>CM033356.1:17945510-18390510 GCA_019395295.1 Osmanthus fragrans | reverse complement strand
TTAGCCTAATGGTGTCTTCAGTAACACCATTGATTTTTATTGTATCACAGATCTCCAAGAACATCGCCAAATGAATGTTGGGGTCGTCTAGTGGCGACCTACTAAATTGAGCTTGTTGTACCATGCTGATCAACGCTGGTTTGAGCTCGAAATTGTTGGCATTAATGGTTTGGCGTCTTATTCCTGAGAAGTTATCATTCACAACGGGTCTTACATAGTCCCTCAAGGTACGTGGTTGTTCTTCAGGTTGTCCGTTGGCCATGGCTAGTATTTTTTTCTTTCTTTGTGCTCTGAAAGTTCTTTCAATTTCCGGATCAAAAGGAAGAATGTCACGAGTTCTACCACGGCGCATCCAACATCAACAACTTACCTGTAGAGAATGTAAGACACAAATTAAAATAGACTGAAATAAAATCCTAAATTAAAATCAAGATCACTTGATCGGTGCAAAACTGCAAGTGCACAGTGTCGAAGTTTTATAATAAAGTGATGAGAAAAGTATCGTCCTCAGGGATTGGTATCTTACGTTTGTCAAGTATCGAAATTATATTAATCTCAATTTTATTTAGGAGAGGCACAAAGATTGGTGTATTTGCAAATTAAAGTAAATTCAATTCTAAGGAAATTGTTTAAATAAAGACAAGGGTTTTCTTATTCTTGAAGATTAATCGAGATAGACTTCTAGGGAAATCGACTTCACCTAGATCTTCACTATGCCTTTTTTTTTTAGTTAGCTAATTGAATTCAATTCTCTTGTTTGTTAGCAAATCGTCAATTCATCCAACGCTTCTTTCGACAGTCATTGGAATGTTATTCTCGTTTATCAAATCACATATGGATACGCAATTCTAATAAAACAAGGAAACAATTAGACCAATGATTTTTACACTACATAGGTTCATATAAGTCTTTCGATCTCTATATTTACCTATGCCGAATTATCCAAGATCTACCCTATAATTCCCTCTTTCGACAGTAAATTACAAGATTGAAGTCATCTAATTAATGGCCAGTTAATTAGAAGCATTAAACCCACAATAATTCAGACAAACATAGATGAGAATTAAATCACTCTAGCATAACCAATCAAACATAATTTCAGATCCAGATTACATCATATCCCTAGAAGTAAATGGAAATTAGTTCATGTTAAAAACTAAAATCAACCAAAACGAATTCACCATAGTTTTCTAGAGAAGAATTGGAGGGAAGCCAAGTTGATAACCGCCTCTTTCGACAGCCACGAATTCCCAGATCTCTTCCTTCTTCTTCTTCTTCAAGATCCCTATGTTATTCTCCAAGAATCTCCTCTTCAAGTGTGCTCTCTTCTCCCTTTTCTCCAGTTGTAAAAACTCCTCTTCACTAGGTCTTCATGTCGGCTTTTATATCCCTAGAGTGTTTGGACGGATTTGGATTCAAATGGGCCGAGAAAATATTTCAAAAACGTAAGTTCCGGGTTTTTCGCACAGTAGGCGCCGTGGCGCCCATAACGGGCGCCGTGGCGCCGCGTATTCTGCTGACTATCTTCTCGCTGGACGCCGTGGCGCCCATACCTCACGCCGTGGCGCCGAGCGTTCTGCATGCCAAGTCTTTTTTCTTCATTTTGGGCGCCGTGGCGCCCGAATCTCACGCCGTGGCGTGGCGTGTTCTGTTTCGATCCCTTTTCTTGCCTGTTTGGGCGCCGTGGCGTGACCATTACACGCCGTGGCGCCGAGTGTTCTGATTTGTTTCCCTTTGTACGGTTTCGAGACTTCTTTATTAGTTCTTCCTCCTTTTTCATCACTAACTTTCCATGCTCCTTTTTTTTTATGATCCATCGTCACCCTCAATTCAAGCTTCAAAATATGTCGTATTCTTCCAAGTTATCAAGACTACAAAACAACACGAATACACCCATCAAAATGCTCACAAATGCCCGAGAACGAGCCGAAAACTATGGTTTAGCGGCGTTTGTTCTTTGAATAAATCATTCTCATCACCTATGCAATTCATTCTTGATGTTTGGAAGCCTGATTTTGGGTTTTAATTCTATGCTTCTTATCAAAAGGATGGTCAGGTTTATTACTTATGAATAAGGATGAAAGTGATTGGTTGGAATTCAGATTGCACGCTCATTCGAACACATCTTTTGTTAAATGTGACAACTATAATTTGCATTGCTAATTCAATATCATTAATTTTTGGAAAGCTATGTTATGTAATATTTCTGAGAAGGTTTTATATTCAAACATGTTCAAGTTGGTGGGTTGGAATTGAATGTATGTTTTAAAATTAATTAAGAAGAAAAAGACGTGAGTTCAAGATTCCCAAAGATTGCATTCACTAAGTAGTTATCGGAGTTGTTGTTTTTCGTACACTCTGTGTATACATTGGGATTCAACTACAATGGTAGACTAATTAGTAGGTCTTCTTTATATCATTGTCACATTTGGTTTCTATATAATTGTCTAGGATGATGTTTTCATCTGATGAGTCATATTTTTGTCATCCTTAAATATGGACTGGTAGCAAGAACAATATTCTTTCAGTGACTAAATTAGAAAAAATGTTTTTGTTGATTTTAGATAATCTTAGCTGTGAAATGTGGTAGATTTTTTTGGAGTGGATTAACCTGGTAACATATCTGCTGCAAGAATAAATAAGATAAGCAACGAGTAGATAAATTATGATTTTTTCTTTTCATATCATTGATTATTATGCAGTGAGAGAAGGAAAATCTGATAGTGAAACATACACATTGTAGTCAATAATAGATAGCAGAACCATTATCTTTCTCTGTCTCCTGCTTCATTGAATTTTTATATAGGTAAAGGTAGTTTGCATGAGATTATGTACACTTTCAGCAGGCTGCCATCAACTAGTGAGAGTTTTAGAAATTCGAGATGCCAATGAGGTGAAAGGAGGCAATACTGGTATGGAGAAGCATGTGAATTGCGTGTCAGATCGTATGAATTTTTACAATGCACGCTGTAAAAAGTGGTTTTTGTTGTAGTGACTTTTACAAGATATTTCAAACTTGTTAAAACTCTTGAACGCAGATGATTTGGCTTCTTCAATACGTGCTTTTAGTATGTCTTATCTGCATCCTTGTTTTCTGGTGAAGTTAAATAATATTTGAGAAGACTAGATAAATTATTTTTTCTTGCGAGATTTTAATAATACTTAAATAATTAAATTGTCAGATTTGAGAAAAGCTGATCTTCTATTTGTGGGAATTTTGAAGAGATTGGGCCTTTAGACACTTTCCCTCTTGATTTCTTAGTCCAATTCCAATATATGTAATAACTAAATTTAGTCATTTGATGCAGGTACACATGTTGATGGCGATGAGAGATGGGCTTAATTTCATGTCGGCACCAACGATCTACTCATTTTTTGGTGCTATAGAATGTCAATCCAAACTTGCTGAGCACTAGGAAAAAATCTAGTATGAATTATTGCACATTTTGTACTCATCGAAATGATGGAAAAGCCTTTTTTGATCGCTAGGTTGATATTGTAAACTTGAAGTATAATGAAATTACATTGAATATTGCACAATCAATGTATAGCACTCATATAGTTTTAATTATATGATTTCTTATATTTTTGATGTTTTCATATCTTTATTATGCGAATTGTTAGTTTATTATTCGAATTATTTGATCAAAGACTAGGACTAAAAATACGAATTAATTTTTTAAAAAAAATTAAATTGACTAATGGTAACGTTTGCCAAAAATAAAGGATGAGTCTTTTGCAGCGTTTTTTGAACGTTGCAAAAGAACATTAAAAAAAATTGCAAAAGGCCTTTTGCAACGTTCAAAAAACGTTTCAAAAGGTCATTTTGCAACATTCAAAAAACGCTGCAAAAGAACCTTTCGCAACGTTCAAAAGATGTTGCAAAAGGCCTTTTGCAACGTTCAAAAAATGCTGCAAAAGAACCTTTCGCAACGTTCAAAAAACGCTGCAAAAGGTCTTTTGCAACGTCTTTTGCAACGTTCAAAAAACGCTGCAAAAGACCTTTTGCAACGTTTTTTGAACGCTGCAAAAAGTCTGCCCTCAACGACAACACGACCTCCGCAACAGACACTAAAACGCTGCAAAAGGTCTTTTGCAGTGTTTTTTGACCGCTGCAAAAGGCCTTTTTTGGTGTAGTGATTATACAGTTGTGAGTCATGGTTTGGATAAAAAATGATTGTTTGTGTGCCTGGATTATTAATGAACTTGTTTGTGGTTTGGAAAGAACGAAGGACAGAGCGTATTAATTGTGCGAAAATGTTAAAGTTCCTTATTAACATCTTTTCGCAGCTAACTTTAAAAATAATTTTTTCATGGGTTTCAAGGTAAATATGAATGTAATTTAACATTTAACATTATTAATTCTCGTTTAAACTTATACGTTAACTTGTTTTAAATATATTACTATATTGTCAATAGGTAAACTGCGGATTAAAACCGAACCAAACTACAAATTATGGTTTGGTTTAATTTGAAAAAAATTCCAAACCGCATAAAATGGTTTGAGTTGAAAATATAGCACAAACCGTCAAACCAAACGCGTTCACCCCTACAAAGTGGTGCAGCCGTATAGATCAATTGAAATGCCCTTGCCAATTAGGTGTGGGCGTGGCTTGGGTCGTATTTTTTTCAACCCAAACCCAACCCAACACAACATAGTCAGTTTGATTGAAAATCAACCCAACCCAACCCAACCCAAACTGATCTTGGGTTGGGTTGCTTGGTTTAAGTTTCGGCCCAATTAAAGTTGGATTCGATTTATTTGTTAAATTTGGATAATTTTTTAGAGTTTCAAATTACATGAAAACCTCCGTTTTTAAAACACACATATAATGAATTCTTTTTAAAAATAATGTATAAATAAGTTTAAAATTTATGAAGTATTTTTCTTTTTTACAATTTTTTGGAATTCATTCATTTCATCATCATGTCTTTAATTTTTATTTTATCGTAAAATAACAATACATTTGTAGATAGTGTTCATGTGAATTGGTCTATGTGAAGAAAATTGACATTTATATATTATAAGTCATTCTCTTATTTTTATTATTATGTCTATTTAATTTTTTTTTTATCTTAGATATTAATTTTTAATTCATCGGGTGAATTGGGTTGAATTTTAATTCATAACTCGAGACCCAACCTCAAATTCAATTTTTCAACTCAACCCAACCCAATTGGACTTAAAAAATCGACCCAAACCGTTTAGTTTGGTTTGGTTTGAGTTGGTCTGTTTAAGCAGTTTGGATTGAGTTTTGCCCAGCTCTACTGCCTACTCTCGGTATGTCTCTGTGCGACTGCAAAGCGTATTGTTCTATGCGGTCGCATAGAGCAATGTTTTCCCTTGATCTTCGTTCGCTTGAATCAAGTTGCTCCAAATAGTTTCGACTCTCGACTCCAACATGAAACTTGCTCTTTGACATGTTATCTTTAACCTCATAGCTCCCGTTTCCCGAACATGCACTTGTACGGATTTTTGTGTCGTCAATGACCCAAAATAGCTTTGAACAAGCCCTTAGCTTCTTCTCAGCGAACATCGAACTTTTGATAGCTCGAGGCCTTCCTTGGATCATATCACAACCTTACAAGACATACGACTGGGACCTTTATTGCCCCTCAACACGACATGGGCGCCTTTATAAACTTTCAAGACTTCACCTTCACCAATGAGCTTGTACCATTTTAAATCAAGAGTGGTCAATGAGATAAACTTTCTCTTCAAATCTGGAATGTTTATTACTGCATCAAGTGTTTTGACTATCCCATCCAACATCTTAAGTCTGACCATTTTAATACCATATTCCTTATAGGGTGCATTGTTGCCCATAACTACCACACGTTTTTAAATTTATTCATATGTTGAAAACAAATTCCGATTAGGACACATGAAAAGTGCAAGTTGTATCAAAATCCAATCTCTGATAGGTTTGGAATCGGAGTCAGAAATAACCAAACATTATCCATCATTCAAATAGTTTTCTGCAATATTGGCTTCACCTAAAGTTTTTGATTGCCTTCCTTCTGATTTGCACCCAATTTTTTTTTTTTTTTTGCAACTTTTAGCAAACCTTCTTTATGTTCCCCTTCTTCTTTCAGTAGTTACAAATTTGATTGCTGAAATTAGAATTTGATCTACCCCGCTTATAACTACCATGAACAGCAAGGCCTTCTCATTAAGCCTTATATCCAACAAGATGTTTCATCTTCTCATTTGAAAGCAAAGCACCATGTACTTCTTCAATGATGAGATTATCACGACTATACAATATCGTATCTCTAAACGACATATATGAAACGAGCAATGAACACAATAAAATCAAACCGAACTCATTTTCATCATACTTAATCTCCAAGATTCCCAAATCAGTGACAATTTCTTTAAGACAACTAGGTGATTGATGTATCTTCTGTCATACGATGAGAATACGCTCCAGGTGCAATTTTCTAATTAGACTTTTAGTCATGCACAATTGCTCCAATTTCAACCATATGCAACAAAGGTTTTCTCCTTCAAAATGTCTTGAAGAATATTATTCAAAAGACGAAAATGGATCTATGATAGGGCCTTTCGATCTTTACATTGTTTCTCATCCATCGACTAATTGAGGGCATCATGTCAAATTCCAACAAAGCGTTATCCAAATCCATATGAATGAGCATTTTTCTCATCTTCACCTGCCACAACGAGAATCTAGTACTGCAATCCAAAGTGGAATATTATACTTCTTGGTCGCAAGAACAAAAACCTCGAACAAATTAAACCAAAAGCTCTGATGCAAAACCAAATTGACTCTCCCAGGAACTATCAAACCTTGACTCTGATACCACTTATTAACAAATATAACCAAGTAGTTATATACAATAATACCACTTGTCAAAGAATAATGAAGTATATGGCACAATATGGAGTATCGATCACAAAACAAGAATAATACAAGAAATTTGGTAGATGAATAGAGAATTTATTGTAAAGGAGAAATAATTACAAAGATTGTGTGTTTATCACAATTCTAATGAAGTCTAACTTGTTCTAACTATGAATAAGAGCCAACTATATTCACGTTCTTAATAAATTACCTTATAAGTCATAGAAAATTTTCTATGAAGATGGAAATGATGAAATCCCTTGTATACATTAAAATGTTGTACAAAGATGACAGACCCTAAACCAAAAGGGGTTAATTAGTTGTACATACAAAATTAAAGAAATGATCGAACTTTACATAGCAGATAAATATTATGTTGATAATTTTAGTCTACCTAGAATTGTGAGGGTAGATTGTTGTGTGCATCATATATCAAATAAAGTTAGGATGCAATCTAAGATTTGTGGGAGATAGAATTGCTTTATTCAAATTAAAATTTGGACTAATTGAAGAATATTTGAAATTATAAAGTGCATTGTACTTATTACCTGCGCAAGATGTTGAAAATTGGATATCTAATGCGAGGATTGAAAATCATTAGTGAATATGTTATTATTGAGAGTGTAGATGTTTCGTAAAAATGCACCATACAACTTGACAATTAAAAGAAATTAGAGCTTTCTATAAAGTTAGAAGAAAGAATGGTGGCTTCAATGTTTTTCAAAGGTTTTTACAATTGGTGAAAATTTGATAGAGATGCTAGCTAAAAAATGAAATAACATAGAATATCGTGTATAATGGTATGTCTCAATATATATGATAACGGTATTTTATAAACTTATTTGGGATATTAATTTAGGGTATTTGTTGTTGATTTGGATGAATTATAGCTTAATTATATGTTAGTTTGCTTGTTAGGTAAACCTCAAGGCAAGTTAATAAAATTGGACTGAATGATAAAAAAAAGAAAAGGCAAAAACGGAGGAAATCCAAAGTTCAGGACTAAATTGCACATTTCCAACAGTTTATTTGAACTTAATATCACTAATGGAAGAATGATTTGATTCAATTGAATGTAATTGGAAGCAAAGGATAAAAATGCACGTAAAGAGGACTTATAGGGATCAAGGAAAAAATTGAAGGATTGAAATCTCGCAACTGAAAGATATGTGGTGCGTCTAGCGACCGAGAAAAAAAATAAAAAATCTTATGTTGTTTTCAAATAAAATTTTCTTCTAGAACTCGAAAATAATTTGAATTATATTATGATGTCGCAACAACCATTCCTAAGAATTTAAATTAAAGCTTTGGTCACGATGGTAAAGATGCGTGCACGTATTTTAAAATTTTGCAAGGACTCGAAATCTCTTTTAAATGACAAATTTTTATTTTGATTTGGTTACATTATTTTGACGACACACTTTATATTAATTGCTACCTCTATTAAGTTCTTAAATTTTAAAATTTGATACACATGTTATATTGAACCAAAGAACCCCCTTTTTTTTTTTTACCATCCACTAAGTTCATAAACTACTCCACTTAGCGTATTAACATCCATTTTTTAAATTACCAATATATATATATATATATATATATATATATATATATTTGCAAGGGGTTATGGCATGTCCCTGATCATTCATTTGAAGAATAACATTTCAAAAGTCATAACCACCCCACATACATTATCCTTTGCAACTTCCATTTTAAATGCATTGCCCACCACCATTTCATTTACTCAATGCCATAACCTTCAAATCACTTAATGCCATAATGTTAATTATAAACAAAGAAAAAGAAAACTGCCTTTTCATTTACTAAGTAACATGCACGTTTACCATTTTATACCCCATAATTAATATTCAGTAGCAATTTGTTTTTACTACCATTTTAGCTACTGCCATTGCTAGCAATCTTTTGCAATTGAAAAACAAAAGTCTCCTACAACCTGTTAAGCTACGTTTCCCCTTCCAAACTATTATACCTATATACAAAATTATTTTGCCCTCTTTCCATAGACACAAGGCACTTTGAATATGAAAATTTTCTAAAGAAGAGGCAAAGAGTACGATGGATTTTATTACATATTGAACGCAAGAGGTTATTCAAACTCCAAATATTTAAGGTAGGGATGTTTTCAACACTTTGTAAGTTGAACAAAAAAAATTTGTTTTCGATTTGCATTAATGTGTTATTATGTTACCCATGAGAGAATGAAAGCACCCTTTGGTGGTTTCAATAAGAGATGAAGAGATGGATTTTGATTCATAAAACAAAGGGGTTGTTAAAACCTAAGAGTAAACGGACTGCCTGATCACCGGTTCGTTTTGAAATTGATGGTGACACAAATAACCAAAGATTGCAATACTAGAATTTTTTTTTTTTTTTTTTTTTTTTTTTTTTTTTTTTTTTTTTAATCTATTTACTTAAGTGTTTCCTACTGAGTATTACTTGTGGTACTCATTCCTACAAAATTTACAAGTTAGTTGATGGCATGGCGGTGGTTTGACATGGTGGCAAGTGCTCGACGATTTGACATAATCTTTATATTCTAATAATATTTCCAGTTATGTAAACCTCTTATGAACACGCAATGACACTTTTAAAATGTTAAATTTTTCTGTTTTGCCTAGCTTTATATACATTGTATGTCAACTACTAGTTAGAAATATTGGATTGGTTATGCATAAAGTTAAAATATTGTTGGAATGAATTTTCAGATTTTGTCTGCCTATTTAAAAATGGCATAACTTGGGCTATATTGCATGTTTTAGAGTGAAATCCATAAGGTTTGAAATTTTTATGAGTCTTCTAATAGTAGTTTTTGGAATTACCTTAAAATAGTATTTAGAGAAAAAGTTATGCCCATTTTAGTAAACTGCATTGGGTCAGTTTAGGATTTTCTGTCCAGCATAGTCGAGCAATACTTTTGTGCTTCAAAATTATTGTCGAGACCCCAAATTTTTATATGTGATACATTTATGAAGGCGACATACTCTGCTGTTCATAATTTCATAATTTTTAGTGGTCATTCGTTAGGCCAAACATATTTTTCTTCCGCTGATATTCAACCGGTATTTGCTGAAATTTCTCCAAATGTTTTCCAAAATAAAATTACACGAAAATTGTCCAAGTCTATATGAACCAAAATCTCCCATTACATTTTTTTTATATATGTTTCAAATTCCAAAAATTTTCTCATTTAAATTTTATTTTGGTTAACATTTAAGAGCTCAAACAAAGAAGATGAATTTTCTTTTAATATTTCGAGTTCTGAGAATTTGGGGCGTTACAGTGCAAGCACGACAAAAGTCGGTGCACCTACGATAGCTCACATCTTTATCAACCGAGAGCCAGTAGCTAGATTGCCACAATTTCATTTTTCATAAAAATTCTTCTTGGATTGAAATTGTGACGAAATTATGACATGATTTTTGACTCCTTTAAATACAAAAGGCGGGCTACACATTGGAGATCTCTCTCTTTCTTCATAATACACATCTATTTCATAAAATTCATCAAAAATAAGAAGGCAATTTATATATTTTGAGAAAGATCAAAACCTAACAAGAGTTGAAGGCCAATTATAAGAAATTTTTGAAATAAAAATAAATATTTTTGAACAATGTGGATATCATTTGAAAATGATTAGTTCAAATAGAATCAAACTTTCAATCCATCCTAGTACTTAGCATCCTATGGATGAAGACGTCATCTCTCTAGATTCCATTTGATTTCATTCGGAAGAGGAGCTTTATAAAGATCGTATTGATTATTATTAAAGAAAGACATTATTAACTGAGATTGTTCAAACAGGCATAGGTCAACTAAATGATACTCTTGTAGCAAATGAGTTAATGAACTAAATGCAAATTATGATTGAATCCCCATGCAATAATACATTTTAAACTTAGATTTACACTTTGACAACACAGTTGAATTTTGACGAATCAATGTTCCTATTTTATTCAACAATCTCTCTCGAGTAATGTTGAACATATCCTCATATACGACCCGACTATATTTCTATGACGAGTGTGAATATACAAGAATGCATGAATTTTTATGAACACTTAAAGATTCACATAGAGCATAACAGTATATTTCTATTCTCTATAGGACCCTACGATGATTTATAACATGTTGAGTCTATTCCCATTCTTTCGAATGCATGAAACAAGCTATCAAATTCACACAATCATGTGCACAATACTTGTGGAGAACATAAATTCATATAAACCATTCAAATTAAAAAAACAAAACGTGTTTTTGATGTCAAGAATGTACAATTAAAGATTAAAAAGTCATATCACATGGTTCATCATTCTCCTAGTACCAACAAATCTATTCTAACACGATGGAAAGAAGGCAAAAATAAAATTGAAGAAACGACATCACCAAATTAATTTTTGAATTGAATCTTTGTGTCTTCATATCAATCTTCTTGTTTCTTGCCTCCTTCAATGCTCTAAAACTCTTAGAAATATGTTGGAATCCATAATGAATGCTTGGGGACGGCCCTAGGGTTTTAAAATATGTCCCAACTTGGTTTCCATAAGAATTTCAACTATATAAGGAAACCATATTTTTTGCGTCGGGATTGTACTATGCCATATCATAGTAAAAATCAATGCTATAACATAGTTCAATGGAATTTGGCCCTCAAAGTTGCTGAAAATGGGTATGTGACCGCAAAGTACTGGAAACTTTCCAAAAGTCGTAATTTAGTCTCTGAATTCCATTTCTCGTCTCTTGACTTCTTTTTTCATTTCTTCTTCTTTCAATAGTTCATGTCTTCACCAAATTAGTCATTAACTCTTTCACATCCTCATTTATGATTTCGGGTCATCTTTTAGTCATTTGTACTTTGGTAACTGAACTTTGATTTTCTTCTATTTTGGTCATTTTCGCTTGTTTTTCATAGATTTCGCCACATTCATCAATGTTTTCCTACAAAACATAATTTATATAGAATTAAACCATATTTTAATATTTATCAACAATTATCCATATTTTGTGGTAAATATAAGTGTGTAAAACACACTTATCAATTAGAACCTTAACTTAAAAAATTTATAAGGTCAATTGTGAGTACAATAAGCTCCATATAGTGGTTTTTCTTCTTCTTCTTGGCATATGGCATTTTGGCACAAATCTTTTTCGTTCTTACACTATTAAGCCCATCAATATTATCCTTTCTTATAAGAATTTCTCAATATAGCCTTTGCTTGAAGGGAGTAAAAATAAAATTTTAATTTGAATCAAATGAACTATTAATTTTAATCATATATTTAAGGAAAAATTGAAGTAGCGGTCTCTAACATCTCACCTTATTATTATTATTATTTTTTTTGCAAACTTTACATTAACCTTCAATTTGTGTCAGCAAAGGTCCCTAACCTTTCAAAAATATGCAGCAGAGATTCAAATGGATGGTTGACATTTAGTTGACTAAGAAAATTAAATTTTGATCAAATTCTAAAGGGTAAAATGGTAAATTGATATTTACCGTATTTAATAAATTAACCTAAAAATACAAAAAATCAGCAAAAAAATACAAAAAACAAAAAAATAGAAAAAAAAAATGCTATCTCCTCCAAACACCCCACTCTTCCCCCATCCTTATCCCAATAGCCACCAACAACCACCTCATACAGTACCCAAAACAAATGGCCACCACAACCATCAAACTTACACCAAAAACCAAAACCCCATCCCACCATTGCTCAAGATATGCACAGTGAAAAATCACAGAATCCTGTCATTTTCGACCACCATCACCATCTACACGTTGTCGACCGTCTAACCGCCACCATCTCTATTGTCACACAACCAGGGAAAACTGTAGGCCGTTAACGACAGGATAGGAGCATTAGCTAGGCCTTAGCTAGGGGATGAGGTACTGAGGCCAAAATTAGGGGTTCTTACGGTATCCACATCCAATTTTGCAGATTTGCGAGAGAGTTTACTAAAAAAATTGCTTCTATATTCTGAAATTTCTCTAACTTTTTCTGATTGATGATATTTTCAAACAATGGAAACAAATCGAAACTTTGAGGTTTTCAAATCAAAGGCATTTGGAGAAGGGACTTGATGAAACCCTGATCCCTGAACTATTGGAATGTGTAGTGTGTCCTTCTGAGATAATATGGATGAATTGAAAAGTTTTCTGATTTTTGGTTTTGATACTTTGGACGGAGATGGTGGCGGTTCACGATGGTAACTTGCAATGGTGACGGATTTCAATTTCCAATTTCGGAGAAAGGGTGGGGGTAGGCGTGGGCGTGGGTTGGGTCGATTTTTGCCCCAACCCAAATCCAAACCAGCACGGTTGGTTCGATATAAAATCAAACCAACCCAACCCAAGTAAATATTGAAACCCAACCCAATCAAGTGTCAGTCGGGTTGAGTCGATTTAGTATAGGCACTTAAAGTTCTTCTAATTCGACAAAGTAATTTCTAAAAAAATAATCCAAACAAGTTTTAAAAAAAAGTAATTTAAAAATGTTAATATATGTATATATAAGCATCCTACTTTCCGCGATCTCATCCAATAAGAATCCATAATAATTTCAAGTCCCAAGCTTGATGTGTGACCCTGTTTGTAGTTTCTCAATAAACAGCAACTGCTTCTTTATGATCTCAATAAATGGTTGTTTTTTATTGCTAATTTGACGAACCAAAGAAAAAAAAAGAAAGATATTTACTTTTATATATTATCAATATCAGGTGCCTAACATGTCTAAATGATCGCACTTTTCTGGAATTATATAATAATAGTTGATTTGTCAACCAAGTAATTATAATAAAATTGCAATTTTAATGCACGGCGAAAGTGTGATTTTTTTACACAAAAAATAATTATTTAACCGAGAATGTAAGCAGCCAAATTTGAGGGGTTTTTTTTTTTTTTTTTTTTTTAAGCGGGTTGGGTTGGGTTTGGACTTTTTTTTCTGACTAACCCGCAACCCGACCCTACTATTCAACCTAAAACCCGAAACTTACCAAAAAAAAAGCAAAAAATCGATCAAAATCGATCGATTTGGGTCGGTTCAATCGATTTTTTGCCCATACCAAGGTGGGGGTAGGGGTTTAGGAAGATGAACATTTTATTTTATTTTTTTAAAAAATTGATTTATGCATTTTAACATTTTTATTATAGAAAAATGTAAATTTATTGTTTTACCCCTCATTTAATTTGTCAAACCGAGTCAAAGTTTGAATTTTAGTGTTGATTAACGAAATTTTGGATGAAATTCATCCATTTGAATCCTGGCTGCATATTTTTGAAATTGTTGAGACAATGAATGACACAAATTGAATGTTTGAATAAAGCAAAAATTGAAATATTAGGAAGGGGAATTTTCAAAAATGTCACTTTTTTTGATAATGCATCAAAAAATTTCATTGTCACTTGATTTTATCAAAAATGTCACTTTTTTGGTATGAATGGTCTATATTACCCTTTGACCCAAAAGTCTCACAAATCTAGGAGCATTTAATGCTCATTAATACCATCTTTCACTACCATTAATGCTTTGATGTGATGATTTGATTTTAATATTATAAAAATTAGATATATGTATATTACATTGTTTAATATGAATTTTGTTAATAAAAAAAAAAACATAAAATAATTTGTTTTCTTCTCCACTCATATCTTTCAACTCCATTAATATATAACTTTTTTCTACATCTTCTTCACTCCTTAAGAAAGGTCTTGGACTCTCCATTCATTTTGAGAGGTTAGTTCTTAACAAAATGGTTATTATTTGAATAAATGTTCAATATAAAATGATCACATATATTTGAAGGTTTTTAAACAAGTGTTCATGATGTTGTGTAATTTATGATATATCTTGTAAAGGGAAATAATAACATTGTCATTAAGGAAGCACATTGAGTTATTAAATGTTGTCAAGATGTTGTAGTTGAGAATTCATTATGACCATTAATGTTGCCAACTAATTTTTCCAAGCTACCAAATAATGTGTCATGTTTTAAGGTTTTCCGGCGAAACCCGACAGTTGAAATGTCCAACCCCGACATTTTAAATGTCGGGTTGAAACTGTCGGAAACAACATTTAAACTGTCGTTCCCGACATTTTCTAACTGTTGGGTTGAAGTGTTCAACTGTGACCTAAAAATTTATTTTACCTTCCTTTTTGCTTGATGTAAAAATTGAAAGTTTGACTTGCATGTTATCACATATCGGCATATTCATTGTTCATGTTATTTATCGTTGCAATTCCAAAATTTCAGGTATGAACAATCATCTAAGATTCATCGTGTCGCATGGAGGCAATTTCATTCATGTCGATGACGAATGGAAGTGGACAAGGGACAAAACCACGTTCCTTTTAGTGCCGAGAAGTATTAATCTAGCCGGACTTGTGTTAAGATCGAATGACAAACTTGATATTGTCAATCCCCAAACTAAATTGGAATTGAAGTTCAAAGTCCCGAACTAAATTGGAATTGAAAGTTGTCTTAATTGTACCCTTTATACTAATTTCAAAAGACAATCTTCATGGGTACCCTATAACTTATGGTCATCATGACATTTTCATATACCTTGGAAGACCAAAATCGTAATTCTGAGCACAAAAGCGTCACAAAGCATATGTACAAGAAATGATCGTATAACAAATTGAAATACATGTCCAACATGTGACCATATGAATGTGTAAAAAATTAAAAAATTGCAATGCATGTCCAACGATAATTTTATGAATTAACAAAAGTATCAGTTGTTTCGTGCGAATCAGTAATCGTTATCTACACTTCTGATTCATTTTTCATGATGATCCTTTGCACGTTCCTCTCTTGGACCGGAATGCCTCTGGTTGACAAACTTCCTGCTTCTACCTCCCGACCTTTGTGTACATGTAAGCAGCAACACGCTCACAATTAAGGAAATTCACTCTGTCAATTCACTCTATCAATCTGCTCAAGCCCATGAAAATGACATAAATTAGCATATGTGATAATGAGATTACAGGGGCATAGTGAATAGATGCAATGAATACGAACATCGTGTACTAGAAGAAACAATATATAACTACAATGTACAATAACGAATAAAAAATTCAATGGAATACTCCATCCGTCGAGAATTATTGCGGTCAACTGTCGGGAACGACATTTCATCTGTCGGGATCCACCTATCTGTCGAGATCTACTGAGGTTAATTGTCGGGAACGACAGTTCACCACGATTCTATCGGTATTATTCAAGAGCTACTTACTCCACATTCAAGCAGGCATAAGCATTACAACCACAGAGAGTCAAGTATTTATAAGTTAACTGTCTAATGAAGTGAACATACGAAAATTATAATTTCGACCTTTAAACCATTAGACTTACCCCACACTTGAACGTATTCGAACTACCTTATGTTTGCGTATTTCACCGTAACAAATATATGTTCAGACCTAGTATAAACGTAAATTGACCAAATGAGTGGGAGGCTTGAATATAGAATAGTGATAATGTCTTAATTCGAATTTACATTTTCACAAACACCTAATATGCATATCTTGAATTGGTTAAAATTTAAATTTTTTTACATACTAACATTCATTCAATTCATCCATTTTTACAGATGAATTTTCACATCACATGTAGTAACATAAAAAGCTTCGAAATATCAAATTCATGATAAAAAAATATAGCACCACTTCAAATACGTAGAAAACTCATAAACCACTAAATCAGGCCACAACATAGCTAATCAGATTTCCTCTGCAAGGATTTTATCGTTGGGGCAAAGTTCAAACCCTCAATCAATTTAAGCCAATCAGATTCAATCTTTAACACCCTTTCTACATTATTTACTCAAGATACTTGAGATTTGGTGACTATATTGACAGTATTTGAAGTTCTTGTGACATAACAGCCAGAGGCAAAAGACCGCGCAGATAATGTGCATCTCTCTCTCTCTCTCTCTGTGTAAATGCAAGCCCCTTGCTGTGATGTGGATCTCTCAGCAAACTATATCCACTGGTATACAAAATTCAACCAAATATAAAGATCAACTTCAATAATGTTGATGATTGATGAATCACTCACCTATATCATATGTTAATATAATTTCTATAAAACTCGGATCCATGAAGATTCAGTCCACATGGCAGTTTGACATCATATTTATTAGCTTGACCTTGACTATGATAAAACAAGACAATAAGGAAAAAAAAGTATCACTGCCACAGTGAACAAAGCTTAACAAACTCTTGAAATGCTCATTATGGCTAATATTGAGAGAATTACAACACAAACAACTTTAAACCATGCACAATGGAGGTGGAGCAACACATATCCTGATAAGATCGTTAATTTAAATTTCAAGAACACTTTTTATCAATAAACATTTTCCAATCACCGCAAATGTAAATCAAACCACTCTATGTAATCAGACATGTTCAAGATTAGAAATCCAGGTAGCAGTATATAAAAAAACCATCTTCAACCATCTAAAATCTAAAGATAGTTTTTTAACACTAAAAATTAACCATGATGCAAGGTAAGTGAACAACATTTCCGCATGGTAACTGAACTTACTCTTTGTTTCCTTTAACAGTATCAAGCACATTGCGTTGCACCAGAGAAGTAACTAAATAGACAATAAAGCTAAAAAATAAAAAAAAGATATAAAGCTGCAGAAACAACATACTTTAGCTTAGGTGATCTCTCGCTTGCCCTCCTTCACCAGAACCCACATTTGGTCCTCCACTATTATTGTTGCAGTTTTTCTCTCCGTCAATGTTATTGTTGCTATTGTTCCCTCCATCATTACCCCCAGCTCCTCCACTGTTGATTGTCTCAGCAGAAGAATCCAACCCTCTCAAAAGCCACGGTAATGGTATGCTAAACCTCCTCTCTATTGTTCTCGGTGTTGGAGCATTGGTATTATTTTCAATCTGCTCCGTACCACTCAACTCCAAACCTGAATTATTGCTGCCATAGCGATGGGTCAATTAAGCCAATAGTTGATTACAAGAATTAACAAAAATAAATAGAAATGTAAATAACCCATCAATTTACAAGAAAGAAGAGGGGAAGAAGAACCCAGAAAGGAAATTTTGCCAAAAAATACAACCTTTACCTACCTCAAAAAATCATCAGTTCACAAATCAAAAAATAGAACCAAAACAGCCATAAATATGGGAAGTCTTTTTTCCAAAAAAAGCCATAAATAGCACCTCTATGTGACATCCGTACCAACATCTCTATTGCATCGTCGGCGGTGAAGGTGGCTCGACGGTGGGCTATTTCAGTGATAGAGAGGAGGGGGATTAGGGTTCCTTTACTTGGTGACGATAAGTGGTGCCTTCTCTTCCTGTTGTCTTGTTTTTTCAAATAAATTTCGAAATTCGTAATGACACTTACCCATTTTTGTTCACAAAGTCAAGTGACATTTACTGAAATTATGTACCATAGTTCAACCTGTCAAGTAACATTTATTAAAGGATATAGAAGGTATTGAAATTTCTGCGAGGGGCAAAAATGTACAAAATTGACATTTTTGATATGACTTAAAAAAAGTGACATTTTTGTAATTACATATAAGAAAATTGACACTAGATGTAATTTTCTCTATTAGGAATTGCTATTGTAATGTTTTCTTTTACGAAAACACAAATTTTTAATAATACATTCATCAATTTTAATAAAAATTTATCAAGATCTCGAATTGGGAGAGCCAGTTGTTTTTGTCCAACGTCTCTGTCAGAATTCATATACTTTCCCTGACATTCGCTATCAATCTGGATGCACACATGACACATTGTATGCAATCTAAACAAAAGAACGAATATTAAAGAGAGAGAGAGAGAGAGAAAATTCAAAAATCTCCGACTCTGTCTACCATGTGCCAACAAATACCAAACGCGCATCGCTCGGTCTACGCGTTCCCGCCGCCAGCACTCTCTCTCTCCTCCCATTTCTGTGTCTAAAATCTATCCAAGAAAGATCAGAAAAAATCACTCAACTAATATTAAACGTGTCCCCCTGTTTTTTTTGTAGCATTTCTCTTGATTTTTCCTCCAATAAATAGGTTTCTCAGACTCAGTGTGTGTTTTCTTGTGCGTGTTCGAATGTGTGAAATGGCAGTGGCAAAGAGCAACAACAGAAAGAAGGATCAGAGTTACATTTCAGTGCCTTCACAGATAATCAACTCAATCTCTCAATCTTCACTTGAATCTTTATTACAACCTCCCCTGAAGAAGCAAGGTGGCGTCTCAAAGCTAAGGGTTTTATTCGAGAATCCAAGATTTTGGATTTTCTTTATTTTTGTATTTGGGTTTCTTTGGATGTTGAAGATGTGGTTCAACTTTGATCCAACAATGCCTTTCTCACAAAACCCATGTCTTATTCCTCAAGAAAAGGATGAAATTTCAAGTGGGTTTTCGAGTACTCAGTTAAGTACTGTGAGAAATGATGAAAAAGATGGGAACAATTATGAGAATAGTGAGTTTTGGAAGCAGCCTGATGGGATGGGTTATAGGCCCTGTTTGGATTTCAGTGAGAAATACAGAAAGGAAAGCGGTGAGGTTGTTAAGGACAGGACAAAATATTTGATGGTGGTGGTTTCGGGAGGGATGAATCAACAGAGAAATCAGATTGTTGATGCTGTTGTGATTGCAAGAATTCTTGGGGCTGCTCTTGTTGTGCCCATCTTGCAAGTTAATGTAATCTGGGGTGATGAAAGGTTTGTCATTTCTTTGTCCAATCTTTATTTTACTTCTTGGTTTTACGAGTTCTGTGATTATGAATCTTTTAATTGAACCTCCCATTTTATGAAATAAAGTCATTTTGGTGCCCTTTAATCAATGAAATATTCTTATCAAGCTTTGTCATATCTACTTGCTTTGGATTGCACTCCCCTCAAATTTTAACACATGTCAATTTGATAGATTGAAATTCTATTTGTTGGAGTATTATGTTATTGTCTTATTGAGGTAGATCGAATTTCCTTCTTTTATGATACTAGTCATGGAGATTGTCTCTTTGTGTTTAAATCACTAAGTTTTGTTTCTCTTGTGATTTTGCAGTGAATTTTCTGATATATTTGATTTGGAACATTTCAAGAATGTTTTGGCGAATGATGTTCGAATAGTTTCATCGCTTCCTTCTACGCATTTGATGACGAGGCCGGTCGAGGAGAAAAGAACTCCACTTCATGCTTCCCCTGAGTGGATTCGCTCACGCTATCTTAAGCGGGTAAGACCAGATATTTCAAGTTACTTAACTGGCTTATGTATTTGTGGCTAAGAAGATTGGTGTTGGTATCACTAATATAAGAGGTAGAAAATATCTGAAATAAATTGTATGCCTTGGTGGTAGCTTAGTTTAGTGCTTTATCAATGGCCTGCAGCAGATCAATAGACTCCATAGTTTGAATCTTTGACCATCATTTGACGCATTACTGCCCAATTTGACTGATTCCCAAATTTAAGAACAATAAGAAATAACTTAAGTACTCCACTGGCCGGCTGTAATTTTTGATGTTTAAATCATATTGATTTGGTCATGAAATGATAAAATATCGTGTGAATTTTTTTGCAGTGAAATTCTAATTGTTTCAGTTTTGTTCTTTACCTGCAGCTTAGGAGGGATGGAGTATTACTTTTACGTGGTCTTGATTCAAGGCTTTCTAAGGATCTTCCTTCCGATCTTCAAAAGCTTCGGTGCAAGGTAGCTATTCTCCTTACCTTTGTACAATTAAGTTTTAGTACCTTTGCATTTTTCCTCAATCATATTAATGCTGAGAAAAGAACTGAACTTCCTGCACTAATCCCTTTGCCCAATCTTTGCAGTTCAGTAGACTTCTTAAAGTCCTAAGCATTTTGTTGCTACCTTCTTCTCCTAGAGTTGGTTGCATTGAATTTACTGTCTAATCATGGATCATATTTGAACTTGCAGGTTGCTTTTCATGCATTGAGATTTGCCCCACATATCTCGGAATTTGGTAACAAGCTTACAGAGAGAATGAGAACTGAGGGACCCTATCTTGCACTCCATCTGCGAATGGAGAAGGATGTATGGGTTAGAACCGGATGTCTTCCGGGTCTAACCCCCGAGTATGACAAGATGATAAATGATGAGAGGAGGAGACGACCGGAGCTCTTGACTTCAAGATACAACATGACATATCATGAAAGGAAACTTGCTGGCCTCTGTCCCTTAAATGCCTTGGAGGTCACACGGTATGTTTGAAGTTGCGAAATAGTTATATCGCACCGTTACTTTGGTTATTGCTTTCCATGTGATACATGTGTTACAGTTAAAAACGGACATGACTCTTCGTTTCCTAATACAAGTCTCGAGCACTAGTATGCTACTAGAATATGCTGATGAAGTAACTAGATGCGTTTTCTCTGATATCTTTCTCGAAAAATACCTACTTTGGCTATTTTATAGCGTCAAATTTACTTAAAACATCTGTGAAGCATTGTTTATTATGACTGATACCCATGTTCTAAAATACGGCAACTTGAATACTTGCTAAGTGATGATTTTATTCTGTGTTTAGGCTTCTCAAAGCTTTGGGAGCTCCAAAAGGTACAAGAATATATTGGGCTGGAGGAATTCCATTGGGTGGAAAAGAAGCCTTGCTACCATTGAAAAGAGTATTTCCGTATTTGTACAACAAGGAAGACCTTGCCTTGCTGGAAGAGCTTAAACCATTTGAGAAGAAAGCTTCACTAATGGCTGCCATTGATTATATAGTTTCTGAGAACAGCGACGTATTCTTGGCATCGCATGGTGGAAATATGGGTCATGCCATCCAGGTACTGTAGCTTTCAAAAACCACTTCTTATTGATCTTTATCACTTTTAGAAATGGTGAATTCACATGGTTAGTCCATATTTGGTACGAAGTACTAAATTAGATGGGCAATATAACGAACAAGATAATACACTACGATTTGTTTAGTGAAGTTTTATTGATGGCTGTATTTATTTGTGAAACAGGGGCACAGGGCTTATGCAGGCCACAAAAAGATCATCACTCCAAACAAAAGGCAAATGCTCCCATACTTCCTGAATTCTTCTCTCCCTGAAGCAGAGTTCAACAGGATTATCCTCGACTTGCACCAAGATTCCATAGGACAGCCAGAACTCAGAAATAGCAAAGCAGGACGAGACGTGACAAAGTATCCCGTCCCAGAATGCATGTGCAATAGTTCCACAAAGGCATATTCTTCCATCTAACTTCTCATGGCATTGATTTTCATTGAATTAAGTCCTTCGAATGAAATATGGAAGTGAACGGACTGCCAAGCAGGATTGTTAAAGGTGCACGGATTGGTCGAAGGGCAGTGCTTGGATTTGCTTATCCACTTGTACGTTTACAACTCGCTCCAGGCCGGCGATATATTATAATACCTTGCAGTAACGTATGCTAAACAGCTTCATTCGGTTCTTACGCCTGTTTATTGTCCTCTTGATAATTTTTTTGAGAACTAGGGAAGCAGTAAATTCGAGAAATGTATACATATTTTTTCATTCAATTTATTCTTTATGTTGTATTTGAGGACGACGTCCCAAAAATGTTTATATACGTACAGATAGATTAATAAATTTTCTACGTTTTGCTGGATTTATTTTCACCCTTGAGGTTACTGATTGTTGTGTGGAAAACTGGAAATACATGACACCAAAAAACTCAATCTTCACAGCAAGTGTTTGGCTAACTTAAAAAGTTCAATTATGGTAAGACAAATCTTTTATATTTGTTAAAATTGGAAATAAGTTATTAAATTAAGTGATCTTTCTACTTAACGAAGAGAAAAATAAATACACAAACAAGTAACAATGTACACGAATCCACAATATCAATAGCGTAAAAAAGTCAAGGTATCCAATACCAATGTGCACATCTATGTCATATTTTCCTTTTTCAATGTGCAATTAAAATATGAATTTCCAAGTCAAACAATATGCACAATGCAAGCAATTACTGGAATTATTTAATGTCGCAAAACTTTTTAAGACTGAAAAAATCGACGGGGCAAATCAACAATTCCACTATCACAAACCAGAATATAATATTTTTTTTTTTTTTTTTTTTTTTTTTTTTTTTTCTCCCGAGACTTCTTGATGAAGTGCAAAAAGAATTGAAGTTTATGGTAAAATGGGATCAGCGCAAGCAAAATAAGTAAATTTTCGATTTTTGGAGGAATTTCGGGGTTGTCTGTTTTTGGCGAATATTTAGTCAAATTCGATTGGAAACGGACCAATGAACACAACTCAACGACGAGGCTTCGCCCATGACGCAAGGCTAATTTTTGGCAAATTTCTTCATTTAGGCTTCTTTTTTTTTCCCATTTTTGATAAGTTTTGTTTTGACAATATCTCATTCTATTGGATTAAGCTGTCTGTACAGGCCCTCTCACATAGGCGGGGGTTGGTGGGATTAAAAAATTGTCAAAAATCCCACGCACCCACTTGAGACTCGAGAGGGCCTGTACAGACAACTTAACCCTATTCTATTTCTCTCTCTCTGATTGCCTATTTGCCGTGTGTATCTATGTTCTTTTGCGTGCATGCATTCTGTTCACCTTTCCAAGAAAGCAAAACCCTTTTTATTTTAGTTTTAAATTGGAGACCATATATTGCATAGTTAGCCACGTAATTAATATTGTACAAATTGTGGCATTAGAGAGATCCTCTTACTAGAAAATTTGAAGTTGACTACTCGTGTACTAAACAATTGAATGAAGATCCAGATCACATTTACAAATTGATTGATGACGTCAAGTGTCCAAGAAAAAGCGTCATATGATGTAGATGTGCATGTGTGTTTTTCAATGAACACCTCATTCTTTTTTGGGTCTATTTCTTTATTAGTTGGGTTGATCAGCCCCGATATGGTAATACACTATGGATAATCTCACATTTTCCAAAGCCACATATAAGGTGTCAAATCAGTAGTTTATAATTCAACTCTTAATATATCAAATTTGATCTCTTACTTGCAATATACAAGAATTATAATGTCCACGTGGACGTGATAATATGTGATGTTGTCACGTAAGTAGTGAGAGTATGATGTGGCAGTAGCATAAGCTGTCACGTCCACAATGAGCATTATAACTATTACCTACAGTGGACAGGAGATCGATCCTGCTTAATATACAGCCTCATTTAAACAAGTTAATGTTTCATGAATAATGGGTGCTAGCTATGGCATAAAGTTAAGGCAGTGATGTTCTTTAATAATTTCAGCTTTTAATTCATTTCCTACACAAACCAATGTTAATTCAAATGTTGTTTGATTTTATTATTATGTCCATTTGAGAACAAAAAAGCAGTTTAGATCTCTTAAAGAAAAATATCACTTCGTGATGCATGGACAGTTTCCAATTCGTAATCTCAAAAGCAAAAAGGTAGGTAAGCCTAGCTACGGTAATCTTGAATATGATTTTCTAATTATTAACTTGTTATGTTCACTTAGGAATATATTCAGCATCATTTTTCTTTTGTACTTCTGAGATTTGTTCAATCTCCTACGATACCCAGAGATAAACCAAAATGGAAACGAGGAAACACAATGATTGAAAAAGTTAGAGTTGGAATATACAACTTGATGAAGGAAAAGAATCCATTGAACTGACCAATAGCAAGCAGTTCCGAAGACTCAAACAACAGTCGTCTTGGTACTGGTAATGATTTGAAAGGCAAAACCGTGAAATTAGTTTCCGATTTTGTTCTTTAGATATTTTATGGTATCTCACTTCTTTTTATTTTTTTTTTGGTAGAACAAGATATAAAGGGTCGAAGAAACTTCAGTTCAACAAATTAGCGAAGATATCTCTTCAGAAGTGAATCCGAGTGATGAAAAATATGACATCTTGTAAATTCTTTATGATATATATAGTCCAAGAATAACAAACAAAGAGCGAAGTTAGTCGGTTTTTGAAACTTTTTTGAAAATAATTTTAAATTAAATAAATTACAAACACGTTGATCAATCAAGTAATAATCTGAAGTAAAAACATGAGTAAAAGAGTGGTGAGGATTTTGATTCAAACCAATGATCTATTTCCTCGATTACTAAACTCTCCATCATGAGCTCTACTATATTGATTAATATCAGGTCCAAATTATATATTTGATAGTTTCTAAATTTGTAATTGGATATTTTCTTAGTCAAAATCACGTCTTAGTCGAACTGCATTAGGAGTTAATTGAGACGCAATCAAAGTCAAAATAGAAGTAATGGAATTGTAATTAAAGTCAAAATAATTAAGAATTGGTAGCATAGTCCTTGGAAGAGTCAAAGATGTTAAAGAAGATCACATATGATTAATGGAATGCAATATAAAGTTCAAGGAGTATGAAAGTGTTACACAAGTTTCACTCTAAATTCTCAATTACAAGTTGCGACAAATCTTTTCACATAAAAAATATTCGAATTTGAAAAATTATATTTCTAGAAGAATTTATCACCTTGAGTTAGCTTTTTAACATACTTTGAATCACCTCAATCAGATATTGAGAGAGAAAGTTATGATAAATATACTAACCACTGCTCAGTTGGCGCTCGAGCGGCTTGGTTATCTGACGGACAATAAATATACACCTTATGAGACGTCAAAAAGTGTGATTGAACAATATTTTGATTATAGAGATCTTTCTTTAAATATCCAAACATCCTTTCATTGATTCTTTAATTCAACAACAATATTATTTGTTCATTATTCAACCCATTTATCGATCCTCCATTAGTAGATCCTTGTTGTAAGTCAAGAGTTTGTTCTTTAAAAGCCAAATACACATTCCAATATCTCCTACATCAGTCTACAAACCAAAACATAAAAGATCATTTGATCAAACGCCAAAACAAAATCCTACCTTCGCCAATTAGACTTCAGAGTTTTGGGAAGAGGTGCTTGGAGTTTCAATGCTCAAGAACGAGGGACGTTCTTGTTGATCCCTGCAGAGGGAAAAGTAACTTATAGTCCTAGAAAATGCGAGAATGCACAACCGAAGAAATTTCGAGGTAATTTACAAGTTAGTTGACCAGAGGCAGCTAAGGTTTAGTAGTGGATGAACTTTGAAAATGGATAAATCAAACTCAAATCCTTAAATTAAGTGTTTAGCATCATATAATATCAAGAAAATCAAAGAGTAAGCCTTTATCTCACAAACCTATTCAAAATTCCACTTTCTTCAACACAAATTTTCAAATATATATTTCTTTGATATATTCTTGTTTAATACCTCAAATACCTACCAATAACATTTAATTCTTCTTAAATCTCAAATTTAAGAAATTTTCATCAATCTTAAAATCTAATATCATTCATCAATAAGTAAAACTTATACTTACCCCGAGAAATTGAGAAGGAAATTGAAGACCTAGCTCACCTTCCTCTTATTTTTTTTTTCCTTCTTCTCTTTTCTTTCCCTTTTCTTTTTTTCTTCCTCCCCATTTTCGGCCGTGCTCTCGGCTGTGTGTATCTATCCCCAAATGAAAAATGGGTTAAATGGGGTTTAAATTGATATTTGTACTCCACCTAACTCCATTTTTGCAAAGAAAGTCCCTCATCTTCCATTTGATATAACATTTAGTCCTTTTAGCTTCCATTAATAGAAAATTAACTCCCAAAATTAAGTTTGTATCCATCTTAAATCTTCAAATATTGTAAATTGTTAAATAAACCCCAACCAAATAATTTGGTCAATTCAAGTCTCCAATAAAATAATTTACTTTATTTAAGTTCATATTTGACTTAGACTTTGATAAGTCAACTTTTAATTTTTGATTATAAATGAGTGGGGTGTAACAATGAATTCCACCGGAGTTATCCTGCACATTTTTCGATGGCTGTTCAACCTTGTTATCACCATTCTGTATTGGCCTTTTAATTGCACGATTAGATGTTTGAATTCTATTGCAGCTTGAAATATCATGACCATGGAGACAACAATGGTTGCAATACATGGGGGACCTTCATAAAGTACTTCTTGCCAAGAACCCGATGAATTATTCTTCCTAGTGCCAATCCAGATCAGGTCTTTATGTGGCCGTGACAAGTCTGTTTCAACACAAACACTTGTATAACTAGGCCGCGTGAATGTAACTATGGGGAGATCATACCTGAGATAATGACCCAGGGTAAATTTCCTAAAAATCTTTTCTCACTCCTTCAATTATACCTCTCATTCAATCTGCAACCACTTCCTAAGAAGCGTGGGCCGTTCTTACCAATATATATGCAAAACCCACTCAAGGACGCATCAAAAGATTAAAGATCAACTCAAACGTACCAGTGAAGGCTCCAGTAACATATCAAAATATATGAAATTCATCAAAACAAGGGCTGACAAACTTGCTGTCTAAGGTGATCCTCTTGTTAATGAAGATCTCGTTGAAATGATTTTGGATGGACATGATGATTATAGAGCCCTTGTTGATGCAATCTCCTTCGATTAACTCAATGAAAAATTAATCACCAAAGAGTTGGCGTTGAATCGATCTCGATCATCAAATATCTCTCTTCCAGCCTCCGCAAATCCAGTTGCACTACGTAACCGGCCCTGGCGCCCTTCATCTCCTTCTCTGTTGGGCTATAATCTCCATCTCCTCATGGGCCACATCCTCCATTCAAGCCATGTCTAGGTTTCTGTCTAGCATACATCACTTAGGGTCACACTGCCAAACGATGTCCCTTATTCTACCTGATGACCTCTCAATTTCAGAATTCTCGACCACCCAGTAGCCTTGGCAACCTCGACCTTCACTATTGTGACAACCTCATCCACCAACATCACCCTCGCCTATAACCCATTTTGTAGCGATCGAGAATTCTGGCATTCTTAGCTACTCGATAGTGGTGTTTCCCACTATGATACTTGTGATCGTAACAACCTCGCTCTTCGTATGCCATTTATAAGTTCAGATGATATTGTGATTGGTGATGGAACTGGACTTTTGATAACACGCACCGGTTTCACTACTATATTTCATGTGAAGGATCTTCGCACGGGACAATTCTTTTGTTGGGTAGACTAAAGATGGTGTGCATGAGTGGTCGGCCTCTCTAGTCAAACCTATTTCTTTACTTGCTTTTTTCAGCGTCAAGACCACTTCGTTCGAGTGACATCATCATCCTGCACTTCTAATTTTACACTTCTAATTTTACGTTATCCTGTCTCCAACTTTGATTTAAATTTACAAAGTTCCATGTCTCAAAATATCAATTGCAATGCTTGCCAACACAATAAAAGTCATAAGTTTCCTTTTCACTCTTCATTTATTATTTCAAACCAACCACTTCAAACCATATTTTTTGATGTGGAAATCTCCAATCTTTACTGTAACACCCAAAAAATTCATAAACCCTGGAGAGTTACCAAAAATTCAATTATCTTCACGTTAAATGCGGAACCGACACAAATAAAAGAAATTCCTTTATATTCAATCATGAATATCAACTAAAACGTGGGATCTGAGTTTCAAAAAAAATTTAAACATAATCAGTTAACTAATTAGTAAACGTGCCTTTGAACAAATAAAACTAACTAATAAACCGGGAGATAAAAAACTTAATGTTTTTATTTCTTCAAATCCTCACGGCAGTCCACATCATCTTCCCGCCACAATTCTAATCAACCCACCCGAACAAACGTGTAAAATTTGTAAGAGTATTTAAAAATACTCAGTAAGATACATGCAATTTGCATACACAATTATATAATAATAAATTATACACTTCATACCACTATTCTCTTATGGAGTATATCGGTGACCAAATGACGTACCCATCTTAGGTCATTTTAAATTCTCGAACGATTTCGTATATCTCTAAAAAGAACTCGAAGGTCCACTAACAATTCGTGCATATTTAATTGAATACATAAAAGTATAAGGAAAACAGACCACTTGTACATAAGTATCTTACTTTGTTATTGAAAGGTTGTAAAAAGAAAATAAAATTTTGCATATAAAAATTCTCATATTAATTTTCTATACTTTTCCTCTCTCTCTCTCTACCATGCCCCTCTCTTTATTTTTTGTGGTGAAATAATGGGAATACTTGCAGTATTTATAGTAGAACTCCACCAATGAGTTTGTATGCAACTAGAATTGAAAATTTGTGTAATATAAGGAATTTGAATAAGAATTGATTTCAAATAATAGAATTTGAATTGTATTCAAGTAATGTTTTTTTGTATTCAAATAATAGAATTTCTGTTTATTTCTTAGTTGCACTAATTAGCTTCGATACAATAATACACTGTGTATAATATCACATTTTCCAAAGCCTCACCAGTAAAACCAATAGTTTATAATTATGCTCATAATTTATAGTTTCATTTAAACCAGTTAATGCTTTATAAATAATGGGTGTCGGCTATGTTAAAATGTTATGTGATGTGGGAGAGCCCGATTCAGATGTCGAGTTGTCAGATAGCATGTTAATGGCGTTAAAATATCACGAATTAACGGATCGACGCAAATAAGGTAAGTAATTGGTATTTTGACCATAACTTTGGCTACGGTTGTCAGAATCGAGCCCGTAACCCCAATTCGGAAAGCTTGTTTCGAGATGCACGTTGTGGACACCTAGCTTTGCTCGGTCTACATCATTTTTTCCCTCAAATTCAACTGTTTTCCCTTTCAAATCTCTATTTTATTACTATTTTTTTTTGTAATATTGCATTTGTAAGCTAGGAAAGAATTTTTAACTTGATTTTAGCCAGATTTTTCGTAGGTTTCTTGTTTTATTCCATATTTTATGTTGACGTGATTTTTGGGATTTTGCTATATTTGGCAAATTCGATTTTAAGCTATAAAGTCCGGCTTGTGGACGAGATTTTAATTGCTTGATTAATAATAATATTCAGTTGAATTTCAGAGACATTTTCTCTGTAGGTTGGTGTTATTCTAGCATTCTTCTTGTGAATCATTTGTTAGACTAGTCTACAAGATAATCACTATCTTAGCCGGCGTCAGTTGGTATCAGAGCTTCAGCTTATTTTTGGGTTGTTACTTCATCAGCTTTCAATGGTTGGTCGTGGTCGAGGTCGTCGTGGACAGGTCCTGAATGAGGAAGTTCCTCACCAAGATCGTAACATTCAGGACGTGATGATTGAAAATTTATAGTGGCAAGTTGCAGATTTAACCCAGCATCTGGCGATGCAAAAATTTGGCAATCGTGAAGTGGAGAGTCAGGATTTCGATTCCAGTTTCGAAAACCCGTATCAGAACCCCGCTCGATTCAGGGGGCAATGTGGTCAAGGGAACCGTCATAGAGACCTCGATTTCAGAGTAGATCTACCCGAATTTTCTGGTACACTATAGGCTGAAGGATTTGTTGATTGGCTGAATGAAATAGATTTTTTAGTATAAGGAGGTCCCCGAGCATGTTAAAGTGAAGCTGGTTGCCATCAAACTCAAAGGTAGAGCCTTTTCATGGTGGGAATAATTGAGGCATTCACGAGATAGACATGGTAAGTCTAAGATTACTGATTGTGAGAAGATAAAGAAGAAGATGAAAGGTCACTTCCTTCCTTTTGGCTACATCCTAATTTTATTTCAAGGCTGCATTTATTAAGGCAAGGCACGCGATTAGTGGAGGAGTATATGGAGGAGTTCTATTTGAGACTGAAGAGCAGATGGTGGCATGTTATCTGGGGGATTACGATAATCCCTGCAGGATGTTCTCAGCCTTCACGCGATGTGGACCGTTTCTTAAACACACCAGCAGTTACTAGCCGTGGAAAAGTAGCAGAACAGAAAACCAGTCTTCAGAAGCGAAAGTAGTTAACCTTTTTGCCCTCAAGGACCCCGTCCTGCTCAACAGCCACCGTGTGATAACTCTAATTCAGGTATTAAATGTTTTAGATGTGGAGAACAAGGTCATAGAGCATTTGATTGTAAAAAGCCGTTTAATCAAAGGGGTAAAAATCTTTTGATTGAAGAAGACATGGTAGATGAAACTGAAGTGATGGGAGAGCCTGTATATGACAATAATGAAGATGGAAGTGTATCGTACGGGGATGACCATGAGACTTTGGTTGTTTGTAAGAGTCTGCTGACTCCTAGAGTCGATTCAGGGGATGATTGGTTGAGAACCAATATCTTCCATACAACATGCACCGTTGCAGATAAGGTAAGCAAGATGATTATTGATAGTGGCAGTTGTGAGAACGTAGTGTCCGAAGAAGCTATCCAAAAATTGCAGTTGAAGATAAATCAACATCCCAGGCCATATAAATTGGTTTTGCTGAACAAAGGCAGTGAAGTAGCAATACATAAGCGTTGCCTGGTATCTTTTGCTATCGGCTGGAAATATTTTGATAATGCTTGGTATGATGTCATGTCTATAGATGCTTGTCATGTACTGTTAGGTCGACCTTAATAGTATGATCGCAATGTTGTTCATGATGGGAGGAAGAATACATATTCCTTTAGTATTAAAGGGAAGATGATTTTGCTAGCACCTCGCTGGGATGAAACAACTGTGACACGGGTAACCAATAATAACAACTTACTTTCTATGTCCAAATTTTTAGTTGAGGTTGAGCCTGAAAATGTGGAATATGCCCTACTTCCTCGTGAGGATAATGTGACAGAAGAGGGTCCAGATTTACCAGTAAAAGTGCAACAGCTACTTGGGGAGTTTTCTGATCTAATGCTAGGAGCTCTCTCTTCGAGATTACCACCTATGAAGGATATTCAACATCAGATAGACCTTGTGCTGGGGTTGAGTTTACCTAATCGGCCAGCTTATCGCCTCAGTCCCACGGAAGCTAAAGAATTACAACAGCAAGTAATGGAGTTGTTGGAATGGGCTATATCCGTGAAAGCATGAGTCTATGTGCAGTTCCTGTCCTACTAGTGCCAAAGAAGGATGGTTCTTGGGTCATGTGTGTTGATAGCAGGGCAATAAACAAGATTATAGTAAAGTATAGGTTTCCAATTCCTGTCTAGATGGCATGTTAGATCAACTATCCGGTTTTAAGGTTTTCTCAAAAATTGACCTTAAGAGCAGATATCACCAGATCATAATTAGACCTAGAGATGAGTGGAAGACGACGTTTAAAACAGCTATCTATTTCATAGCTTACAGCTACTCGTTCTGGATTGTTCACTAAGGCAACAGATTATTACTTAACTTCATGGCTAGGGTTACTCTGTGTGAGATAAAATGTTGGCTTTGATCTCATCCAAGTATTATTGGCCCAAACTAAGCAGTGATGTAGCCCATTACGTAGTACGGTATTTTGTATGTAAGTGGTCCAAATGAGTTCTCACTAATATGGGCCTATACACACCTTTACCTGTACCTGAAGCCCCATAGGTTGATGTTAGCGTGGATTTTGTTTTGGGTTTACCCCGTACTATACGGGCCATGGATTCTATTTTTGTGTTGTTGACAAGTTCTCGAAAATTGCCCATTTTGCGGTATGTCGGAAGACAATGGATGCTACCTGGATTGCCCATCTTTACTTCAAGGAGATTGTGAGATTGCATGGTATTCCCCAATCAATTACTTTTGATTGTGACACCAAGTTCATGAGTCATTTCTGGTGAAGTTTATGGGAGAACTAGGTACGCGATTGAATTTTAGCAGTACTTACCATCCTCAAACAGATGGTTAGGCCGAAGTGGTAAATCGGAGCTTGGGAAATCTCTTGAGGAGTATAGCAAGAACAAAACCGAAGCAGTGGTACTTGACTTAGCCCCTATCCCACATGTGGGTCTTTTGAGTCACAAAGCAGATAAGATGGCAGAGTATCTTCGGAGTGTTCATGAGTAGGTGAAGTTGACCATTCAGGAGAGCAATGCCAAATATAAAGTTTAGGTCAATAGTCACCGTCGTCAGGTACTTTTTGATGTTGGTGATTTTGTTTGGGAAGTTTTATCTCGTGATCGCTTTTCCGCTGGAGAGTATAATAAACTGAAGAAGCAGAGGATTGGACCTTGTGAAGTTTTGCAGAAGATTAATGATAATGCCTACCGACTACGCATTCCTAGCCATTTGAAGACGTCTAATGTCTTCAATGTAAAGCACTTAAGTCCTTGTTTTGTGGATTGCAATGAAACTCATGTGAACTCGAGGACAAGTTCTTTCCAACCTGGGATGACTGATGTGGGAGAGCCCGAGTCATATGTCAGGTTGTTAAATAGTACGTTAATGGTGTTAAAATATCACGAATTAACGGATCGGCGTAAATATGACAAGTAATTGGTATTTTGGCCATAACGTTGGCTATAGTTGTCAAAATCGAGCCATAACCCCAATTCAGAAAGCTTGTTTCGAGGCACACGTCGTGGACACCCAGCTCTGCTCGGTGTGCATCGTTTTCGACATCAAATTCAGCTATTTTCCCTTATGAATCTCTATTTAAAGATATATTTTACTATTTTTGGTAATATTGCATTCATAAGTTAGGAAATGATTTTTAACCCGATTTGGGCCACATTTTTTCGCAGGTTTCTTATTTTATTCCATATTTTATTTTTGCCTGATTTTTTAGGATTTTTCTATTTTTGGCAAAATTCGATTTTTAACTATAAAGTCCGGCTTGTGGACAAGATTTTAATTGCTTGATTAATAATAATATTCAGTTGAATTTCATAGACATTTTTTCTGTAGTTTGGTGTTATTCTAGCATTCTTCTTGTGAATCATTTGTCAGACTAGCCTGCAGGATAATCACTATCTTGCCGGCGTCATTATGGCAGTGGTGTTGTTTAAAATTCTTTTCTTACACAAACCCATGTTGATTCTAATGTGGCTTCATTTCAGTATTATGTCCACACGAGTACAAACAAGTAGATTAGATTTCTAAAAGAAGTTTATGACTTTGTGATGCATGGAAAGCTTCCAATTCGTAATCTTAAAGGAAAAAAAAGTAAGCCTAGCTACGGTACTCTGGAATGTGATTTTCTGATAAATAACTTGTGACAATCATTTATGAATATATTCAGCCATCATTTTTCATTTGTACTTTCAGGGATCTGATTTCTCTCCTACAATCCATGGAGACAAACAAAAAAGGATCGATGAAAACACAATGATTAACAAAGTCAAGGTTGTAATCTACAATTTGACAAAGGAAAAAATAATTTGTGCTAGGTTTTCATGTTATTGGCAGTCTTTGGACAAAAAATATAGTTGTAAAAGAGTTTTAAAAATTCAAAGAGTCAAGTGGTAGGTTATATATATGAGTTAGAAGTCGTCGGGTCGTCGGTGGAACAAAGGAAAAGTAGCCAAATTTTTGCTAGACTACCACCAAGTTGTTTCTTGAGCATCCAAAATAGTAAACTCTTCGCTAGCCTATCGCTTGCCCGTCGCTCGAGTGGGGCGTTGCTGCCCGCCTATCACTGAGCTTTTGCTCGAGCAACAATGCGTCCCGAGAAACCCTATTTCGCCTTTTTTAATCGGCTCATATTACCCAAAACCTCCAAACTATAAATACTTGTGTTTTACTTCAAAAATTGGATGTTAAACGTTGAGAGAAACTAGAAATCACTCCCTACACTTCACATAAATTGTTCAATCCTCATTTGCTTCAGTCATATTATTGAAGAAAACATCAAATCCACACAAACCAAATACCAAAATACTTCCATAGAATCTGTCAGAGTTTTGAAGATCAAGGAATGTGACCGGAGTTTAGGTTGTTGGAGAACAAAGAGTTCTCGAAGATCAAATGAAATAGACGAATTTAGAAGGTCTAAAATTGGTGCAAAAGCATGCAATCTGGGAGAGCTTTGGTAATTAGAGTCAAGAGGTCAGAAAGTACTAGAGTTAGTCGATTCTAGCACTTCTGTAAGTTAATCCGTTTATAGTAGATTTATATTGGCTTAGGCCCAGACTTTTTAATCCCACGAGGAATTGTCTCCTTCAACAATTTTCTTGTGTTATTTACTTTTCTGCAATTTATTAAACTACGGTCATTCAACATAGGATAGTGTGCATGTGAATTAATTTGTATTAAATAATAACTGTAACTTGTTGCATTTATTAATTGGTAAATTTAAATTCCACATAAACACCTATTTACCACCCCTCTAGGTGTTAGTTGGGTTGAACTTCATTATTTTTAAGTGGTATCAGAGCCTTAATTTGATTCTTGGCCCGAATTTAATCTGGACGAGTTAGTTTTTTTTCCGTGCCTCTACTTTTTGACCGAAGTAACTATGCGTATTGGAAGGTTAGAATGAGAGCATTTCTTAAGTCTTTAGATGAGCACATTTAGGTTAGTGTACCAAATGGTTGGACCGCCTATTCTACTAATATGTCAGGAGTAGTAACTGCATACAGACATTTCATTTGAACTAAGGATGAACTAGCTGAGTGCAACTGGAATAGTAAAGGGCTTCATGCCCTGTTTATGGTTGTATTTGCTGAAGAGTTTAGGAAATTGTCGATGTGTGAAATCGCAAAAGAAGTTTGAGATATTTTAGAGATCACACACGTGGGAACCAAAGCTGTAAAAAACTCCAAACTGCAGATGTTGATCTCTATGTTTGAAGTTAGGGTTGTAATCTTCAATTCCTAAGTCTAAAATTGTACGAAAAGTCCTTAGGTCCTTACCTGAAAGATTTAGACCCAAGATTATTGCAATTGAATAGAGCAAGGACTTGGATAAAGTCAAGATAGATAAACTTGTAGGATCTCTTCAAACCTATGAACTTACCATATCTCAGTCGAAGAAAGATAAGTCTATAACATTGAACACCATTAAGGAAGAAGAGTATGAATCAATTGATACATAGACCCTTAGGGACGACAATATAGCTTATTTTGTTAAGAAATTTTAGAAAGTCCTTAGGAATAAGAGTAAACCTCAAGAGAGGAAGAAGGGTGTTCCTAGTACATTTCTAAAAGATAAGCGTGATAAAAATAATGCTAGGAGTTCTAGTAAGAAATCTCAATCGGTTAGATGTCATGAGTGTCAGGGTTTTAGTCACTACTATAAGAAGAACTTGAATAAAGGAATGGTAAGGCATTGGCAGTGACACTAACTGATGATGAAACCAATTCTAGTGATCAAAGTGATTTATCTAGCAGTGAGGATGAAATGAACTATATGGCATTTGCGCCCATAATTAAAAGTAAATCAAATAAGGAGAGTGAGAATGTTAAGGAAGATGAGCGTAGTGAGAATTCTAAGGAAGACCTTGAGGATGAGACAGATATTAATGAGGCTTATCTATAGTTGTTTAAGGAAAGTCTTAAGATTAAGAAGGTTAATAAAGTTGTGTTAAGGATCTTCAGGACTCTTCCAAAAATCTTAGTGAGCTGAGACTTCTGAATGAGAAGTTAGAAACTAAGGTTAAAACATTAAGAAGTGATCCAGAAAAACCTAATACAAAACTTTATTGCTTCTTGAGTGGTACTCAGAAACTTGATAATCTATTAGGGATAAATAAGCCATTTGGTAATAGGCAAGGTCTAGGATACATTCAGACTGATAACAATAGTGCTAGTACATCCTATACCATCTTTGTTTTAGCAACCAACAAATCTAGTAATGTTGCCAATCCTGAACCCAAGGGCAAGGGAGTCTTAGGACAATGGCCTGCTAGATCACGTAGGAACAACCCACCTAGAAACCAATATAAGCAATCACGTAGTTTTGAACCTAGGTTTATTCCTATTTGTCACAATTGTGGTGTTCTGGGACACACAAGGTCTAGGTGTCATAAACTTGTGAATAGAATGAATGGTCAGGATATCTCTAGTCTGGTTAACTTCCTTACCAATCAGGTTAGTCACTTAACTGAGATGATGACGCAACTGACTAGGATTACCTCCACTTCTAAGAAGGTTTGGGTTAAGAAAAGTGATCTCCTTAGGTATGATGAAAAACTAAACTGCTATGTTGCCCGTTTTGCACTTAAAACTCAAAATAACTCTATGTGGTATCTTGATAATGCATGTTCTAGACATATGTGTGAAAATAAATCCATGATCTCTACTCTTGATGATTGTAATGACGGTATGGTTACCTTTGAAGATGGGGATACCGTACCTATCATTGGTAAATGTACCATTAATATATCTGGACTACCTGCAATATCAAATGTGCTTTACGTGAAGGGTTTAAATTCTAACTTGTTAAGCATTAGTCAAATATGTGATGCTGATTATGAGGTTAGTTTTGTCTAGAAAAGATGTACTGTCTATGATCCTATCGATAACGTTGTCCTTGGAGGGGTAAGAACTTCTGAACTTTGGCATCAAAGACTGGGTCATATCATGAGCTATAAAAGTTTGTCAAAGTTGGCTAAGAAGAAACTTGTTGATGGTTTACCTAAACGTTAACAAATTGAAAATACTATATGTGTACCATGTCAAAAAGGTAAACAACATAGAGTAAATCATAAACAAACTTCTAACATCTTGACAAACAGGCATTTAGAATTACTCCATATGGACTTAATGGGACCATCAAGGACAGAGAGCCTTGAAGGTAAGCGTTATATTTTAGTTGTTGTAGATGATTTCTCTAGGTACATATGGACACAAACATAGGTGTAAAAAACGTCTTAAAAAATCAAAGAGCCAAGTGGTACGTTATATAGATGAGTTAGAAGTCATTGGGGTCGTCTGTGGAACAAAGGAAAAGTTGCCTAATTGTTGCTAGTCTGCTGCCAAGTTGTTGATCGAGTGTCCAAAATAGTAAGCTCTTCGCTAGTCTATCGGTTGCCCATTGCTCGAGCGGAGTGGTGTTACTCGCCTGTTGTTGAGCTCTCGCTCTCGCTCGAGTGACAATGCATCCTAAGAAACCTTATTTCGTATTTTTTAAATGTTTTTAATTGCCGTACTTCCCAAAACCTCCAAACTGTAAATACTTGCGTCTCACATCAAAATTTAGGTGTTGAACATTGAGAGAAACTAGAAATCACTTCCTACACTTCACATAAATTGTCCAATCCTCACTTGCTTGAGCCATATTATTGAAAAATATCAAATCCACACAAATCAAACACCAAATCACTTGCTTCCATAGAATCTGTCAGAGTTTTGAAAATAAAAGAAGGTGACTGGAGTTTTGATTGTTGGAGAATGAGGAGTTCTCAGAGATCCACACGAGATAAACGAATTCAGAAGGCTAGGAGTAGGTACATGAGCACGCAATCCAGGAGGGCTTTGGTGATTACAGTCAAGAGGTCAAAAAATACTAGTGTTAAACAAAAGAAACAGTAATCAGTCTCATTTTGTGTGGATGTACTGATCTATGTCTTTATCTTTTTGATGTATTTTAAGAAATATGATGACATTAAATAACTTCAAAACTTGTTATTCTAGCTTGTTTTTGTCGAATTGTATGATGCCATTTTTTTCCTTTCATCTCCTTTTTTTTCATCCTTTGTTTGATTAATTTTCCCTTGCTTTTGGCTGTGGCTTCCCCTTTGTGTGTGTGTGTGTGTGTGTTTTTTTTTTTACTTTCTTTTGTCTTGGGACAAAGTAGTTTTTGCATCAATCCAATGCTAAAAAAAGGGGATTTATGAGACAAAAAACCGTCGAGTGCCACATGGCTATATCATAATACAATTGTGAACAATTGTCCCAAATCGACTTCGAGATCCTAATTACTCTAGTGATTAACTACAGAATAGAGATAAATGGGAGATAGAAGAGAAAGCTAATTATAGAAATATCTCTCGAAGGTTTTATTAATTATTCAACTCCTCAGGAGTTTCTTCGAACGCATGTGTTGTCCGAAAGGAAAAGGACTCAATGATAATTCATTGAATGTGTTGATAAGCACTGTAATTGATATTTGAAAAGAATTTATGAATAATTTAATTAAAAAATAAAGAGAAATGGGTGGCGGATAAGTGAAAACTCAAGTGGGTCTATTGAAAGTTTGACTATTTATAAAATAATTTATAAACTTTCCCAGTGAATACTTAATTGTCATTTAAAATGTTAAATGCGCATTAAGTAGATTACAACAAATTAAATGCACGTGTGACTAAATTAAATATTGAGATGGTTTTAAATTGTAAGTTCTACAATATGTGTGGATAATAATTTGGTATTATTTATGGATCATACAAAATATGTTAATAAAAAGTATATTAGACCATGAGTAATTAAATTATAGTCAGTTCACAAAATATATAGTAATTGTTTTATTTCTAAATCAGCAGTGACAAACTTTCTTAAGTGGTCTTTTTTGATAAATTCATTATATATACACAAAAATATGCCTTATTAACCATTTGTGAAAAAACATTTAGGGAAACAAAGGGGAAATCAAATCAATCTTTCAAGTTTCACATTTTATGCAAACCAACATTTTCACAAATTATTATGACAAAAATCCGTTGAAGCAAAAACTATTACAAAAACATTCATGACTGAATTAACTTGATTCCTTAATTCAATGGTTCTCACAACTCAGTTTGTTCACCTCCACTTCACCATTTGGTAACGTGCTTTCTGCTTGTGCAAACCGTTTTCTCTCTGCTACATTCAAGGGTTTCCTTCTTCCTTTGGCTTTAGAATTTCTTTAGCACTTCGTAATTTCACTTATGAAATTTTTTGTGGAACTTCATTCCGATTTATAGAGAAATTTGTAACCAATTTGGTAACCACCCAATTATCTTTAATTAAAAAGAATAATTGAATAATTATAAATTTTGAAGAAGTAGGATGTGCCTTTGAATTTTATGGGCCGCAGTAGACTTTAATAAACTTAATTAAGCTAATTATTTAGAAAGATTCAATTCATTAATTATTCTATTTTATTATTATTTTTTATTTTGTGGAAATTACACCATTCCCTACTTTAAGAATCATGAGTTCTAAAATAAGATGGGAAGTTTAATTTTTCAAAAATCAGAAATTTTATTTAATATTTTAATTAAAATAAATATTAAAAATTATTTAATTCAACACAATATTAAACAAAACCCTACCCAAACCCTAATATTCCTTCCCCCCTTTTTATCTCCCCCCTCTCTCTCTCTCTCCCCGCCCCAGTTTCTCCATCTTCTTCTCGTCTGTGTGTGGCGTGATAGATTTGTGATGGCTCTCTCTACCTCTCCTCTCCGCCGGCGAGCCATTTATCCACTGTGCCGACGTGCGACGACAGCTGCATCATCTGCATCAACCATACAGAACTGAAGCAAACGCCCGGACCAAATCAGATCGCGATTTTCAAATTTGCAGACGCCTGGACAAAATCAGATCACGGTGTTGGTGGTGGCGGCGATTTTCGGTGAATAAATTGTTGTTGTAGGCTGTGTTGTGTGGTTGTTTGGTGGCGATTTTGTAGTGTTGTGTGGTAGTGGCAGTTTTGGGTGGTGGCGGTTTTTGGGTGGGTTTTTGTGAGGTGGTGGGGGTTGGCTGCGATGGTTTCCGATCTGGAGGGTTTTGGTGTAGGTGGTTTGGGTGCGGTGGTTTCTGTTGATTTGTGCGGTGATGGGGTGGTGGTGGTGGTGGTTGCGGTGGTGGGGGTTGGCTGCGATGGTTTCCGATCTGGAGGGTTTTGGTGTAGGTGGTTTGGGTGCGGTGGTGGAGGTTTGCGATCTGTGGTGGGTTTGGGACTTTTTTCTGTTGATTTGTGCGGTGATGGGGTGGCGGCGGCGGCGGTGGTGGTGGTGGTGTCGGCAGTGATTTCCATATTCAGCTTGTGAGGTGGTGGCGGGCGGCGACGGGTTGTCAGACGGTGGTCACATATTATTTGGTTAACTGTGACCACTAAATTGGCTAATCTGTGACCAATAACAAATCTGTGACCAATAGTGACTTATTAAAATTTCGATTTGTGATCTCGAAAAATATCTGTGACCTAATAAATTTTGACATGTGACCTTCAAAATAAATTGTAACTTATTAAAATTTCGATCCGTGACCTCGAAAATAATCTGTGACCTAATAAATTTCGATCTGTGACCTCAAAACAAATCTGTGATCTAATAAATTTCAATCCGTGACCTCGAAAAAAATTTGTGACCTAATAAATTTCGATTTGTGACCAAAATGTGAATCTGTGACCAAATTGTGTAAATCTGTGACCTTAATTTATTTAATTAATAAAATATATAATTAATTGAATAAATTATAAATATTTTTTAAATGAATATCTGATTTTGAAAATTTGAAACTTAATTTCTGATTTTGGAAATACATTATTCTTAAAGTAGGATTTTTGAAATTTTCCCTTTTATTTTTTGTAATGTCTACCCGACTATTCAACACATCCAAATTCATATGGATTCTTCTATCAAATTATTGACCTCCATGGGTAGGGTTGCACAAAAAAACTACGAAATCGCAAACCGAACTGAATCCGTTGGTTTGAAACCGTTGATTCGAGTCCACGTCGATCCGCGATTTTTTTCTCAAACCGAATCAAATCATTTTATAATGATTTGGTTTAGGTTTCAATTTTCAAAAATCGCACAAAACTGGACCAAACCAAACCTTTTTTTTATTTTATTAAAAAACTAATTTCATTAGATCATAAATTTTACAGTACCTTGAAAACTGTAAATTTTATGATTTAATGAAATTAGTTTTTTAAAAAAAAAAAAAAAAAAAAAAAAAAAGTGTTTGGTTTGGTTTGATTTTGTGCGATTTTTTAAAATCGAAACCTAAACCAAATCATTTTAAAACGGTTTGGTTTGTTTTGAAAAAATATCGCGGGTCCATGTGGACTCAAACCAACTGGTTTAGTTCGGTTTGCAGTCCCCCCCCCCCCCCCCCACCCACCCGTTTTTTTTTTGTAGCCCTACTGAATATTACAGTTCTCTGCTAATTTTATCATATTATCCAGCTCCAACGCTTATAAATTATTCATGGCCGGCAGACGGGGTAATTGGGATGTCATGTTATTAGAGGAGACAATGAGGTTGAGCTGGTGGAGGATGCCCAATGTTTTCTTGATTGGATTGGTAACTAGGCTTAAGTTTTGTTTTGAATATTCAGTTGGACTTGCAGCACCGGTGGATGAAGATTCCAAGGGGGTATGTCATTACTTTGTGTAATAGTTATGCCATTCCCGGCCGTCAATTATGGCCATTGGATTTATTTACCTAGGCATCATCGTAGGTTGTGAAGGAATCTGTAAAAAGGCACATCTTTCTGTTTCAAAGAAACAAACATATACAAAAAAACAATAACTCTTAAAAGGAAAGAAAATAGATCTGCAACCTGAGCTATGTGTTTGAAAAGGTAAGCATTAAGCAAATGCAGCAAAAATTAAATTTAAATTCTCTAGAAGTATAACTTTCGGGAATATTAGTTTAAGGGTTTTAAATAAGTAAATTTTAAACATGTAAGCAGGAAGTGTTTATAAATTGTATAAATTAGTTTTCCCAGATTGCCTCAATTTCTTTAAGTTTTGTTTTATTGTAAATTAATAGTGCATGCTCGACTCAACACACCAAAAACTTAGGGGCTGTTCTCTTCGTGTTTCAATTTTTCAGTTTTGAGTTTGAATTCATTTTGGGTTTTGTGTTTTGAGTATCTGTTTTGAAATTGCTGAAAATACGTTCTTTTTGTCATTCTGGAAAACTGTTTTTTAAAATATAAAACTAGAAAACGCGTTTACTTTGAAATTTTGATTATAATTTTTTATAATATTTTATTCAAGAAATCTGATTATTCAATAAATTTTAATATTTTAACGTTAATATAGTATTAAATAATATATAAATTTTGAAGTTGGTGAATCTTTAAATGTTTTTTTTTTTTTTCAGATATAAAAAACACAACCTAAATTAAATTTGGCAAAATAGTTCAATAGATACGATTAGAAGTTTACAATTTATGGCAAAACAAGCACACACTAAACAAAATATAAAATACACCCCGTTGCATTCGAAAGTTGTTCGAACTTCTTCAAAATTGACATCGAATCACTTTTTCCAAGTTATACTTAACTAAATTTTTTATTTCCTTAAACCAAATTCCAACAGTTTTAACTCAAGGGCTTTGTATAAATCCAACATTGTCGTTTCTAGCAACAGCAGGAATGCAATCAGTATCATACCCATGAACAATTTCAACCCCCTGATAACCAAAAGGAGACTTCTCAGTCAGAAAAAAAGGCTAAAAAGGTAGAGAGGAGGCAAGGAAAAGGTACACAATAGTTGAATCTGAACGTACATCCCGGGAAGCAAAGAGGGAGACAACTCCAATGGGAATAAAGACAATCCTAACAAGCAAGAATGCTGAAATCACCTGCACCGAATAAAGTGCACTACAGGCAAGTTATGCCATCAGTAGAATAAATTCCGCGACATTGATAAATGACCAGAAAAGGCATCAGTGATCTGCAGGAACTTCTTAAATTCTCACCCATTTAGGCGTAAGAATAGGGTTGCATGCTGGAAGTTCCTGTTGCGTGAACCTTGAGTCTGAAGGAGATGAATGGAGAAAAAAATTGTTAGATGATTGACAATCACATTGATCGAGTAAATAAGAACTTTTGCTGCATCATGATAATGATAGAACGAACACTCATATTCTAAAGACTAATAAAAGGCATTGGCTTCACATATTTAATATTCTAGAAGAAAACAATGACAAAACAACATCTTTCGACACCTCAAAACATATACTGCCATCAGCTTACATTGTGTTTCACAGTTTCTATTACACCTAGAAAATTCAACTGTCCATGTATAAAACTAGCAGTAAGTGCTCACTGAAATTAGTATTCAAGTAATTCAGATAAACCTGAACTCTCTAAGGGGAAATGAGTAAGTTAGCATTGTGATAAAATAGTGATGCTTATTTCATGGTCATCTCTAGAATTTACTAGAGTTTCTTGATAAGCAAACAATCAAAATTAAAATATCAAAACACTAGAAAAGTCTAGAGATACTAGAATTAGCAAGAAAAATAAAATAATAAAAAATCTGAAATTTCTAGAGAATGGCAACCGACTTTTGAGGTCTATAAATATGTCATAGGTGGATTCATTTTAGAGAGTGTAGAGAGAAAGTGAGAAAGCCGCCAGCCCGCTCAACTAAAAAAAAAAAAAAATCATTGCAGCCATTGTAATAATTCCTCTTCCACTTTGTAAAAATATTTACTAATAAAATATATTTTCCTCCTTCAATTATCTAGTCCCTAATATTTCTATCTCTAAAAAATTATCATATACTCAAAATAAAAAATCATCAGTGGTATCAGAGCAACGTTCGATTAATATTGGACGTAAGCATACATTATGGCAGACGTTTTCCGTTCGTCTATTCCTATTCCAACATTCAATGGAGATAACTATGATTTTTGATCTATCAAAATGAAGACCTACTTTAGTGTGCAAAATTTATCGGATGTCGTCACTGATGGGTGTACAAGAAATTTATACTTTCTCTACAAAATTTCCATTGACAAATTGAAATTTGTAGGCAAAGTTTACCTTTTCCCACAGAAATGATGTTTTGTAGGGCTATGATTTGTTTCAAAATTTTAAACTTGTGCCTACAAAATTTTCGGAGACAAATTGAGATTTGTATGTGGAATTCATTTTCCTCCCACAAATATAACATTTTGTAGGGAAATGATTTGTTTTAAAAGTTTCAATTATGGGAAGACTTTTGCCCTACAAAATTTCCATTGACAAATTAAGATTTGTAGGCGAAGTTCACTTTTTCCCACAAAAAAGATTGTTTGTAGGGCTATGATTTATTTCAACTTTTTCAATATAGTAGGATGTCTTTTGCCTACAACGTTTTTTTCCTTTTCCTGACAAAAAAATTTATGGGCAACATATATCTTTTGCAGACAAAAAATATTTGACATGTTTGTAGGCTAATAATTAGAGTGAAAGTTTTGGCAAGATATATCTTTTGCAGACAAAATATTTGACATGTTTGTAGGCTAATACAAACGTAAATTCGAAAAACAAAGAAATTGGAATCCACCAGGAAAATAATTTTATTCGAATGATAAACTGCGTTATTACAATGACGAAAAGTCTTAAATAGTCTGTGGAAACCCTAATTTAAGCGAAGAGACCAAAATAGACATAAAATGCAAAAGTAGAAAAAACACTAAAAACTTCAAGTGCCCGACGACCCGCCTTAAATTGTGATTTTGAACTTGGAAATAATGTCAACCGGGTTAAACCCACGGTATGGAGCGCCGCTTCCCATTTCCGAAAACATATTATAATAGAAATTCTAACGCGCGAGCTTAAAGTTATGTTTGTTTCTTCGAAACCCCTCTTTAGTAGGTTTCCTTTCCAATTCTTTCTCAAAATCCAAAGCCAATTGTCCTACATCAAAAAATTAGCGGGAAAATTTCCTTATACTATTTATGTTAGTCACTCCAAAAAGTAATTTGAAGTGAAAGATAAATAAATGAAAATATATATATTTTTTAACAAAATAAAAAATAAAAAATCCTAAATCTGAAAACCCACGAAATCCTAAATCTGAAAACCCACGACTGTAAGGTAATCTAAAAACCCACGGCGCATATACTCTATTTGCCTCCAAAAATTACTCCCGCTTTCGGCATTAATTTCATCATCCATTGCTACCAAAACCTAATTAATTAATTTGACTACCCTCAAAGTTTCTCATGGATCCCATTATTGCAATCCCAATCTCTTCATTTGCCATCGATTTTGTGTTCTTCAAGCAATCTTCAAGGTATGCATATCAGCTTTGTTTTAATCTTTAATTAATTTTTCAGCTTTGTTTAATTAGATCTAGTGTGAGAATATCCCATTGGGCTGCTTGATTCTCATGAGTTCTACTGTATTATTTTTTATTTTGTATCGTGCTTTTATGTATTTGTGATTGGGTTTCTCGTTTTCGAGCCTTGGTGGTTTTCAGCGTGGTTTTGTTGTCCGTGTCTTTTGGTGCCGGGTCTATTTGGTTTGGCTTCATCTACTTCGGACTTTGGTTGGGTTTTATCTGCTGGTTTTCGGTTTCTATTCGTGGTTGGTTTATTGTTGTTGTGATGGCTGGAATCGTTTCGTTGTTGTCGCTCTATTTTGCCCGCTTGGTTCACGGGGTGTTTTATGTGACTTGCTGATTTTATGCAGTGCTTGAGGTGATTCTGTCCAGGTGCGGGTGTCTTCCTTTTTCTGGTCAGGTTCTGTCTTTTGGCAAAGCCACCTTTGATACAAAGATTTTTGGATAACAGAGCTTTCTTCAATTCAAATTGCAACAAGGTAAGTTCGTAAATCCAAGTACTATTCTGGATTTCTTTGCTTGTTCACTTGATGTGAATTAGAACTTTTTTATATTCACATATTATATTCTCAACTTGGATATCTATTATTAGATCTTCTGGTTCAAATATTTCGATGTACTCAATATTTTCAATAGAATAAATTTATCAAAATGTTTAATCATGTATTAAGTAAATTAGAGAATATCGTGTAATAGCATAAGAATTTACATTGAATTGGTTGCAAGAACTCCTTTTATTAAATTATACAATTACCTGAAACAAAATGACTATGCATTGTTTTAACAGATAATTGTTCCCTGGCCAAATGAAGAGATATTGATAATGAACAATTGTAAAGTTCTTATTGCAGTGTGAGATAATCAATTTTAGAAGCATTTCCACTAAAGGAAGATCAAGAAGTAACATTCGTTTATATATATTTGGTTATTTATAGCAGCTACACTATGGATAGAAATTGGATACATAATCCCGATAGAACTAGTGGAATCGTCATGGAGAACGATTGGGGGCTGCGTCAGGTTCCTCCACCAATAACTTGTTTTGCAACTCGAGTTTGATTGATGACATTGATTGTGATAATGATCAAGTTATGGATATAATCAATGATATCTATCCACATGCCTCACACAATTATGAGAAAAATGTTTTAGAAGAAGATGAGTAAGGAAGAGTCAGATAAGTACGGAAGGTTGTTGAAAGAAGCACAAAAAGAACTTTACCCTGGTTGTAAAGATTTCTCTGTGCTGACATCGATTGTAGAGTTGATGCAACTGAAATTGAGGAATTTGATGACCAACAAATGCTTTGATGAGCTTATGAGCATCTTGAAAAGGATACTTCCAAAATGAAATCAATTGCCTCCTACTCATCGACATGCCCATAAAGTGTTGAAAGATCTCGGACTGTGTTATGAAAAAATCCATGCATGTAAATATGACTGTGCACTATTTTACAAGGAAAATGAAGGCTTAGATAAGTGCCCTATTTGTAATGAGCCAAGATATCAGAACAGTTCAGTCGATAAGAAAAATATTCCTCAAAAAGTATTACGTTATTTTCCACTAAAGCCGAGATTACAGCGGCTATACATGTCAATGTATACTGCCAATGATATGAAATGGCACAAGGATAGGCGAGTTGATGATGGTGATCTGAGGCATCCAGCAGACACAATTGCATGGAAGGAATTTGATAAGATGTATCATAATTTTACAGCAGAGTCACGAAACATAAGGTTGGGCCTTGCAACTGATGGTTTTAACCCATTTGGAGATATGAACAAACCTTATAGCATGTGGCCAGTGGTGGTCGTTCCTTATAATTTGCCTCCTAGGGTGTGCATGAAAAAAGAATTCACCATGCTAACCTTATTAATTCCTGGCAAACACGAACCTGGTAAGGACATTGACGTTTATTTGCGCCCTCAAATTGACGAACTGAAAGAATTATGGGAAATTGGTGTGCATACATATGATAAAGGCACTAATTCCACTTTTAACTTACGTGCTGCTGTGTTGTGGACTATTCACGATTTACCTGCTTATGGAAATTTATCAGGATGGAGTACTAAGGGTTATAATGCATGTCCTGCCTGTAATGACGATGGAACATCTGAATGGTTCAGCGACAAGGTTTGCTATATGGGGCATCGACGATGGCTTCCATGGGATCATGTATGGCGCAAAAGGAGGGATTCCTTTGATGGAAAAACTGAATTTCGTGCAAACCTAGACACTTATCAGGTGATGAAATTTTCTCCCAAGTACATAACATAAACTTTGGTCAGATTGGTAAACATCCTAATAACCCAGACAAAAGAAGGAAGAGAACACTTGAAGAACGGAACTGGACTAAGAAGAGTATTTTGTTTGAGCTAGATTACTGGTCGAAGTTAAAAATTAGGCATAACCTAGATGTAATGCACATTGAGAAGAACGTTTCTGACACTATTATTGGGACAATATTAGGTATAAAGGGAAAACCCAAAGATACAATCAAAGCTCGTCAAGATTTAGAATCACTTGGAATAAAAAAATCTTTGTGGTTAGATTGGAATGGAGAGAAGTGGGTTAAAGAACATCCATTTTTCACAATGAAGCCAAATTTAAAGAAAGAATTCCTTCAGTTTTTAAAATCTGTAAAATATCCAGATGGCTATGCTGCTAATATTTCAAGGAATGTGGTAGTTGAATCTGGAAAAATTTCTGGATTGAAGAGCCATGATCATCATGTATTATTTCAACGATTACTTCCTATTGGTATTCGAAAATATTTACCAAATATAGTGGTCGAACCAATTGTTCAGTTGTCCAGTTTCTTTCAACAATTATGTGCGAAAACGTTATGCATGGAGGACATTAAGAGGTTGGAGGATGATATTGTGTATATATTGTGCAAGTTTGAACAAATTTTTCCACCGACTTTCTTTGTTTCCATGATTCATTTACTGGTACATTTACCTGAAGAGGCAAGACTTGCAGGTCCTGTAAGTTATCGATGGATGTACCCAATAGAAAGGTACATGTTAATAAATAATCTTCAAATTGTAAGTTTCTAAATCAATATCTCACAATGTTTGTTCATTTTTACGATGTTAGGCACATACAAAAAATATGTACGGAATCGGGTTCGGCCTGAGGGATCCATTGCAGAGGCATATATTGCACATGAATCTCACTTTTTGTGCCATGTACCTTCAAAATGTTGAGACACCTTTTAATCGAACTTAATGAAACTTTGATGGTGGGTCTAGACAAGAGAAACTTTCTGTTTTCTCCCAAGTAGCACGACCATTTATGAGTAGTTCAAGTATTCCATTCACGAATGAGGACATGGAAGTTGCTCAGTGGTTCATATTGAACAACTGTGATGATGTTCTTCCTTTTCTAATGTAAGTACGGTATCTCTGCATTTAGTTTGACTACTTATGTTATGCATACATGCAGTATACATGTTTACTTGCTGTGTAGGGAGTATGAGGAAATGATAAAGAGCAATAGCAATGTGAACGTACACAAAAGACATAGAAAATTGTTTCCTAATTTGTTTCGCGAACGCGTAAGTAATTTTATAGTTGGATTAAGTTTCACCATGTTTGATGATCTTAATAATTTTAATACTTAAATTTTCATTATTATTTAATCTAAAATTAGGTGAGAAGTTTAAGGGAGTCAAAATCATCCTTGTTCAATGATGAGCTATTTGAGTTAGCAAGAGGTCCTCTTCGAGCTGAAACATACCAAGGTTGTATTGTGAATGGAGTAAAATTTATAGCTGCAGAACGGGATGATAAGCTAACCACGCAAAATAGTGGCATCTATGTGCCTGGAAATCATGATACTGATAATGTGGACTTCTATGGAAAGTTGATAAGTGTGGTTGAATTATTGTATAGACAATGCTACAAGGTTGTTCTATTCAAGTGTCACTGGTTTAATACAAACCCTCATAGGACGGGATCTATTAAACGTGACTACCACTTAATATCTATAAATTCTAGTACTTGGTGGTATGATAGTGATCCTCACATTCTTGCAACAATGGCAAAACAAGTGTTTTATGTAAACGACCCCAAAGCGGGTAGTGGTTGGAAAGTAGTTCAAAAGTTGGATCACAGGAACATATATGATATACCACAAAAGGAAATGCATAATGACAATGATAACATTAATGATGTGGCGTATCAAGAGACTTCTTCTTCAGATGTACGGAATATGGTCGAATATCGAAATTATGATGTTATTCAAACACTACTTAATATAAATGACGTTCCTCCAGTGTTGATTGATCCAAAAACCATTGATCGATGCCCTTTTGGAAGGAATGATGGAGACACGGATAATGAAAATGCTGAAGATGAAGATGGGGAGTTGGTTGAGAAAATCAGCGAACATGGTTTGGAAGACAGTGATTTAGAATAGTAAGATCATTATGTCTACCCTATATGTATACAATATATATTTAATATTATATTGTGTTCTCTATATTTTATTTTTTATGCATCAGCAGACATGGTCAAAAGTGCATAAAATGATATGTTTGAATGAAAAATGCTATTTGTACACCTCAGGGCGTATCTAATTAAATCTTTGACATGTTGCCCTTTTATTTTAGATATTTGTTTGAATAGTCTATGGTTTGTTTTCTAATTATTACTTGATTTTTGTGCAGATGAATCTAATTTCTCATAAGAAATGTTCTAACAACTCCCATGTACCTCCTTCACCTAAGATGTCTCAAGTGACGAGCACAAATATGCCTCCACTGCTTTAGACGTCACGATCTAATGGCTCGTCTACTAATAGGTTTGTGCCTCCTCTTTCGTTGCGACATTCATTGCAAGCCAATAGGTCAGTACCTCCACAGTCTCAAACATCGCAATCCCCAAACACTTTTCTACATATGCATCGTAAAGTTGGAACTCCGTCAACCACTGAAAATATTCCCACTTGCTCTGTTCATTTAATCGAGACTGTTCATACTCCTACACATCTCGAGACATCAACAAGGACCCTTCCTAATCCAAGTGTAGAATATGGTCCCTCCAGCGACAATCTTGATCAACCACCTTTTCATCCTATGAGTGTTGTTCGTCGCCACCTAGGTTCTAAACAAGGCTCAGGTACTATGCCATTTTTTCAATTTTCAATTCTGACTTTAAATGAACATGATAGTTGTTGCTCAAGTTTCTCTTCATCATAGCCTATTGATACTTGTTCTGGTTTTATAAAACTCTATTGAGAAACTGTATTTTGAGTTTTAATGTTGATTTTTACTTGCGTAAAGCACGTGTTATATGAATTCGTTACAATTAAAAAGAACCACTCGTACAAGGAAAATATGAATTCGTTATATAGGTTTATTCCTTTATCTTGATTTGAATTGAATGTGTTACAAATATTGTCTAAGGGCCAGTATTTTAAAAAAATGGGAAACTCGTGTGATAGGCACAGCAGAAAGTGAAAATGTTCATAGAGTTGAAGAAAATGATGAGGCATTGGATGATGAAGTAGAGGGTTCCGAAGGTAGGGCATATTTATTTGTTAATAGTTAATTTTCTTACTACATGTTTGACTTTTATTATTGGTTTTATTGGCGTAGGTGTAGGTGAAGGACACTTGCCAAGGACTCTCGATGATCTTCCTACTCGAGGGGCATGTAAAAAAATTAAGACTTCTCGTATCATTCGTACGACTCGAGAGAAAATTCGAGTTTTATACAATTCAGTGAGTAGGCGAGCAACAAGTTCTGGAGTACATAGTTTGTTAGTTCATGATATTGGAGCCATCATTCGATCACATTGCCCAATGAATACAGGTTATTGGAGGACCATTTCCCCAAGTGTACGGAAGGACCTTATAGATGAGATCACTGTAAGCATGTGTGGATGTGTTTATGCTGCTAGAAAATTAATAGTCAAAGAAAACTACATGAATAAATTAAAAGCACATTAGTCATTTCATTTCGTAAATTCGTTTATTTTTACTTTATGACTTGGTTTCTTTTTATTTTAATAATTTTTTTAATTATGTCAATTTCAGATGAACTTCGAGATAGATTTGAAAGACTCGAGATTGACAAATTATATTAATAGACTATACAATGGGAGGTATAGGGAGTTCAAGGCTGAGTTGAGTGCATACTATAGGTTGCGCAAGACACATGAGAATGCATTAGCCGATCCCCCTTTGGAGATGCTTGATAGAGGTGTAGATCAATGGGTGGAACTGTGTAATCATTTCAACTCCGATAAGTTCACGGTATTTATTGTATAATTTCTTACCAGTTCACAGCTTTTACTCCTAATTTTGTTATGTAATATATATATTCTTTTCTTTGCAGAAGTCATCATTAGCAAATATAGTGAACCGGTCGAAGAAGATGTACAATCACCGTACTGGTTCACGTCCTTTCTCATACATAGTGGAGGATATGGCTAAGGTAATAAACCTATTTATTATCAACATGTATTTAAGTAATTAATTTTGCTAAGAATTTAAATAATGTATTTGAAACATGCGTTTTTTTTATTATTAGGATGGTTCGAAATTTCCCGAAGTCGACACTTTTGAGTTCGCTTATGCAGGGAAGAACAAGTGTTGGACTTATAATGCAGCTAAGGCTCAACATGTAAGAAAGACTTGACACTATAACTTTGTTTTCTTTATCATGTTTTATCTACCAGAATCATAGAATTAGTTTCCAAATTTGGCCTTGATTCTCCAGTATAGAAATATAACAGCTTTTTGGTAGTCCTTCCTATGAAAGTGATAAATGCTTTATCTTTCAAGTCTGCCATTAAATTCTGAAACTATTTGAGGAAGAATGTTTGTCTTTAGGTGCCTCATTAGTGTAAACTTGACATAGGACGTTTTGACACGGAAAGGAGGATTCATCCATGATCATTAAATCCTGCATGCATTTTCATGGGCAAATTGATTATTAAATTACTTGGCAGTGGCATGACCATGTGAGTGTTACTCGTTCATTACATAAACCTCTTTTTTTGTGTTTGTAGGATGAGATGCTTGTCAAGGAGCATGAATATCTTGTAGAGAGGGCAAAGGAGCAGCAACTTCCTGAAGATATCCCTTTGGAGGAGATACATGTAGATGATTCTGAGACCGGAATTAAAATCATGATGTCCGTTCTAGTTACAAAGCCTGGACGTCAAATTCGTGGGTTGGGAGATGGTCACCTTCGAGATGTTCACACATCTTCCAATGTACACAATTTGGAGAAGGAGTTAGAAACAGAATGAGTTGCTCGAAAGGTAGCCGATGCAGCTCGAACGAAGATGGAGCAAATGATGCAATATAAGATGAAGGTTGTTGAGCAACAATTCAATTCTACATTGCAGTCCTGGCATCATTCTATGTACCAGCTATGTGGTAAAGTTCGTGGCTTTGTTGTACCCCCATTTACACCATTGCCGATAGAGAATAATACTGATGAGGAAGATGATGCTATTGAGGACGAAGAGAATAATTTTGGTGATGATCAGCCACATATCTAATTCATGGGGATGAAGAGTTATTTTTTTAGGTGCATAATAATAGGTATATGGCATGTTTGCCATACTCTTTTTAAATTTAGATTTAATCATACTTGTTGAATGAGTTTTATTTGCGTTTTGATAAAATATTTTGGATTCATTAATGTTATATTCATTGGCACTACATGTCTTAATTAATTTATTGTCTTTTTGTATCTTTACACTATTTTGAATAAGGCTAAAAAATCGCTATAATATAAATAACAAATAAAATATAAAAAATATAATTTAATTTCTCCCTACGAATTGTTTTATAATAGCCTACACATATGCTTTCCCTACAAACAAATATTTGTAGAGAAAAACAGGATTTAGCCCACAAAATAATTTTTATCTTGTTGTCACAAATTGTTAATTGTTAGGAAAAATGTATCTTAGCCTACAAATGTTCTTTCCACACAAAACATTACTCATAGGGAAAAAATGATTTAGCCCACAACATCATTTGTGGGGAAAGACGAAACCTTTTCGCGGGCAAACTTAACTTTAGCAGACGAATAATTTTGTCAGGGGAAACCTTACACGACGAATTGTATTCGTCTCCAAAGAGTTTGTAGGGACAAACTTTAGCCCACAAATTTCAAAAATTTGTCGTCTTATACCTATCCCCTCGATGTTTTCCCCACAAATGTGTCTACAAAATTGTTTTGTTTGCAAGGATTTTTCCCCACAAAATCTTACTTTTCCCTACAAAAAATATTTGTAGGGAAAACATAAAATTCTTGTAGTGACACTAACCCAGATGACTTTTTCGCTCTAACTAATGCACAAAAGAAAACATTTAAAGAGAATCAACAAAAAGATTCTCTAGCACTACTAGCTCTACAAATGAGCTTGACAAACACTTATTGTCCAAGAATCATGGGAGCCAAAACGGCAAAAGAAGCTTGAGATAAGCTGAAGGAAGAGTTTCATGGCAGTGACAAGGTACGTACTTGCCGTCTTCAAACTTTAAGGAGGAATTTGAAAATTTAAAAATGAAAGATTCTGAAACCGCGAAAGATTATTATTCAAGAATAGATGAAATAGTAAATTAATTGAGATCTTATGGAGATGATATTCCTCAAAAGAAAGTCGTAGGAAAAATTTTAATTACTTGTTCAGAAAAATATGATCCAATTATCGCAGCTATTGAGGAGTCCAAAGATATAGATAAATTAACAGCTACAGAATTAATGGGTTCACTAGAAGCGCATGAAAAAAGATTAGAAAGACGTTATGAAACTAACACAGAAAATGCCTTTCAATCTAAGGCTCCGTTTGATTGGCCGAGATTTTCTAGGGAAAGTGGAATTGGTTTTCCATTTCCAGCTTTTTCATTGTTTGATTGGCATTTTTTTCTAGGGAAAACATTTTCCACCCTTTTCCAAGGTACAAGTTGTTGATGCACAAAAGCTGGAAAACGTTTTCCCACCACTTTGGTGGGAAAATGTTTTCCAGCTTTTTGACCAACAATTTTTTTTTTTTACCAATTGGAACACATTCTAAAGTCAATGGTAAAAAAAATTATCCATTTAATTGACAATTTGCGTAAAAAACAAAGCCAAACGTAAAAATTTGTCAGGTGAAAAATTATACCAATCAAACACCATTAATTACAATTCCCTCTAAAACAAATTCTAGGCAATTCAATTCCCTGCAATTCGTTTTCTTTCCAACCAAATTCCATGTTTTTTATCAAACGTACCCTAAAGTTAATATGCGGTTTTAGAAATCCAAAGAAAGTGGGCGAAAATTTAAAGATAATTCTAAAAACAAAGAAATTCAAGGAAAAGAAATTGATAAAAGCGGCAAGTATCCTTCATGTGGCATTTGTAAAAGAAAAAGTCATTTGGAGAAGGATTGTTGGTTTAAAGGAAAACCACATTGCCGTAACTATAAAAAAATTGGTCACGAAGAAAAATTTTGTCGTTTTAAAGGAAATCATCAAGCTAATTTCTCTGAAGAAAAAGATATAGAAGGAAGTCTATTTTATGCCTCCAACAAGGATGTATCTGAAGAGAAATTAGATACATGGTATTTAGACAGTGGCTGTAGTAATCACATGACAAAAAATGAAAGTATTTTCTGTAGTTTTGATAAAATAAACACAAAAATAAAAATTGGCAATGGAAATTACATAGAGGCAATAGGAAAATGCACTATTGCCGTTGATACAAAAAGGGCAAGAGATACATCAAAGAAGTTCTCTTGGTTCCTACAATAGATCAAAATCTACTAAGTGTAGGCCAGATGATGGAGAAAGGATATACTTTACATTTTGAAGGAGATTCTTGCATGATCTATGATAAGAAAGATAAATCTCTTGTAATTGCAAAAGTCAAAAAGCGGGAGAACAGATGCTTTCAAATCCAATGGAGATACGCAAACAATGCAGCAATGACGGTGCAAGTGGACGAGTCATGGCTATGGCACAAAAGATTTGGACATTTCCACTTCCACGGGTTAAAGATCCTACAACAAATGAATATGATAAGAGAATTACCAACCATAAAAGAGATTAATGCAGTTTGTGAAGGATGTTTGCTCAGGAAACAACACCGTCAACCATTTCCGTCCGAAAAATCTTGGAGAGCCAAAAAGCCATTAGAGTTGATACATAGAGATATATGTGGTCCGATGTGTACTCCATCACATGAGCAAAACAGGTACTTCATTCTCTTTATAGATGACTACACTAGAATGACATGGGTATATTTCTTGCGTGAGAAATCCCAAGTATTTGAGATTTTTAGAAGGTTCAAAAGCTATGTCAAAAAGAAAAGTGGTTACAATATCAAAACTATCCGAAGCGACGAGACAAAGAATATACATCAAATAAATTCAACAAGTTCTGTGAAGAAGAAGGAATTGAGCATCAACTCACCGTTGGATACGCACTTGAACAAAATGGTGTGTTAGAAAGAAAGAATGAATAGAACAGTAATGGAGACCGCTAGAGCTATGCTAATGGAGAAAGGTCTTCCAAAAAACCTTCTGGGTAGAAGCGGTAAGCACTGCAGTCTACCTATTAAATCGATGTCCCACTAAAGTTGTGCAAGACAAAACACGAGTGGAAGCATGGAGCGGACGAAAACCATCAACAAAGCATCTCAGAGTTTTTGGCTGCATCTGCTACACACACATTCCACAAGAGAAAAGAGGGTAAACTAGATGAAAAGACGGAGAAAGGAATTTTCTTAGGTTATAGTACTCAATCAAAAGGTTATCGAGTCTATAACCTGAGAACAAAGAAGCTAATTATAAGCAGGGACGTTAAATTTGATGAAGATGTCACCTACAACTAGGAGACTGGTCAAGTCGAAAGAAAAGCTATCAGCATCCTAACACAACCACAAGAACAAGAGGGTGTCATTGAGGAGAACAATCTACCAGAGTCTCCACGACAAGAAACAATAGAAGAACCAGTCGACTCACCAGAATCGTCACCAAGAAAAACACAAAGATTATCAAAAATATGCCAAAGCTGCAACTTAATGATCGTAGAACCTGAAACCTATGAAGCAGCTTCAAAACAACCAGAATGGAGAAAACCTATGGACGAAGAAATAAAGATGATCGAGAAAAATAATATTTGGGAACTTGTAGATCTTCCTCAAGACAAAGAAGTCATAGGAGTTAAGTGGGTCTACAAGACAAAGCTTAATGCTGATAGCTCAATCCAAAAACATAAAGCAAGACTAATCGCCAAGGGATTCTCACAGCAATTTGGCATTAACTACAATGAGACATTTGCTCCAGTTGCTTGACTTGATACTATAAGGACGCTGATTGTACTAGAAGCACAGAAGAAGTGGAAGATTTATCAAATAGACGTGAAATCAGCATTTTTCAATGGCTATCTTGAAGAGGAAATTTATGTAGAGCAACCTCAGGGGTACGTAATTCAAGGTAAAGAAGATAAAGTTCTCAAGTTAAAGAAGGCACTATATGGATTAAAACAAGCTCCACGAGTGTGGTACATCAGAATAGACAACTACTTTACTGAGCAAGGATTCAGGAGGAGCCAAAGTGAACCAACTCTATACATCAAAAATCAAGGTACTAACAGTACACTTATAATCTCTCTATATGTTGATGATCTCATTTATACAGAAACGATGAAAGAATGATAAATAAATTTAAGGAAGATATGATGAAAACGTTCGAAATAACAGATTTGGGTTTAATGCACTATTTCCTTGGGATCGAGATAACTCAATCTAAAGATGGGATCTTCATTACTCAGAAGAAGTATACCACTAGTCTATTAAAAAAATTCAAAATGGAAGGGTGCAAGACAGTAGCAACACCCCTGGATAGCAACAAATCACTCAAAAAATACGACGGTACTCCAAAATCGGACAACTCACAATTTTGAAGCTTAATTAGAAGTTTACTCTATCTCACAGCTACAAGGCCAGATATAATGTATGCAACCAGCTTACTTCCTCGATTCATGCAGTGTCCAACGAAATTCCACTATGGAGCAACAAAGTGGATACTAAGATACCTCCAAGGAACAAAAAACTATGGAATATGATATCAGTCTACGCCTGACTCAAGACTGTTTGGATATACTGATAGTGATTGGACAGGATCAGTAGATGATATGAAAAGCACATCAGGCTACGCATTTACATTAGGTTCCGGAATATTCTCTTGGGCATCAAAGAAACAAGCAACGGTTGCACAATCAACAGCTGAAGCAGAATATATTGCAGCAGCAATGGCAACAAGTAAGCTATATGGCTAAAACGCATACTTGAAGATATGGGATAACTATAAAATGAAGCTACAGAGATTTATTGCGATAGTAAGTCAGCAATAGCAATGGCCAAGAATCCTGTATTCCACAGCAGAGTTAAACACATTGGTATCAAATATCACTTCATCAGAGAAGCTGAAGCAAACAACGAAATAGAACTCAAACATTGCAAGACTCAAGAACAGTTTGCAGACATATTCACGAAGGCACTACCGCGAACAAATTTCGAGTTACTACGAGATATGATTGGAGTTATCGAAATAAGCATCAAGGAGGAGTGATAAAATAGTGATGCTTATTTCATGCTCATCTCTAGAATTTACTAGAGTTTCTTGATAAGCAAGCAATCAAAATTAAAATATAAAAATACTAGAAAAGTCTAGAGATACTAGAATTAGCAAGAAAAATAAAACAATAAAAAATTTGAAATTTCTAGAGAATGGCCACCGACTTTTGAGGTCTATAAATATGACATAGGTGGATTCATTTTAGAGAGTGTAGAGAGAAAGTGAGAAAGCCTCCAGCCCACTCAACTAAAAAAAAAAAAAAATCATTGTAGCCATTGTAATAATTCCTCTTCCACTTTGTAAAAATATTTTCTAATAAAATATATTTTCCTCCTTCAATTATCTAGTCCCTATTATTTCTATCTCTAAAAAATTATCCTATACTCAAAATAAAATATCATCACATTGTTCAGTAAGCAAATCCCTCTGCAAGAGAACTATTAGCTTAAATTCAAAATTCCCTGATCGTTCAAAACACAATCAATTTACTCCATGATGCATTAAACTGGCCAAAATGCTTAATATTCTTAGAACTTAATTTAATACCGCGCAAGAGAATATCCGTACCTAAAGAACCTTATTTTTAACATATTTAAGATCGTATTTATAAATTCATTACAGAGATAATTCGATAGATCAGCTATATGTGAACTAAGGAGGTTTGAGTATTTCTTCAAAATTTGAATCAAAGATCAAACTTTGAGCAGACAACACATATAGGCAAGCCTTCTGGCCCCAGTTGTATCTGCTGATCTAGTTCCTTCGGCACTCGATGACGGAGTATTCAAGTTCATCACTTCACCAAAATACTTATTTCCCCCTTTTTCCTCCCAAAATAAGAAAATTATGCAAAAAACCCCGAAAAAAAAAACACAAAAACAAAAAGAATGATAGAATAGAAACGGAGACGTAAACAAATTTTAAATAATATGCGATCAAAATCTGGAATTCACGAAATGAAATGAGAGGGAGAGATACGTAAGATTACAAGGAATTCGGTAAATGATGCTATGTTGTGCTCTAACTCTTAACTCTTTCTTCTTTGACTTCGAAATTTCTTCACCTATTTATTTTAAACATCAGCACAAAAATTACAGAAAAACAACGAAAAATCCACAAACTAGCTTCGTGTTTATCTCTAAAATAAAATTTCAAGGAATGGTTTCAACGTTTCTCTCTCTAAAGGGGCGGCAATCGTCTATCCACCCCGATTCTTCAAATTCCAACTCATCTTTTGCATCGTTTTGCGTGCACTAGCCCGTAATTAGATTGTTTTCCGTGTCATGTTCATTTTTACATCGTTTTGCGTGCTTTGGCACATCCTTGCATTTTTTTTACATGTTGTAGCGTATTCTTGCATCATTTTGCGTGTATGCTTATTTTGTGCATCACTTCACGCATTTTCATGTATTTGGTTACTTTGTTACACCGTGTGGTCTATATTCTCTTTCGTAGCACCTCTTGACATGTTTGTTCTACATCCATGTCTCAGATGTCGACGAAGAGAGCGAGGACCGTAGCACAACAGCCCAGTGGCTCATCTTCCTATGGTCGAGCTCGTTTCATATCCGAGACATCCCACGAGGTGTTCACATCCCAGTTTTCCTTTCGCCTAGTCTTAGTTGAGCGTGAGGTGATCTTATAAGACCTTTCACCTGATATTTCTGCTATTTTTACTTCTCGGGATTGGGATCCCATTCTTACTGGGTTAGTTCCTTCCCCTGACCTCCTTATTCGCGAGGTCTATGCGAACATTCATGAGATTAGTAGTGATCCCACATTTTGGGTCTATCTTAGAGGTCGCACTATTAGGATTTCACCCGATATTTTAGCCGAGTCTTTTCATATTCCACGGGTTCTACATCCTATCTATCCATTTCCTTCGGGTGAGTCTCGTTCGTCTGATACAGTGGTTTACTCTACACTGTTTGACACTCCCTTGGAAGGAGGTCCTACGACGGTTCACATTGGATCGTTCCCGATCGACCGACATGTTCTGTTGAGCATTGTGTGCACAAATCTGTGGCCGGTCGCCCACACCTCTTCATTACCATCCGATAGGGATAGATTTTTTTACGCCTTGATTCATGGTGACTCGGTCGACCTTCCTACTTTTCTGTGTCAGCATACACCTTTTGTATTCCGAGTCATAGAATAGATCTTCCATATGCTTGTCTTATTCACCATTTGGTCACAGCTCTTGGGGTCACGTTTCCCGTAGGTCCCTCATGTCAGATTGGTCGACCTATTGGTCATACCACCGTATCGCAGAGTCGATCATATGCACCATCTTCTTCTTCTGATCCTGCTGTGCCTGCTAACCCGGCTGTACAAGCTGATCCGATAGGTGATCTTCTGTTCGTTCATCCTTCCACTATCCCGCCTACTGAGACTCCTCCACTTCTGGTATTCCACCCTCTTCATCGATTGACCCCATGGCTGCCTTGATGGGCCAGATGTCTACATTGATCAACCAACAAGCTCGGTTGCTAGCCGAGGTGACCTAACTCCAAACTGATGTTACAGACTTATGGGGAGCTGTTGCATATGTTCAACGACGATTGCGATGGATGCGAGATCATTGGGATGCTGAGAGCGACGATTCAGATGCCTTTGATGAGGAGATGCTCCAGCACGGTAGATTTGAGATGTGATGCAGAAGTAACATCCACTTTTTGCTTAGCTAGAGTTTTAATAGGCATCTGATGTATTCTAATATTTTTGTAGCCTTTCTCTAGTTAATGGATTTATGCTTTTCTTTTGACATTATCTGCATTATTACTTCTGGTATATGTTTATTTCCCTTATATTTGATATTCCTCCATTCGACATTTGTGACAAAAATGGGGAAGATATTTTATAGTAAGAGGGAGATTTGAATTACAAAGGTTATATTTTGTTTAAGCATGCTATGTCTTTTGGGGTCGATGGGTTGAGACATAGATACTGTTTTTAAGACATTATGCTTTATTGATATACGCACATTGTTGTCTTTTGGGGTCGTTGGGGAGAGACATAAATACTATATTTAAGACATCACTGTGCTTTGACTTGATTTGATATATTTTACGTCTTGTGATGTTGTGGGGAGAGATATAGATACTTTTACCTACTATTTTTAACTTCAAGCGAGTTTGCAGTAAGGGGGAACTTGTGCACTACACTTGCATTGCATTTGTGATGCGCTTCATTCATAGCTGTTTAAGTTTTGAAGTTTTGTGGTATTAATGTGGTTGTGGTATTTTGGTTAGCATTAATATTCCATCTCCAACTAGCATGCTTATTTGTTTGATGATGTTAGTGAGCTTCTAAGAGCTTTATGGCGTATTTCCTGTATCACGTGATTTTACACTAGGTATGTAAGTTTTTGATTTCATGATACATGTTTAACAAAGTGGAAGCTACACCCAGTTGATTCAGTTGGACTTGATAGTTTTGATAGGTTTTATTTGTATTGTATTTGGTTTTGTCACGGAATGCCAAATGGAGAATTTGTTAGTGTTAAAATATTGTATTGACGATTCTGTGGACAAAATGACCAACTTGAACAATTTTAGAAGTTTAGGGACTAAATTGTAAAGTTTCATAGTTGGTAGGTTAGTTTAAGAGATAAATTGCGTGAAGAGTTAGGAGTAGAGTTCGTGTGCTCATTCCAAGAGGACTGTTTTACAAAGAAGAGTCGGGATTGGTGTTCATGTGTACATTCTAGGACGACTGCTTCAAACTTCAATTAGGAGATCAAAAACTCATGTCGACAACTTTGTTGGTGGTTTGTAAGTTTATTGAAAAGTTTATAGTGGATCTTTGACTGCAAAGCGCCCGGAGTTTTTTCTACGTTGAGTTTCTCTGTGAACAATTCTCGTATTGTTTATTGCTTTATTGTTTTTATATAATTGCGGTATTCAAACATAGAAGAAATTGAATTGTTTGACTAATCACCTAGACATAATTAACTTGTGACTTGTTACTTGTTAATTTTAATTTTAATTCGGCATTTACACCTAATCACCCTCCCTCTAGGTGTAGTTGGGTCGAATCTTGCATTTTTCACATTGTCTTACAGGTAGGTTTGGATTGTGTTAGAAAAAAGGTAACATATCTACATTTTGGTGCTAGCATTTATTTCATGTTTGCTATTTTTTTATTGGTTCTTCTTCTTCATTGTTGTTGTTGTTGTTTTGTAAATCATCAATTTGAACAAGGAAGTGGTAGTAGAGGTACTTGCAAAAATCGTATCTGTAAATAAATAAAGAAAATTTTATAATGATGAATAAAGAATCAACCATAAATTTGGCCTATTAAATAGATCTGAAAGATACGATATATCGCTAGACCGTTACTAGATATCTGATTTTAATTTGACCTTACGTGCGGAATAAATCTAATCAAAGTAACAAGTCACTTTTAATTAGTTTCTAGATGGTTAATCAAACAAGTCCAATTTGTATGTTGAATTACCGCAGTTATAATAATATGGAAAGTAATAAATAACAATAATATGCTGACCGAGAAACCCAACAAGGGAAAAACTGTGTGACCAAGTCAGTTACCTCCACTATCGACAATAAGGGTTACAGTGTGATTCCAGACTAGCAACTTTCAGTAGTTCTAGCTATAGTAATTTCTGCAATCTTCAAGATCCATTGTCTAACTTCCAAACTCACGATCTATCTGTCATAGATGACTCACGATCTACCTCCTGCAGCTTCCAAGATCTGCTATCGCATTTTCAGTCTCCTGATCTTCTGTCAATTGTCTCTACAAGTGCCAAGAACCTCCTGTTCTTGTACTCTTCCTGCACTTGCTCCACCTTTTCTAAATCCCAATGAAAGAGTCAGTTCCTTAAAAAATTAAAGACACCAAGTGTTTTGGATTATGAAACCTTGATATTACCAAAACAGGATTGCTGAATCTCAAGAATGAATGTATGAATCTCTCAATTATTTGCCTCTTGGATCTCCTTCATATATGTTAATGAATCTCTCAATATAAGAACAATATAGCAACCTTGAGAAATTCATGCATGATACCTCTATTTATACGTAGGTTAGAACAGGTGTCATGGGTTGGGTAAAAGTTTTCAAAATTGCGACTTACGATTGACTAGATAAATATATCGCTCGAGCAAGGGAGGATATCGCTCGAGCGAAGGGTCCGTCACTCAAGCGAAGGTCGAGTGAAGACATCACTGCATTGGCCGCTCGAGCGAGATGATGGGAGTAGCTAGCGAAATTCTGGCATATTTTTAACCTTGTTCCAAGTTCGAATTCAAACCCTACCTCAACTATACGTAATTGCACATAGGTTCTTGACTTTTACAAGTTTACATTTTAGTCCCTTTTATTCACAAACATGTCAATTACAATATTGACCCCAACAAGATCGAAACTAGTGCAATGCCATGTAATCATACATTGGATAATCAATGATGAATTAAAACTGAGAGTAGTAGATGTGATTAAAGTTTATAGGATACTAAATAAGTTCAGAATTTTTTTTTTTTTTTTTTTTTTTTTTTTTTTTTTTTTTTTTTTGGCATTTTAGAAGAGCAAACACCTAAAACTTAGCCTTTGTTCCTGTTTCTTCAAAACTTACTAGTATTTTTCTTTTCTATTCAATCAAAGTCAAATATCTTGCCTTTTTTTACGAACAAGAGTATTATAATATAACGTGCTAATACCATGCATAAAACATTTCAAGCTAGCTAGTAATAAAGTTAAACAACAGCTCAACGGATAGACATCAAATTAAGCCCCTGTTTGACTCTCATTTTTAACTAAACCCTTTATTTATCATACTAATTTTCAACTACACATTCACACAATAAAACATTTTGTACGTAAACCCTAAACTTTTCCTCACTTTTTAACTACACATTCTCCAAAAAATATTATTCAAAAGTTAAAACATTATTTTTTTTTCCAATTTCTCTTTATAATGGCCATCAAATAGAGGCAAAATAATATTTGCACCATGATAACATAACACTCAATCAAGACTAAAGTTACCAATGGTGCATGGTGTAATGAAATCTTCTCTATCTTTTTAATTTGGAGGATAGCTTATTTTTGTTGATGATATGGATACATAATTTCTTGAACACCTCCAAAAATTTCATGAATTGTTTATCTAATGTGTGCTTCTACGACCTTTACATAAATTAAATAGATAGCATATATGCTTTGGTAAAAATAACTATCTTCGCACTCTGAATTCTTTTTTTTTTTTTTAACTAAGCTTTATGCTTGTTCAAATCGTTCCACTTGCTTATCATCAGTTGTGGACATTTTATTCTCCACAGCTACATGTTTCTTGACTATAATTTCTAGTGATTAAGGTCTACTTGTGGTAGTAATGGCTTCCACCTACTCTTTTATATTAGTTCCACTATTGCTTGGAAGGTGTATCGTATTATATATCTTTCCTAGCTTCATTTCTTTTTCGAGATTTTGATTCATGCCGACTAACTTCAAGAATTTATCCCTGACTTTGCATGATTTGCGCAGTATTTAGAACAAGTTTAACCATAATGTCCTCCAAATTAAGTCGGCTTCGTTTGGTGTTTTGGAAACCCACATGGAGTTACTTTAGCAGTTTTCTAATTACCCCTCTATGAGAAATTTGGATGGTTCCTCTTGTTTGAATTTTATGTATTTGAATAAGGGTGGTTGTTCTAGCTGTTGTCAATTTTATATTTCGCAAGTGTGTGGATTGTAACAAGTAATATAGTGGATCTTAGAATTCTTAGAGTTCAGATATTGTTTCCACAAAGACTACTATCTAATCGATCATTAAATTATTCCAAACTTCAATTTTATTGAAAACAAATTGAAAGTGTTATTTTCTTTTTGTGATTTTTTTACTTCATATATATTAAAATGCAAAATATGATTTTTTAAAATGATAGTTTAAGTGTTATGATTCACAAGTTCACCATAGCTTACCTCTTAATCTCAATCACAAAGTTTTATACAATTGATTATTTTACCAGATCAAATTCTACTAACATATTCAATTTATATGTCTCGAGTCAAATTAATTCTACTTAACCAATTCAATATCTCTATATATGTGAATTCGGATATACCTTAGTTAGACACCTGAAATTAATCACTAAGAATCCATTTAAGGACTACATTAACTAGAAAATGTATCTCTACACTTTTATATTAGTTGGCGACTTTTATTACATGGTGTGAACAAATAATCTGCCTCTCAACATAACTATTGCTCACAAAATCAATGAATTAGTGGTCAATTAATCCAAGCATTAGGAATAAAGTAAAAATAATCTACAACATTAATAATTTTTTAAAAACTTTTTAATTAAAATTAAGGTTCAAAACTATGTTACAATCATTCGTCCTAACTAATTACTTAATTACACATCATGGGAGAATAAAACAAGAAGGAATGAAATTACATCTCCTAATTTTAAGGAAAAAATGGTAAAAAGATTAAGATCTTGTACCAAGAATTTGCATTTTTCTTGTAAAATCTTGAAATCCTGCCTTCTTCATTGATTTCTTGATTATTTCCTCCTCTTGAGCTTGTGTAATACACAACTGATTTTTTTTTTTACCATCGGTAAATTAGCAATGAAATATTCCATCACATATTACCGACAAACTATTTCTGTAACTAATTAGCAACGACATTAGTGACAATTATTTTCGTCGCAATTACCTACGGATTATTTGCATCGATGATTAGCAATGGACTTCTATCTCTATTTTCCGTATATATGATTTTTTTAATTATTCTTTTCTTGGGAAGTTAATACATTAAAGTTTCCGGACAGTCAAAAATTATACAGACACTCAAAAATTAATTAAATTTCAAGAGAAACAAGATCATAGTTGGACATGTCGATATATACCCATTTAGGTTCCAAATCACTTCCAATTTCCGCCTCTACAGGGATTTCTCCACCCAAATCACCATCGCCGTACCCTTAACTCTGAAATTTTATTCTACCAAGTGTTTCAAGTGCTTGGGCTGCATTATCAGCGTCCATAGTTGCTTTAGCTTTCCTAGCCAGAACAACCCAAAATTAGGTAAAATGACAAGTGGATTACCATCAATCCAATTAATCTACAAATCTAATTAAAACTATAATTTCCTTAAAGCATTCATATTCATGTATCTCTACCTCTTGAATATGCCATGTTGAATACTGGACATTCAAGAGCAAAAATATAAATAAGACGTGCTCCAGAATATACCTGATATCAATAGCCATAACATCTCACATAACTGGGTGAGAAAATCTGTTTTGTAAATTATATGATATTCAGAATGGCTTCCATTTCCAGATTCATAGTTAACTACAATCCTGTGCCAAAATTAAAAAACGAAAGGACTGTAAAAAGGAGGCAAATATTCAGATTTCCAACAAGCATGTCTAAAAGTGAACCAAGCAAAAATAAAAATAAAAAACTCTGAAAAAGAGACTTTAATCATATAACAAAATGGTAAAAACAATAGAGGACACCTTTTTCCCGCAAACCCACTCGAATTGTCTCAAAATTTCAACCCTGAATTTAAAAAGAAATCCCCATAAAAATAATTCTAAACGGAGTGCAAAAGGTAAAATAATAAAAGAAAATTCAAGAAGAAAAAAACCTCGAAATCGTTAACAATAAAACCTGTGCGAACCAGTTGCAAAAACAGACCAATAATGAGCCTATGACACGAGAGTTGTGATGTAGGAAAGTCCGAGTCGGATGTTGAGTTGCCAGATAGCACGTCAATAGCTCTAAAATATCACGAGTTGGTAGATCAGCACAAATATGACAAGTAGTCGTCATATTTTGGTAATTGAGGTGTGTTTTGGTATTTTGGTCATAACTTTGGCTACGCTTATGAGAATTGAGCCCATGACCCCAATTCAGAAAACTCGTTTCGGCGCGCACGTCGTGGCCACCCAGCTTTGCTCGGTGCGGGTCCATTTCAAGTCCAAATTCGGTCGTTTTCCCCTCCAAATCCCCAATTTTAGTTATCTCTTTCCTTTTTGGCGATAATAAGTTTTTCCCGTAATTATGCTTTTTATTGTTGGTACAAATATTACTATTTTGTTATTCTTGATAAACTTTCGATAATGTCATTTTTATTTCAAGCTATATGGCCCGGCTTGTGGGCGTTTTGTCATTCATCTTGAAATATTAATAAAATTGCTTTTAGCATCAGAGAATTTTCTATATAATTTGGCATTTCTTTTGCATTCTTCCCTGTGAATTACTGGTTGAAATTAACCTACAGATTAATCATCAATCTGTCCAGCGTCAAGTTGTCGAGTTTTACAGCCTCTCTCTATGTTACACAAAATCAATTGAAGAAGGTGGTAAAACTTTTTCAGAGAGAGCAGAACACGGAAAAAACCAGAGGCTGAAAACTGAAGAACGCACCGCAATAAAGGCCAAAAGATCATATTTAAAAACCAGGAATAAGATCACAGCCACACAACAAATCCAATAGCTCACATTCAATTTGAATTAGCACAATCCGTGTGAATTTATTTGAACTAGTTGGAGCTCCAATCCAACCACCTTATCAAAATGCCCCCAAGTTTCCAATTTTAGTGGAACTAAATGAAATATTAGGGGGGAAGTTAAATTTTAAGGGTGAAAATGAAAAGAGCCCATGTTTGTGCTCCATTTACCGACGAATATTTGCTAAAATTACCTATGATTTTTTCAGTAGGAATTTTTTTACTAAATATTTATTTTTTCACAAAAATATCCTACAGATTTTTTTGGTTGATAACTATAAAATAAATTTTTATTTTTGTATTTTAAAAGTTTACCAACGAATATTTTTCGTTGGTAATTATTTTTAATGTTTTATATAGTTTCCATCGGAATCATAAGTTTGAAAATTCCGTAAGTAAATTATTTAATTTATTTTTTACTTTTTTACAAATGGATAATCAATGAAATTGTACCAACGAAATACTTATGTTGGTAATTCTCTAGGTATTTCAATATCTAAATTTTAAAAATTATAAAACAATAATTTGCTGCTAATTTGTTATATACAATCCGTTGGTAATAGTAAAGGTAGGAGTGGGCGCGGTCTGGTTTGGTCCGATTCCAAAGGAAATCGGACCTAACCGAATACCAATGTGAATTTTAGAAATGAGACCATCGGTTCCATACTTATCTATGGAACCGAACCGAACCGAAACGGAACCAATCGGTTCAATTCGGTCCGGTCCGGTTCTTTACATTGAAAATATCAAAATAAAATGTTCACTAATAAAAAAAATCTAAAGATGCCACCAACGTGATACTTTTAACAAAATATAGAAAAATTGAACATACTATTCAAAGATTAAACGAAAACTAAGAATACAAATTTAAAAACAATATTCAAATAATGTAAGTTACTATCATCAAACAATCATCAACTTATATAAAGTGCATAGTACTCCAATGATTAAACAAACTTCCATCAAAATCAAAATCCTACATTGAATTGGACACCCTTTAAAAAATTATGGCAACTTTTGGTTTTGTCGGTTATAATTTATAGAAATCTAGATGAAAAGTTTCGATCGGTTCAACAACTATGTAAACAAAGTGAAAATAAAATAAAAATATCGCATTTTAGAAATGAAATTATATATTGTAAGTAAATTTATTTAGGTATAGATTTACTCAATATTCTAATTTGGTTTGAGAATCAATTAATTAAAGAATTATAAGAAGAGAGAAGGAAAAAATAAAGAGAAGAAGGAAAATGTTAAAGTCTAAAATGAAGAAAGAACCCAATTATTTTTTATAAAAGTGATTGGAGATTGAGTCATATATTTACCAACAAAAAAAATAAAATCCTATGAGAACTGTGTGGTTCCCGGCAGTTTTCATACTAGAATCGAGAATCGAACCGAAATCGATCGGTTCTTAATAATTTGTTCCAAAATCAAATTATTTTTAAGAAAATCCGGAACCGAACTGGCTGGTTCAAAAGGGTTCCGGTCCGGTTCCACCGGTTTCGGGAAAAAAATGCCCACTCCTAGTAACGGAAGACATTTGTAGCTAAAATTTTGTCTCTATTGTGTCCTTTTCTAGTAGTGATATATGTATAGTAAATTCTCTACAAGCTTGAATATAACTGTTCAAGTTTCACTTTAATTCTTGAACTAAGGTATGCATTTATAGAACAAAATTTAGGCCAAATTCTTGTTCAAATTGATTTACATCAATGAGTTTGAGAAGAAAAATGAAACAAACCCTTTTTCCACTTCAACTCCTTTTCTCATTTGATTTTAGTCTGAATCATCTAATATTTGCAATTAAATCCTTTTCATTCTAAAATCATTATAGCTCACCCGAGACAAGTTTCAAAATTTTATAATTTAGTCCCCAAACTTTTCATTTGTCTAATTTAACTCCCAAAACATATGAACTTGTACCGAATGCTCAATTAATGCTTCCAATTGATCTCTTGCAATTCGATTAATTTTCAGTTGCTTCAGATCAACCTTGATTATGATCCAAATAACCTCTTTTCATATAAATTCTATTCAAGTTGGGATTTTCCTACAACTAATATAATTTACACAAATTGAGCAGATATTCGTTCATTTTATATATAATAAATAAAAATGAAAATCCAAATAAGCGCATAAAATGCATTTATCACTGGCACTGCAAATTTCACACATAATTCAAATGTTCATTTGACTGGAGTGCATGAAGGACAATCTACATTACTTTGATTTTCTCCACATAATTCGCATACTAAAGTGGTAACGTGGAATGCATTTATTGGGTGGGTCATAGGTTAACTATTCATATTTATTGAGTCGAGTGACTTGTACATTGATAGCTAAAATAGCATCGATTTCATGAACAAATCTAGCCCTTTTTAAGCAAAACACCATTAAAGTCTAGGTATAATTTTTAGGCGTCCACATAAAGTCAACGGGGGGTTTGAATTCTGTAACCTATTTTTTTTTTGATACCCAGGGGTTCCAGCTTCGTCAGACTAAATCCTGGATCTCAAGCCTTTAGCCCCTCTCCAGCCCGAGGAGGTAAATCGCGGGATATGCCCTCCATAGCCAGTGTCCGTGCGTCCTTCTACTTGTTGCCCCAAGAGACCCTCCTCCATTGGTCTTACAACACCAAACTGCTCTACCCAAAAGTTTTACATCACTTAGCTGCTCCTTCCAGGATTCGAACTCCCCACGCTGAGTTGGCAAGCTCCAACACACACGATCTGTAACCTATTTTATATGAATGAAAGGATGTACAAGGGGAGGCCCTTTCAAGAAAAAAAAAACAAATTAAGTAAATTGAGGCTGTCTTTTCTTTCTCAGAAATTTATTTTAGTGGTTGAAAAATAAATTATTTCAAACATTTGAACATAATAGGCCCTTGTTTGACCTCTAATTTTTATGACACATTTTCCCTAAATTCATTTGTAACCCACATTTATAGTTCCCACAAATATTTTCAACTTTTCAAGCACACAAATTAATTGCATTTATTAAAATTTACTAAAAGTCTGACATAGCGGACCCAACAAATTTTTGCCTCGTTCTTGATGACAAACTTTATTGGCTGTGATTTTTTTTCTTTTTTTGTTTGGAAAACAATCTAAAGTGGTTATAACATGAATCTTGCATCCTTTCCACCCTGCCCCAGCAATCCCCAAATCTCTCTGTCCCTCCCACACACACATACTTTCGCAGATTCTCTATATATCACACACGCACACAGTCTCTACATAATACTCTCTCTCTCTCCCACACACACATACTTTCGCAGATTCTCTATATATCACACACACGCACACAGTCTCTACATTATACTCTCTCTCTTTCTTTCTTGTGTTTAATTCATTTGTATCTGTTACCTCAGTTCGTCATTTCAAGGCACCTGTGTAAGGATCTTCAGTTAAAATGGACACTAGAAATGTAGAATCTGAGATACAAGCCCACGTAATCTCTTTGAAAACAGTAGGGCAAGCCTCACTTTCCATAAACAGGAAGCATCTGCTTAATGCTTCCCTTTTCAAAATCATAGCTCAGGTTACAGATCTGCTTTCTATCCTTAATTTTTTTTTCATGTGGTATATCACAATTTTATTTTCTAGATGCAAAAACCAACAGAACGGAACCTCTTGCTTATGGTAAATATTACTAATTAAATAACCATATATGTATATTTTTTTTTTCTTTTTTGGCAACAGAGAGACATTCCTTTTAACAGATTCATTCATCAACATGCGATGCTGCTTTGGCCAATTATTCCAGTGGTCGATAAGGGATTTAATGAAATTATTGTAAGTGTCTTCTTTTCTTTAACATAATTTCCCCATTGTTTCCTTTTTCTTAAATTCCAATTAGACAAATAAATAACTGGCCCAGGTTAGATATGCATTTGGTTTCCTTTTTCAAGTAATATATTTTTCCTTTTCAGGTTGTAGATTGAGTCGAAAAAGGCTTTAACAGATTAGGGTTTAGAAATCATCTGTTTATAGAATGTATAACGAATAAATTTTTGGATTGATTTATATGTATGTTTATTTGCAACAGGAAGAGATACCTCTCTACCAATTTGTTCAACAACCTTCTCTGCTGCTTTGGCCATTCAGTCCATCGGTGGATATTAAACATTCTCAAATATCTGTAAGTGTAACATCATTCTTTTTTTTAAATTTCCCTGATTCGTCAAATGGCTTATGAGTGTGTATTTACTAACTGATGAACTTTTAACAATTAAAATTTGTTGTTGTTCAAAATGAAAAAAAAATAATAATAATAATAATAATTAGTGAACTTCAATACAAATTAAACATTTGGAAGACAAAATATAGAGGGAAAGAAATATTATGATTTTGGAGTACTGATTTCAACATTTTTTGATGAGCATATGTGAATCATATCCATATCAAATACATGAATATTATCTTTCTTTCATTTGTTCAGTGTTAACTTCATTAGGGTTTTATGTAGTTTATCCTCAACTAGGTCATTAGCCAAGGCTATAAATGATCAATAAGTACTACACAAAGTATTTTGTGCAGTATTTTGGCAATAATATATGAAAAATATATTTCTTCGATGGATTCGGTGTTTAAATTTCTTATCATTTCATGTAGTTTGGTGGTTCTTCCATCATCGAGAGGGAAACAACCGATATCACTACTTGACGCCCTTAAATACATGTAAAGTAGATTTGACATGAAATATTTGTTATAAAAGAGAAAAATGGAAAGTAGTTTTGATTGGCCAATTCTCTTCCATTAAGCTTTGTTATAAAAGTTAATGACAAAACGTTTGGCTACTATTTTTTCACACCAACTTCGACGCTATCATCCATCTTTAATATCCCGAACATCCTACAGAAATATGCCATTCAATGGGTTTATTTTTAGACCGTATCATCTCGTGGTTGGCAAACCTGAATTTTGTTATATAAGATAAACACCATCAGATCCTAAGCCAGCTTTTAGGACTCTACCTGAATTTCCCTACCTCTCAAAATCCCAGTGTGTCACCGGTACTTCACTCTATCGATCTAGTCCTTAGTTTGCAAGCCAATTACCAGAACTATTTCCTTCTCTGGAAATATGAGACAGTGTGTAATCCATTTGCTTGCAAATGTCCCAATAGCTTGCACCTGATATTGGTCTCTCTTCTATGTCTCCCAGTGATAAGTAGATTTACCAACTAGGGAAATGCCCTAGTTATTAGAAACCTTCTTAAGACGTTTCCAGGCATTCCACTTGAAGAGGCAGCTTCCAAACATTATTTGAGTAACCTTCGGGACATAGGTTTCGTGGCGTTACAATACATTAATACTAAGCTTGTCACCTCTCCAAATGATGCACAGCAAGCTCATACTGATCCACGGTGTTTTCCCTGCGTTTTGCTCCGGCCACAAACTCCATATTATTATCATAAGTAAGACCGGCTCTATGTGTCCCCTCCACCTCATGCTAACCAGTCAATACCAAATTGAAGGGCATAGGTCGGCGTGACTCCAGACTAAGTAAAATCAAATAGTGTAGCTAACCCTTTTTGCAATTCCACTCTCCAGAAATACTTTTCGCGCGGTCTCAATTTTTCTGGAACTAAACCCTTCGAGGTCATGGAATCCAGAGTGTTGCTCCAAAGGTTCATCCACTAGTATCCAGTTCTCAAGTGATCCTGGAGGGGGGGGGGGGGGGGGGGGGGGGGGGGGGGGGGGGGGGGGGGGGGGGGGGGGGGCGCAGAAATTATCAATAACTTGGCGCATGTTGACCAGGGATTAAGACCAAGAGTCAGGCGCCAAAAGGAGTTGATAAAGCTTACTGGAAGCATGATCCAGCCTTGGAGTTCAGTGGGATGAAATTAGCAAGCCTAGGGTCAAGTCTCAAGTGGCCATGGAAGCAGGGGTGAAACCAGGACGGAAGGAGAGCTAGGGCGGTTGACCATTGACAATGAACAAATATTTGATTCATTCTCATTAGTTCACATAAAGTTTTTTTTTTAATCTCATATGCATTGTACACTTTTCTATTCGTAAGGAGATTAAAAAAAGGGAGTATTTTTAAGATTAGCCTAGTCAAAGGGCCATATTTCCATTTTAACTTTTTCATACTTGCATATTTCCACATTGGCCTATTTTAGTTTAAAAGACAAAAACACCTTTAATGAATTGATTTTTTGTATATTGCAGGATATATCCTTATCTTAGAATAGTCTTTTTAATTTTGTCCTCTATTTTTTCTATATCGAATTTTAGCATATAAATTCATTTTCTGATCTAATAGATTGGTATAATTTTCAATATATCTATCAAAATTTTCTGAAAGTATATAATATTCCTCAGATGATTCATCTAATCTTTTCATTAAATTAGTAATATCATTTATCTTATCTAATAATTTTTCTAATAAGTTAGCTAATCCTTTAATTGTATATCCTAGCATATTATTCGTCTTCACTAGAATTTTCTTGTGAATATAATTTTTCCTCAAAAATTTCTTCATCAATTTCTATTTCTTCAAAATTAACTTCTTCACATTCATCTTTAATTTGATCAAAATCTATAGTTAATATTCTAACTTTATTTTTTGGACATTCGGTACTTATATGTCTTTCTTCATTACAATTCCAACATTTACATCTTTTTTTATTTAAAGGTTTTTTATTATAAGTTTTATATTTTCTTTTAAAATATTTTCTTTTAGGTTTAAAGTATTTTTTTTTAAATTTTTTATACTTCTTATTTTTTCTTTTTCTTTTTCGTTTATATTCATAATATCACCAATTTTCAGGTACTTTTGTATCTCTACAACAAATTTTATCTTATATAAATCCTGATTGTTTATAAATCATTTGATTACTACACATTGTACTTATTTCATCTTTTATAGTTCTTATTATAAATCCTAGAGTATAGGCTTCTATGCTTTTTCCAAGTTGTTTCTCTAATCTTATTTTGAAAATAATTATTCATGGTGATGGTAATTTCCTAATAAAACCTTCTTTATAATAATTATTATCAGCTCATCTTCCGAACATCATATAATAGTATTTACTGCATTCACAACGATATTCATTAAGATAACACATGTTACAGATTTGTAAATATTCAATCCTATTTTTAGCATCCTTTATTTCTTGTGTCCTAGCTCTAGTGCTTTCAGCTACCCAATCTTCTCTTGCAAATTCTCTATAAATTCTTGTTGCAACTCTATTTATTCCTTCATTTATATTAATTCCAAATCCTACTTCAATACTATCTTTTTAAATACTCTTTGTTGTCTCATCTAATCCTAGGTACTAATTAGTTGTATTTCCTTTAAAAGTTGCTAATAAATATTCAGTTCTATTTTTATTATCGGTATTGCTACAGTTATAATTAAAATGTGCTATCATATTAGTACTCCATTCATTTATAGTTTTTCTATCATCTAATTCACAATCTAGGTATAAATAAGATCTTGTAATCTTTACTGGGTTTGATTCTCTTATTACTGGTTTAAATTGATCTCTATACATTTTTTCTTTTCTAGTTTTAAAATCAACTTTTGTATTAACATCTCTTCTAGAATCAATTTCAGCTTCATATCTAGATGTGCTAATTTCTCCATAATCTTTTTGTTTAACTGCTCGTGGTCCTCCTATTCTTCCAACCAAATGATTTTTAGTTATTTCTTCACAGATTTTTAAATCTTCTAAGTCAAATATTAAGTTCTCTATCTTTTCGTCCGTTATTCATTTATAACTGATTTTCCTTTTCTATCTATAAAATTTTCTTCCTATTTTCTAAGATCAACTAATAATATTTCAATATCATCTTTTAATCCTACATTTAACTTTACTAATTCTTCATATTTTTTAATTTTCTTTCTGACTTCTTTAAGTTTTTCGATATAATCTGGTTTAAATAGTTTCTCTTTATTTAGATTTTCTATTATTTTATTTAAAAGGTTTTCTATTCTTAAAAAATTATTTTGTATTTTTCCTTTTTCTTCTTCATAATTTATTTCAATCCTGGTAATTTTTTATCAATTGTTTTTATACTTTTTCAATTAGACAAATTTTATCATTCATACTCATCATTTAATTTTCTTATAAGATGGTTCAAATCCTAATTTTTCTAATAAAAAATAAATTTTATAATTAATAACTTTTATCTTTTCTTCTAAGGCTGCAATCTTACTAACATTATTTTTCTGTGAAATTTTTGATATTTGATTTTGAATTCCTTCAAGTAAGGTTTCATCAAAGATTTCTAACTTATTAATTTGTTCTTTTATTTTATTAAATTGTTTAGACATATTTTTACTAATACTTTCTAACTTTTCTTTGGCTAAATCATTGTTGATCTCAATATTATTTATTTCTTCTATAACTTTAATATCTTTTTATTTTAGTTTTCCTAATTGTTGCAATAAAAATCCATTAGTCCAGTTAGTTGTCATATTCATCCATCCATTATTATTACCCCATGAACTTAAAGGTTGAAATATAGTAGTACTATATCCCCTGTTTTCAAAACTTCCAGGTGGTAGTTTAATGTTTTCTATTTCTTATTTATCAAATTTTAATTTTGAAAATTCTATATTAATCTAGTTCATTTAAATTTTGTCTTAAATTTCTTAATAAATTAGCTAAGTTATTTTGTAATTCCTCTTCAACTTGAAGTTGTAAATTGAGAGTTTCTCTAATAATATCATTTTGAATTTTAATCCAATTTTTAATATTTCTTTTAATTTCTAATCTTTTTTTCATTATTACCTTCTTTTTCATATTATTCGTTATAATAATCTATTCTTTATTTACAATATTTCCAAGTTATTACAAGCATACTTTATGTACTAAAGCTAGATGTAAAATTATTTCGTTCAAATTGTTATTTATAAAATTATTATATTCTTCTTTTTTATTAGAATAAGTTTCTAAGGATTCTTTGCAAACTCCGGCTATAATTTGTTCTTTATATCTTTTATTCCAATAATTTTTCATATTTATGTTATATTTTTGATTTAAGAGATATTGATTACATTGATTACAATTATTAGAGTGAATTATGCTAAAAAAAATTGAATTAGAGGTTTGATTCATAATTTTTATATAGATTTTTTGATTTTATGAGATCTTTGATGTGGTTCTCTGATACCAATAAATGGAGAATTTGAAAGAGTTCAATATTTTATGAACAAAATCATTAAAACATTCTATTTAGTACTATTTCCATCATAACAGTCATCATATTCATTGTCATAATCATATAAAAAAGAGCTATAAATTTCTCCATTTATCATTTTATTGATTTCATAATCTAAAAATTCTTTAAGTATTCTTTTTATTATATCATTAGGTAAAACTCTTTTTAAATGTATAACAACAAGGATTAATGTTTCATCATAATAGTCTTTATGTATCCATAAATATTTTTGATCTAAACATAGATAATTTGTGTGAAGTGCTTATAGAAGAAATCTTTTCATAATATAATAATTCAATTATAATCTTTCACTGAAATCTATTCAACAATCAAAATTTATTTTAAGTAAAGGGCCTTACCACGCTTCGCACAAGGGCAAGATTACTCAACGTTACTAGTCGCCTTCGTCTAACAAAGTCGGCCAACAAGCCATCACAGTCATCAACAGGCACTCAAGACTCTAAAATAGACTCACTGTATATGACAGGAACCAAAACATAGTAAAAGATTTTACTCAGAACAAATTTCTTTTATTGAGACGTGAAATAGGAAAGTTTATAATACAAGGATAGTATTACAAAATGATTCCTCTATGAGAGGACTTCTTAAGCTAGGGTTATAGAAGACAAAGATGATTTGAAGAGAAAAATGGGATAAGTTTTTCGATTCTGCCTTCTTCTTCGTAGTCTTCTCTTTTTATAGATGGCATACGTTTCACCGAGAAACTTCTAGCCAATCCTTTTCTTCCATCTGGATCTTTTACTTTAATAAAGTTGTTGAAAACTTTAATAAAGTAGATGAATTGTTACTCCAACTATTTGGTAGCTGTTCAACTTTTATTAAAGTAGATGAATTATTACTCCAGCTGTATGGTGCACTATCCACTTTCTCTTTAGAGTGCTATATTATTAGCACTGTCGATCACCTTTATGTCACATCTTTATCTCTTTATGCCATGAGTGTGACCCATGAGTCGGCATGCTTTTTTGACGCATTCTTCTGATCCTGAAAATCTGTCCATGTGAATCTCTTTAATCTTATTTTCAAGCAATTTTGACTTTTTATCTCCTCGACAAACACGTATCCAATTATTGAATGCTCCAAGAGTAATGTAATTTTCACTATAAAAAAATTTCATAGTAGAAACAACTGATTTGATTCCCAGATCTCTTCTGTAAAGCATCCAATTTTTGTCAAATTTTGGTAATTCCTTCTCAAGTTGGATTTCTTTCAAAGGAAATCCTTTATTCTTTCTTATTGTTATAAAATGTTGTTCATTATACCATTCTGGTTCACTATATTCTGGGCAAATTGTGTAGAATCTGATTTCAATCGGTATTTCTTTGAACTTTTTAACACTTTTAATAAATTCTTCATCAAGAAGCGAAATCTCTTTATAATCATGGTTTGGAAAAATTCGATCAAGAAATCCATAATTTGCAAGTTTTCGAACAATTTCAGGATTTGCTCCTGGGACTGCACTGATCCTTGGGTAAACTGCCGTAGGTTGAGCCGCGATGTAAAGAAATTTTCACTTTTGAATTTATAGATAAATTCTGCAAATTCATAATACTCTTTCTCCATAGGATGAAGATTGATGTAAATGTTCATTGTGATTGATTTTTTCTTATTATTTTCAAATTCATCATACTCGAATTTACTTTTGCAAGTGGGTTGTTTGAGTGGACCCTTTGATAAGGATGTTTGGTCACTAGTACCAATGATTCATTTTTCATTGTTTTTATTTTTTTTGGATTTCACTGTAAATAGTAGGCTTATCCAATGAGCTTTTTTTGAAGGAATTTTTCTCTTTAAGAGATATGACTCTCAATCCATAATTTGCTATATCTGTGTCGTATAATTCACTCTTTCGAGTAGGCAATTCTACTGGGCCTTTATTTTTGTCATTTTGTCCTGATGGACTAAGAATGACATTCTCTTCTTTTGATTCGCCATAGGCTATTTTAATCTCCCTGTAGGGATTAAGATCAGCTATTTCTTAGAAAGTTTTCTCCTTTTGCAAGGACGAAAACTCATTTTCATTTGAGATTTTTAAATCAGAAATTAAAGATACTTGATTGATAATTTCTTTAACAATATGATCTTGTTGATCCTGTAATTTATTAATTTCCAAAAGACTTTGTCTAATCTACAAATATTCATCTATTAGTTTTAAACGATTGGTATTATAATCCAATAGGACTTCTTCAATCTTTTGAGAGATCTGTCCGATCTTCTCTTCCAAATTCATAATTCCTGCTAAGAAAATTAGCGTATGAGTTATCCTTTCCTTTTATATAATCAAATTTAAAATTATAGATTGAAAGTATACATGCCATCTATGAAGACTTCTATTTCGTGGTGAATTATCCAACTTATTATTTACTAATCCATTAAGCTGAGTATTATTGGTTTGAACAATAAATTCTTTTGGTAGTATGAACATTTTAAATTTGTTAATTCTTTTTAAAACTGCAAGCAATTCTTTTTCATTTGTTGAATAATTGATTTCAACATTATTAAAAGTTCCACTTGTATATCTACAAATTTCATTTAAATCAATTTTTTAACAGAACACTCCAATATGCATCTGATGCATCTGTTTGAACAATCAATTTATCTTTTTCATAGGTAGTCTTAGTTTTGGTAGGTTCTTACAATGTTCTTTTAAATTTTTAACACAAAGAGTATGTTCTTCATTCCATCCAAGTTTATTTTTGAAGTTTATTTATTTTTTCTGCAAGCTTTTTCTATAAATTCTTTTGCGTAATTTAAACATCCTAAATTTTTTTGAATTTGTTGTTTATTCTCGAGTTTATCTGGGAAGAGATTAATTTTTTCAGAAATATGTTGTTGAAGTTTTATTCGATGACATTTATTATCATTCCTAATAATTTTATTTCTTCTTTAGCTATTTCTGCTTTCTTTTGACTAAGTATTATTCCTTCCTTAGAACAAATTGTAGCAAATTGTCTAAGATGATCATTACAATATTTTGAACAAACAAGTATATTATCAACATAGATGATTAAATAATCATAATTTTTAAATATATCATCCATTCTTCTCTGATAAATTTGTGGAGCATTTTTTAATCCAAGAGGCATTACTAACCATTCATAATGTCCTTGAGGCGTGCTAAAAGCTGTTAAATGTATACTATTTTATTCTAATTTTATCTGCCAAAATCCTGATTTACAATCAAATTTTGAATAATAATGCTTATTTTTAGCATTATTTATTAACACTTCTTTATTAGGTACATAATATCCATTAAATTTGGTGTTTTTATTTAATTCCTTATAATTTACAACCATTCTTATTTTTCCTCTTTTTATTTCTGAATGATTTCTAACCAAAAAGGCTGGACTGCCATGAGGACTATTGCTTTTTTTTTTTATTAGTTTTTGATCTAGTAATTCTGTAATTTATTTTCTAAATTCTTCTTTATCTTCTTGATTATAGAGCATAGGTCTTGCCCTAATAATTATGGTGGGTTCTACTAATTCGATTTTAGCATAGATCTTTGCTTTTTCCCACTTTTCTAATAGGTTTTCACTATAATATTTTGCCAGAATATCTTTTATTTGTTCAAATGTGATTGTTTTAATATTATAATTGAGTAATTTGGATAGATATTCAATCTTATCACCACGCTGGGCTGGCTGAACTCTGAATAGTTTAAATTCTCTGCTATTTTTAATAGATGTCCACATGGTGTCTGAATAGTTTTCTATAAATATTTTGGCTATATTGACTAAACTATTATAAAAAGTCGTTTCCTAGAATAATATCACAATCATTTATATTATATTGATATACATTTTTTATAGTTACTATTTTAGATCCTATAATAACTTCTATATCTTCATTTTTGTATTTTAAGGATTCTCTTACTCCAGTTATTCTTTACAAAGTTAATTCTTGTTTGTTTTCTATCCATTTGGATAATAAGAATTCTTTAAAGACAGTAATTTCAACTCCTGTGTCAATTAAGGTACAAGTAGTTATTTTTTATTCGAATACGGTTATTTGTATATATACACTTATTGAAAATTTTATTTCTCTGCTCATTTTTCTTTAGGGCAATATGTAGTTATTCCTTGATGTATAATAAGAATTCCTTCTTTGTCTATTTTATAATTATCCAGACTATCTAAAAATGAATTTCCTAATAATATTGGACGTTCATTAAAATTCATGTTATATCTATGTAACATTCTATGTTTAATAATAAACTTCAAAGTTTGATTTGGACTTGTCCTATAATATCACAAGAGTTTATTTTTCCTTCAAAGTCTCTATAGTTATAGGGTTCAACTTGTTTCTTTTTAATTCCTTCATCAATAAGAGAACAAGTATGATTTTGACTTGCTCCTATATCAATAAGTATTTTACTTTCATTTATCCATTTATTCCCATTAAAGAATTTTCCTTTGATTCTATAGACACTATTATTCTTATTTTGTCTTATTTTTGAAATATCATATTTTGTTGAGCTGCTTCCAATAATTATCTTATTTTCTTTATAAGTTATTTGTTTTGGTATTATAGGTTGATCTATACTTATAGCATCATCATGTCCTATTTCAAAATTTTTTATTTCTTCTATATCTTGTTCACTAGGTAAATTACTTCTCCTATATCTCTAAATTCTTCTTCTATTTCTATAAAAAAAATTTCTTTATATATATTTCCATAATTACTATTTGTATAAAAATATAGTCCTTGGTATAATATAGTAAAAACTTTATTATCATCTTTTAATATTTTATTAGTCATCTTAAAATGTAGAGTAAGACAATCATCTAAATTTTTATCATTTATATGTACACAATATCTAGGATAAGAAGTAAATTTTAATTTTCCATAGGCTAAATTTCCTTTGACTATTCCTAAATTTTCATTTTCTGCTGTAATACACGTTTCATCTTGTAAATTAAGTATTATAGGGCAATTAATTCCTTCTTTAAAACATGATTTTATTATTATTTGTACTCCAACAAGATAAACATAAGATATTTTACTTCTTTTTTCTTTTAATTTTCCTAGAAATTCATTAATATTTCTTTTCGTTATTAGATTTAGTTTTATTTTTTCTTGTGTATGTTTGACATCTATGACTTTTTCTATTTCGTGATATTCATTATTGACTAACTTTTTTCTTCTAAAAGTTGACCCTAAAACATTAAATAATTTATTTTCTCCTAGTGGTTTAAGATTTAACTCTACTTTATTTATTTTCTAAATTTTTTCCAATCAAATTTTCCTTTTAAAGCTTATCCTTTTATTCCTTCGTATACTTCGGTTTCTAATTCTTCAGTATTCTCAATTTCCATAATTTCTATGATGATTCGTATATTTCATAATAATATAAAATACTTTCGAATTCTTTTATAATTATATATATATATATATATATATATATATATATATCTTTTATCGTATCTCTAATTAACTTATGTAATATTTGTTCATTTACTTCTAGGCAATTCTTTAATTATACCTAATGTTATTATTTTTAATTTATTAGGAATAGGTTCAAATATATAATATTCCTTATCTATTTTTAACTTGTAATACTTATCTTCTTTTATAATTTCCATGATTTCTATATCAATATAGGGTTTTGGTGTAATAAAATTAATTAATAAAATCAAAGTTTTTAGTAAATCAAAATTTTTGGGGACCGAAATGAAATTTGATTTATTTTAGAATGACTTGTTTGAAATTTTTATATTGAGGGTATTTTAGGGACTTTAAAATTTTAAAATGGTCAAAGGTCATTTTGGAAATATGACTTCATTTTTAGGTTACTTTGGAAATATGAGTTCATATTTAAGTCATTTTCACGTAATTCCTCATAAAAAAAAGATGCAAGGTCGTTTGTTTACTTGGGTTATCCAGCATGGGTTAACTCAAGAGAACCGACACAATACACCTAATCGATTAGAAACATATGATTCATGGGAAAATAAAGAAATAGATCGAATAAAGTATATCTTAGTCTTTTAAGGAAGGGTAGAAAATGGCATTAACATATTTAAATAGAAAAAGAAATCCTATCTGGGGTTAAAATGTATTACAATTAAGAAAGAAAAATAGGATTCTAGGATAAGAAATAAACTAAACTATACAACAAAACACAAAAAACCATGGAAAAATTCAAGCGACTTTTTCTTAAATCCAAGCGATCTTTTCCTAGACGTTTGCCCACGTAATGATGGTGTCATTTATTGATAACTCAAGGACATTTCAGTTAATACACAAAACGTTGTAGAGTTGAATAAAGCCATTGTCCACAAAACTCCTTATATAGCCATTTTTTTATACCTCTTTGCTCCATCTTCTTGATATATTTATAGAAATATACATAGAGATAGAGAGAGAAGATTGAAGTACCAAATGGAGAAAATAAATTCCTCAAGGTCTTACAGAGGAAGAATTTCGAGAGCTAGAGCATGTAATCCACACCTACCACCTATTCGACTCATTGCCTAACACAACCACATCTCTGATTAAGCAGCGGACTGATGCACCAGCTGAGGCGGTGTGGCCCTTCGTGCGCCACTTCAACAACCCACAAAAGTACAAGCACTTCATCAAGAGTTGCCGCATGATTGGGGATGGCTGTTATTGCAAAATATATCCATCATCCAGGTATTGGGTCATTTCCCATTGGGCCATTTGTTTTAAATAAGGCCCCAAACAAGGATAAACAAAAAGAAAAAAAGCTTGGCCCAAATCGTCTTCATCGTCGGCGGGCAGTAGTTGTTCCTCTCCTTTCTTCTCAGCGGACGCGGTTGCCACTGAAGGTTCCGACAGAGCCAGCAGGCGGCCGCCCAAGCTTTCTAGGTGCTGGCTTTGCCACTGTATGGAAGGCAAGATGGAGTAGAGCCACTTGGATCGAGCAAAAGACAAAGGATGCCTGAACGAGGAACTATGCGACCGCAACACTATTAACCATGCGGTCGCCTAACATTAATTCAAGGAGAAAATTTTCCTTTTCCACGAGTTACCTAATTGAGCTAGAATTCTATTTCTATTGATATTTTGTAACCTTTAGAATATTATTTCCGTTTTAAATTAGTTCCTAGAATTTAGTATAAATAGGATTTATATTTCATTGTAATGGAAGACTTTTGATATAAATTAATTGAGAGATTATTCTAGACAATTGCCGCCAAATCCTTGTTCTTGATTGAACAACCCGAACTTATCAAGAATTCACTTCTTGTGGCGTTCAAATCGAACTTATAAAGATTATTATCTTATGGCGTTCACAAATCCGAGTGAGATTCATAAATTGTGTAATCAAGAGGTCGACAAATTCATCGTTTGTTGGTTGCTTGCTTCATCTTTTTTGGGTTAAATCCAAAATTTTGTTCATTAGTTTTCTTGGGGTTTGATTTTAATCTCGTTGTGGGTTTCGTAGTTATCGTTGCTACGTGGGTTTTCATCAAGGTCTTAAACACTCTTAGCGCTAAACGATACATTTTAACTGGAGTCTTCAGGTGCCATAATGGTCTATAAATTGGTGGACACTGGAAATTAATGCCAAAGAATATGTATGCTTAACTTTTATTTTGCTCTTTGTTTGATGATAATTGTCAATGACTTGGAAATCACTTGCACATTGAACATACTTTCATGAATTATCCTAATCAAATAATGACTTGATTTTATCACACCTGAAGTAGTTATCTTTGGTTTTATTCTTTCTAATATTCTATGTTTTATAGGGATTAAACACGCCACTAGTACCTCATGAAGTAGTACAACCAGTGACAACTGGACACGAAGCTCCAATCATGGCTATCCCCTTATCCTGTATTACCCCAGAAGGTTTTAAATTTGAAATAGCTAACAATCATGCGGTAAGACCTTAATTAAAATATTTTACAATTTTTCATATTTATAACTTTGCCAGAAAACATTTTCATATGGTTTTGGTACACAATTTATGATCCCATACTTGTTAGAAATTGGAGAGCATATATTTAGAAACTCACACCCAAGTGGAGAGTGAAGGAAACATGAAGAATTCTTATTATCACTTGAACTCAACTCTATTCAAATGGCTACAATTCATAGGGTATTTATAGGTGCTAAAGTGAAATTCCATACATTCACCTATTTAAGTTCATGCATAAAATCAAAAGACACATTCATGTATTGCCCCATATTCATGAATAGAAACTTCTAGGATTTTCATGAATTTAGTTTATTTTTCAACATCCCCCCTTAAACTAGATTCATTACTCCAAGTAAAAACTGCAACTTTTGAAAAACATCAAACGTTAAGGGCTTCGTGAAAATATCCGCAATTTGGTCTTGAGACTTCACGAATTCAAGCTTCACTTCTTCCTTGGATATGCAATCTCGAATAAAATGATACTTAGTATCAATATGCTTGCTTCTATCATGAAACACCGGGTTTTTGGCCAATGTTATAGCGGACTTATTATCAATATAAATCTTCGTCGAACCTTCTGGCTGTAAATGAAGTTCCTTCAACAATCTTCTCAACCAAATAGCATGACATACACAAGAAGTAGCCGCAACATATTCTGCTTCACATGTTGAAAGAGTCGCAATATATAGGCTACTTCTTAGAATTCCAAGTAAATGCAGAATTTCCCATAAAGAAAACAAACCCAGTAGTACTTTTTCGACTATCAATATCTCCAGCCCAGTTGCTATCACAATAGCCAACAAGCTTAAAGTCATGGGAAGATGTATAAAAAATTCCATAATCAATTGTACCTTTAACGTACCGAAGTATCCTTTTGGCTACCTTCAAATGTGATGTAGTGTGACAACGGTTTGTCAAGTAAACCGCACAATTAACAGCTTCGGCCCAATACTCCTTCGGCATGTTTTTGCTCTTCAACATGCTTCTCGCCATGTTAAGAATAGTCCGGTTCTTTCTTTCGGCTACTCCATTTTATTGTGATGAATATGGAGTTGTCGTGGGGCGATGAATGCCATTTTTCTTACAAGACTCCTTGAATGCATTTGAGGTTAACTCACCACCTCTATCGGACCGAAGAGCTTTAATATGGTGACCACTTTGTTTCTTCACCATTGTCTTGAATCTTTTGAAAGTTTCAAATACCTCCGATTTTTCCTTTAAAAAATATACCCAAGTTTTGCGAGAATAATCATCAATGAAAAGTACAAAATAATTTTTCTTATCAAGCGATGATGGCTTGATTGGTCTACATACATCCGATTGAATCAACCCCAATGGATGTTGAGCTCTTGTCATAGACTCTTTTGAAAAACTCTTTCTTGCTTGTTTCCCAAAAAGACATCCCTCACAAAGTTGGTTTGAATGGTTTATGAAGAGCAATCCTTTCACCATTCTTTCTTTGCTCATTAATTTTTAGGCCATCAAAATTCAAATGCCCGAGCCTCATATGCCATAACCAAGATGATTCTTTAAAACAAGACTTCAAACACATAGGGACGTCACTTTGAATATTTAACAAAAACATTCTATTCTTTGTCATGGGTACCTTGGCTAGCAGCCTTCCATCTTCATTTTTCATAGTCAAACTTTTATTTTTTAAGTGTTTATCATAATTTTTCTCCAAAAGTTGTCCCAAACATAAAATGTTACTTTTCATGTCCGGCACATAAAAAACATTAGAAATAAATTGATGGCTTCCATCTTTCAACCGAATCAAAATCGTACATTTCCCTTTCACTTGGACTTTCAAAGAATCTCCAAAAGTGATGTTGCCGCCAAGAGATTCATCCAACTCCACGAATAAGTTTCTTTTACCACTAACATGACAACTTGCACCAGAATCAAGGTACCACATATTATTTTCCTCACATTCATTACTTTTGCAAGCAAGAAGCAAAGTAGGATCTCCTTATTCTTTATTGCTCTCCGCAAGGTTGCTTTTTTCCTCCACATCATTACAGCATTGCCAAGAATAATGGCCAAAACGATGACAATTGAAACATTCAATATTTCATTTATCATACCTCCCTTGATTTGTTCTTCCTCCACAGCCTCTTCCTTGGTTGAAGTTTTGATTTTTTTCATCATTATTTTGAAAATAATTGTCTCCTCGTCCTCCTCGTCCACCTCTTCTACGACCACATCCTTGTCCTTGAAATCGACCTCCTCCACGTCCTCGGCCTCTTTAGGACGTGCCATGATGTGTCTCTTTCAAAGACAGATTTACTTTCAAAGCTTGATTTACCGATTCTTGAACCGATTTCTTCAATCTTTCTTCATGGGCTTGCAAAGAGCCGGCAAGCTCTTCAATGGTCATGGTGTCCAAATCTTTGGATTCTTCAATTGCGACTACAACATAATTAAATTTTGGATCTAAAGATCGCAAAATTTTTCCAACAACCCGATCATCTGTTAAGTCATCTCCATATCTTTTCATTTGATTGACAATAGTCAAAACTCCTGAAATATAATCCGAAATGGATTCGGATTCCTTCATTTGCAATGACTAGAATTCTCCTCTTAATGTCTGGAGGCGCACCTTCTTCACTTTATCAGCTCCTTTAGAAGAAGCTTGAAGAATATCCCATGATTGCTTGGAGGTGGTTGCACTAGCAACCTTCTCAAACATCTTCTCATCTAAACTTTGATGGATGAGAGTGAGCACCTTTTGGTATTTCTTCTTGGTGACGGCATCTACATTATCTCCTTCAATTCCATTCTCCACGGGTTCCCATGCTTCATAGGCTTCAAGCAAAGCCTTCATTCGAATGCACCAATTACCATAATTTTCTTTGGTAAGTAATGGAACTTGGAATGGTGTTCCATTCGACATCCTTCTTTTTTCTTTTTTTTTTATATCTCCAAATAGAAGTGGCTCTGATACCAATTTGTTAGAAATTGGAGAGCTTATATTTAGAAACTCACACACCCAAGTGGAAAGTGAAGGAAACTTGAAGAATTTTTATTATCACTTGAACTCAACTCTATTCGAATGGCTACAATTCATAGGGTATTTATAGGTGCTAAAGTGAAATTTCATACATTCACCTACTAAGTTCATGCATAAAATCAAAAGACACATTCATGTATTGCCCCATATTCATGAATAGAAACTTCTAGGATTTTCATGAATTTAGTTTATTTTTCAACAATACTTGCATTTTCACAGATAAATACTAATGAATATTTACTACTTCTTTGATATTCCTTTTATGTTGTTGTAGATATAGAATCACACTTTATAGGTTTTGTTGTAGCTTTTTCTCCTAGTTTTATAATTCCACGTTGTATGTTCCCTCTCCGTTGTGGTTCGATTCATAGGAAAAGGCTATCTCATCGTCCTTTTTATTGGGTAATACATTTTGAACATAGTAGTGAATTTCATTTTTTGTTAATATGATTGGAATTTGAGAACCTTGTCTTTATTGTTCGAGTTAAAAAGGAACCATCTTTCCTTTTGAATCAACAACTACATAGGCTTTAATAATTTATTATAAAAGATATGTATCCAAGGAATACCATATATTGTCTTTATTATCTACATTTCATGTTACATTTCATTTATTTGCTTTTGCTACTTGTAATAGTAATTTGGTTGCTGATAACCTTTTATTTCCTCGTGGTGAAGCAGAATGGCACGCATGATTTACAAAGAGGTTTGCATCCCAAAGGGATACTTCAACTTTCCTATTCTGAGAGGAAAGAAAATTGGTACATCCGATCTCTACCACGCAGCAACGGTAGCAAATATGATCCGGTAATCTTATTATATATAATACTATTCCTGCAATCAGCTAGTATAATACTTCATGACATAATCATAGTAAAATTTTAAATTATACGGTTTTGTTCTTTGTTATTTAGCAACGCTTGATCCAAAAATGAAATAGCTAGAAAAAAGTTAAGGCGGAAGGAGTTTTTTTTTTTTTTTTTTTTAATTTTTTTATATCCAACACACAATGAATGGGTAGGTGAGCTTTTTCCAAGTACACAAAAATTATCTTACCGTCTATCACCCAGGTGATGGTGGGCAGGCGTCGTACACTGGGTGATAGACGGTAAGATAATTTTTGTGTACTTAGAAAGACACAATGAAGTAAAATTGCTAATTAATCCTTGTCAAGTTGATGACATAAGAAAATCAATAGAGTCGAGTGGGCTTTCCAAAACCACCATAATATTGTGAGGTGATGTACACAGTTGTAATTATGTCTTAATGTGTTCAATATCTCCATGATGAGCCTTGGAAACAAGCATTAGAGCTTTGTTGGGATTCTATTCATGTCTAACATTCTCTTATGATTACAATTTACATACGCCTTGGTTACATCTATTTCAGGCAAGCTACTTCTACAGCCTTTTCCCTAAAGGCTAGGGATGATTGTGTTTATAGACTAATTTCAATTTATAGTCAGTGAAATGCGGCAATTTCTCAATGAAGTAGTTTATAGTATTATGCAGATAGTGAAACTGTTTAAAACAAAACCTTCATTTCCTTATAATGGTTTCTAAGTTATTAAAAGTAGGCCTTAACGTACGTGAATAATGTTTACATTGTGTTTTCAAAGAATGAATAATGGTTATCTACGTTTTTGATGAATTCTGAGATTATTGGACAAAATGTGGCAATAGAGATATCCTATTGCTATACAACTTGAAGGTTGATGATTAGCATACTAAAGAATTGAATAAAGAACCTAGAGCACATTAATAAATAGATTGAGGCCCTTAATTGCCCAAGAAAGACTTCTTATAACGTAGCAATTTGCATGTGTGCTTTTAATGAACACCTTGTTTTCTTTCTGTTTATTTCTTGTTTCACTGATTAGCTTCGATTTAGTGATCCATCATGTATAATATCACATTTTCCAAAGCCTTATCGGTCAAAACTAGTAGTTTGTAATTGTGCTCATAATTTATAATGCTTTATGAATAGTGGGTGCTGGCTATGGTATAATGTAATGGCAGTGATGTTGTTTAAAATTCTTTTCTTACGCGAACCCATGTTAATTCACATGCGGTTTCATTTCAGTATTATGTCCATGTGAGAACAAACAAGCAGTTTAGATCTCTAAAAGAAGTTTATGACTTTGTGATGCATGGAAAGCTTCCGATTCGTAATCTCAAAGGAAAAAAAGTAAGCCTAGCTACGGTATTCTGGAATATGATTTTCTTATATATAACTTGTTACTGTCATTTATGAATATATTCAGCCATAATTTTTCTTTTGTACTTTCAGGGATCTGATCCCTCTCCTATGATCCCTGAAGACAAACAAAAAAGGATTCGAGGAGACACATTGATTAACAAAGTTGGAGTTGGAATCTACAATTTGACAAAGGGAAAAATCCTTCGAACTGAGATGCCACCAACAGCAAGCAGTTCGGCAGACTCAAACAGTAGTAATCTTGGTACTGGTAATGCATTGAAAGGCAAAACCATGTAATTAATTTCTGATTTTCTTCTTTATATTCTACAGTCTCTCATTGTTTGTATTTGCTTTTCTTATTTAGAAAGCAAGAAAAGAAAGAGGGTCGAAGAATCTTCGGTTCAACAAATCAGTGAAGAAAATTCTTCAGAAGTCAATCTCAGTGATGAAAAACCTGAAATCTTGTACAATCTTTTTGATATGGAGCCAAAACAAAAGAAACAGTAATCGGTCTCATTTTGTGTGGATGCACTGATCTATGTCTTTATCTTTTTGATGTATTTTAAGAAATATGATGAAGTTAAACAACTTCAAAACTTGTTACTGGAGCCCCTTTAATTCTAGCTTGGTTTTTGTCGAATTGTATGGTGCCATTTTCTTTTCCTTTCATCTGGTTTTTTTATCTTACTCGGAATTGCATCCCACCATTTACTCATCCTCTGTTTGCTTAATATTCCCTTATTTTTGGCTGTGGCTTCCCTTTTGTTTTTTACTTTCTTTTCTCTTGGGACAAAGTAGTTTTTGAATCAATCCAATGCTAAAAAAAGGTTTTATGAGACAAAAAAATCCGTTGAGCGCCACATGGCTATATCATAATACATTTGCAAATAATTGCCCCAAATCAACTTCGAGATCCTAATTACTCTAGTGAATAACTACAGAAAAGAGATAAATGGGAGATAGAAGAGAGATAATTATAGAAATATTTCTCGAAGGTTTTATTAACTTTTCAACTGCTTACCGGTTTCTTCGTAAGCATGTGCTGTCCAGAAGGAAAAAGGGCTCAATGATAATTCATTTTATGTGTGGATAAGCACTATAAATTATATTTGAAAAGAATTTATGAACAACTTAATTTAAAAATAAAAAGAAATAGGTGGTGGATAAGTGAATACATCATGTGGGTCTATTGAAAGTTTGACTATTTGTAAAATAATTTATAAATTTTTCCAACCGAATACTTAATTGTCATTTAAAATGTTTAATGCACATCAAATATTGAGTAGATTACAATGAATTAAATACATGTGTGACTAAATAAAAATATTTAGTGATTTTAAATTTGAAGTCCTACAATATGTGTGGATAATAAGTTGGTATTAATTATGGATCCTATGAAATGTGTTAATAAAAAATTGTAAGTGGTCTGCTTTTGATAAATTCATTTTATATACAGATAAAATATACGTCTTATTAACCATTTGCGAAAATCATTTAGGGAAACAAAGGGGAAATTAAATCAATCTTTCAAGTTTCACATTTTATGCAAACCAACATTTTCTCAAATTATTATGACAAAAATCCAATGAATATTAGTTTAAGGGTTTTAATTAATTAAATTTTAAACATGTAAGCAGGAAGCGTTTATAAATTTTATATATTAGTTTTTCGAGATTGCCTCAATTTCTTTTAAGTTGTGTTTTATTGTAAATGAATAGTACATGCTCGACACTAGTGCATTTCAGCGAAGAGCATACACCTAAAATTCAAGTTGAAAATGATTGCGCCATGTCGTACCAAGCTCTAATATATAATAGATTTGTAGTATAACAAGATAAAGCAACGTATAACATCTTCAGGTTGACAAGCAATTAAGTCAACAAATCAGCTCAATATGTGTGATGCAAGTGAAGTTTAATTTCCTTATTCCTCGGCAAATAATTTCCAAAAGGGCTAATATCCAGTAAATTATGTCCTTTCTCCTCATTTATAGCTAACACGACACAACCAAGTTAATCAGCATATCAACATACGACACTTATCTTCGTGTTATACCTCCTTTTTTTTTTTTTTTTCCTTTGGACGGCACCTCCTTAATTTTATTGATAAGCCCTCACTTGTGGCAAAGGAAAACAGTGGTTAACTGGTATGTGTGATGCAAGTGAAGTTTATATTTCCTTACTCCTTGTCAAATAATTTCCAAAAGGGCTAATATCCAGTAAATTATGTCTTTTCTCCTCATTTATAGCTAACACGACACAGTAATCAGCATATCAACATACAACACTTATCTTCATGTTATACCTCCATTCTTTTTTTTTTTTTTCTTTGGACGGCACCTCCTTAATTTTATTGATAAGCCCTCACTTGTGGCGGAGGAAAACAGTGATTACAAGTAGTTGAAGTAATAAAACTCCAAACAATACAATAAACGAAATCGAAAGGAAGAACAACCACTAGAATCTAAAACAAAATAGCCATCGTAGTCTCAGTGAAGTCTCTAATATAGGTAGAAAATTGAGGGTTTCCAGCTATACCCATCTTAGCCAACGAGTCAGCAACCGAATTCGCCTCTCTAAAACATGGGTGACTTTTAAATCAATGAATTCTGCCAGATCAACAATGTCATCCCAAACCTGTTGAAGAGACCAAGGAATAATACCTAGCCCATTAAACCAATGACAAACCACTTGGGAATCAGTTTCAACTCATACCTTTGGAACCCCCAAAAGATAGCAATAGTACAAACCTAATTTTAAAGCCAATGCTTCCACTATGGAATTAGTAGCTACCCCGAAAGAACCCAAAAAGAAATTTTCCTTTCCAATCTTTAAGTACCCCACCACAAGTTGCTTTACTAGGATTGCCACAACTAGCACTATCAATATTAAGTTTAAGAATATCATAAGGGGGATGGTACCATCGAACAAGGAGAGGAGCCTTAGTTGTCAAAGGAGTTTGAGTCATACCAAGACAATAAAGAGCAGCATGAAGACGAGAGGGAGTAGCACGTGATGGATGGAGAAATTGACTTAATTCAACCAACCAGTGTTTAACTTTGGAGCAAATTTTATCACCATTGACCAAACCTCCACTGTATCTAGCCTCATTGCTTGCAAGCTAAAACCAGTGCAGGGGTCAAAATAGCAAGTTGGTGAAGTTGCAAAGAACCATAGAACCGCATGCCATGAACTACCAAAAACAATTCGAAGCCTCAAAAATGTTAGCAAAATGAGTCCAAGCCTGAGTCGCAGGTTCGCTAGTATGAAACAGGTGCTCAATGTCCTCGACCTTTGAATGAGAACAACAATAACATTTTGGTACCAAAGGAACGCCACGACTACTAATAACACAATCCACTGGTATTATACCATACCAAACTCGCCAAAAGAAAACTAAGACTTTCAGCCGGAGCAATTTATTCCAAGTCAATTTGAAGAGATGAAGTTTGTCCTTGGTCTCACGTAAAAGATTCCAAGCTGTATTAGTAGAGAACACTCCTGACGAAGTCAGACACCAAATAAATTTATCCGGCACTTGCTTCAAGCAAATAGTTAAAGTATGCATGTAAGCCACCAAATTGTCACCCCAGCCTATGAAGAAGATCATTATTCCAAGTACCATTTGCACAACAAGACCAAGTGAGTAAGAGCTCTTGTTAAAATTTACAGTCAAATATTTCCGCCGTCAAAACTCTCCATAGCATTTTACATTGAAGTGAGGCCAAAACATAAAATAAACTCCGGACACCCAATCCCCCTTCATCAATATTAAAACAGATTTTCTTCCAAGCAATCCAATGATATTTATACTTCCCTTCATAATCACCCCAGAAAAAATTAGTAAAGGAGGAGAGCTCTCTCGAAAGTTAAAAAAAGCAATAATCCTCCGACGAGAAAAAGCTATTTTTCTACAAACCATAAAGGAGCTTTTCTGAGCATTCATGAGTTGACCAGAAACTTTTTCATAAGAATGTAAGAATTCCATTAACGCCTTGAGAGATGCCCGAGACCCATTATTGAACACTAGAAAATCATCTGCATATAACAGATGTGAAACCGGTTAACAGTTTTTGGGAACCTATTAAGGAGATGTTTTTTCTTCCCTTAATAAATTTAAGAGTCCTCTCGAAAAAGGCTCCTCACTCAAAATGAACAATAAATGAGAGAGAGGATCCCCTTGTTGAAGACCCCAATAAGGTGCAAAGAAACCAGTTTGTTCACCATTAATTTTTACTGAAAATTTAGGGGAAGAAATAGCTTTACGAATAAGAGAGACCCAACCATCAGCAAAACCAAAAGCTCTCAAAAGCCTTGACCATATCAATCTTAAGTATAGTACTTACCTCCATGTGAGCGCTTGCTAAAATACTGGACCAATTCTTGAGCTAGAGCAATGTTTTCCGAAATCAAACGACCCGCCACAAAGACACCTTGATTCAAAGAGATAATTCTAGGAAGCACCTTAGACAAGCGATTAGCGATAATCTAGGCAATAATTTTGTAAAGCACCTGACAAATACTTATAGGCCTAAAATAGAAAAAAAAAAAAAAAAAAAAAAAAAAAAAAATGTGTTAGACTTGTCTTTCTTTGGGATAAGCAAGATGATGGAAGCACCCAAGGCATCTGAAGAAAGAGCCCCTTCAAAAAATTCGTGGACTGCTGCAATAAGATCATCAGAAATAATAGTCCAAGCATGACTATATAAGGATGAAGAAAAACCATCAGGACCCCGTGCTGAATCCTCATAAATGCCTTTAACAGCGTAATACACATCAAGTTCGAAACCACAGAAAGGAGCATATCGTTATCCTCACTAGTAACTAAGCTAGGCACAAGAGAGCATGGGAGATAAATCAAGACCACTCCCCATTTCACTACTCAGATGGCTTTTAAAAAATCAACAGCTGCTCCTAAAATTTGTTGTGAGTCTGAGAATACTAGAAGGACCCATAATTTCACTAACATGCATCTTTTGATGATTTTTATGAGCCATAGCATGAAAAAATGCAGTATTGCGATCTCTCTTTAATGAACCATTTGACCTGACTTTGTTGCTTTCTATAGATCTCTTCCTGAAGAAGTTGATGGTCATAAGTCCGTTTTAATTCCACGAGCTCCTTAGCAACTGAGGCATCCAAAATCAGCTGATTTTCAAGTAAAAGAATCTTATCCCTAGTGTCATTAAGTTGCTGGAAATAGCACCAAAGCCCACTTTGTTCCAGCGCTTAAGACTCCCCTTGAGCCTTTTAAGCTTAAAAGCCATCCGCTGCAAACCGCTTAAATGACAATGTCTATTCCAAGATTCAGCAATCACATGAAGAAATAAAGGATGTTGAAGCCACATACGCTGAAAAGGAAAGGAGAAGGTCAGCTGCGCTGAGGATCAACCAACTGTTGGAGCAACAGAGCATGATCTGAATGACATCTCTCGAGATGATTAATAATACTATTAGGAAATTGATCGAGCCAAGCATGATTAGTTAGAGCATGATCGAGTCTCTCACAGATCAAAGACCCATTGCGATTGGTAAACCAAGTAAATTTACTTCCCAAGAAAGGAAGTTCATATAAGCCATGAGAATCAATAAATTGAAGAAAGTCATTCTTGGCCACCCTATTAATAGGTAAACCGCTAACTCTTTCCTCTTCATTTTTAACAATATTGTAATCCCCCGCAAAAATAACAGGGAAAGAGCTGGGCATGAGCTGCCCCAAAGACAACCACAATTTTCTTCAAAGAATATATCACATTTGGCATAAATGAAAACAATCTAAACATCCTTTCCTTGCTAGTTCATATCCATATCAATAAATTGGTCAGTAGAAGCCACGAGGGTGAATATAAAATTCACAGGAAAATGCGCCCATATCTTGCCCCAAATTCTGCGTCAGAAGACCCAACTTCTTACCAATCTTAGCAGCCTCATCCGAAGACACTATCGGCTCCAATATAGCAACGAAGGAAACCTTAAAAGTTGGTAATTAGTGTTTAAGATGTCGAGTGGTGGCAGAATTTCCCACCCCTCTTGCATTCCACACATGGAATGAACTCATATCAAAGTTGCTTATGAGGATCCCCAACTAATAAGTCAGAGATCAACACCATTTTTCTGTTACGTCGGTTATTGTCTGCAATGTCTGGTATATCTGTATCCGAATGACAACCTCCATCTCTGCCAATGTCAAAAGAGTAATTGTGAGGGTCTTTTTGGGCTTCCAAATGCAATTGATCAATTAACACGTCAAAAGAATTTCCAACAGGAATTTTTTCCACTAAACGTTAGGGAGCATAGATTGGGTGGAAGCAAGGCATGTAATACGAGCTGGTGAAATTTGCACAATCCCAACAATGCTTCCAGAGCTCAAAAGCCCAACTTTTTTAACATCTTATCTGTGTCAACCTCATCATCAGCATCTTCGTCAGCCGTAACCTCCTTTTTCTCATTAGTCAGAATGATAGGAGCTTTCTGCGAAAGCTCTTTATTTTGCGTCCCAGCTAGAATCTCGTTGGTCAAGGAAACATCCTTAACTGGCACCATCACAACAACAGCTGAAACCTCCTCCTCTTTACTACATAAATTAGGCCCTTCTGTAGGAGAGTGAATTATCCTGCACATTTTTCGATAACTGTTCAACCTTTTTGTCACCATTTTTACCAACCTGTAAAGGCATATGCTTCTGTATTGGCTTTCGAATCACACTGTTTGACGCTTGAATTCTATTGCACCTTGAAAAATCATGACCATGTTTGCAATACTTGGGAGATCTTTCATAAAGTACTTCTTGCCAAAAACCCGATAAATTATCCTTCCCAGAGCCAATCCAGATCAGGTCTTCATGTGGTTGTTGTCTATTCCAACACAAACTCTTGCATAACTAGGCTGCGTGAATGTATCTGTTGGGAGATCATGTTGGGTATTGGTGACACTTAGTTGTCAACCAAATTATTTGTAATTGTGGTTTCTATTTTATTAGTTCTAGTTTGGTAGAAAACCAACTAGCATGTGATCAAAATTGTATTATATTAGGCAAGTTGTCCTAGTCTAAGGGGAGTATGGCATGTGAGTTGGTAGAATAGTTGATAGATTGACTACCAGATTTGCTCAATAAATAGAGCCCCTCTATGTAATCTCGGTACATACAAAAAATCAATAGAAATACACAATTGAAAGATATCAAATTGTAGTCCCTATAGCTTCTTTTGGGCGTCTCCTCTGCTGGTTCAATAACCAGTAGAGGAAGCTACTTTTAGCTTTATGTTTATATGTTTTTATTGTGTTTATTTATGATTTATCACTGTCATTTCTTCCCCTTATGAAACCACAAGATTATTGAGTTGTTAAACTCTATTTTAGTGAGCTAATATGAAGTTCCAACTCCCTCGATTCTAACCTTGTTCTTCACCTATGAAGATGGTCATGCTATAGAAGGATGAATCACTCATTTCTTCACACCATTAAACTGAATTTCCACACAAATGGAAGAGCTTCGACTCTTCCAGATTCTACAAATGGTATCAGAGCCTTAAATGATCTTAAGGGCCAAAGAAAAATACTGCCAAACTCTGAACAAAAATAAGATTTTATCACCCCTTTTTGTCTTGGTATTTTTTTATCTATTTCGAGCACTCTTGAAGAGAGTTGCCATTGTTGTTGTTGTTGTTTAAGCTCAGACCTGGGAAGATATATTGATGATCATGCCCAGTTAACAGTTGCTAAACAACCTATTTTCAGGCATTTTTTCAGTAAGAAAAGTGACCATTTTTCGAGGTCTTTGAAGTTCTTGTTGTTTCAGCTCAAGCCCTGGGGAGATCAAGAATCATGCGCAGTTAACAAGTAGCAAACAACACCAGATTTTCGAGCTCCTTTGAAGCTCTGTTGTTTAGATCAGTAGCAGCCATTTTTTGAAATCTTGTAGAGACAGCCCTCTTAACAGTAGCTCATGAACTCTTGGATAAAACCAGGTCAAAGAACCTGTGTTTCAAGTGGTGCAAATGGTCATTGAAACCTTGGTGCGACAACCTGAAAATGGCTCAAGAACCCTTGGAAAAAACCAAGTGAAAGCTCTCCTTTGTGGTCTTAAAAAGTAGTTGAAGAACCTGTGTTTCAATGTTGCAAAATGATGGAAAAATCTTAGGCGTACCAGTAGCCTTCATTGGTTAAATGCCTGATCAGTTTTTTCAAAAAAAAAAAAAAAAGGGATCATTTGATCCATTTTTAATCTTGCAAATATTGTTTAAAGTTGAGAAACCAGACAAGGGGAGTTGAATGATGTTGAAAAAGCTGAAAATTGGCTCAAAATCATGTTTAAAATTATTGATTTTCAAAGAAGAAATCTGAAGTTTAAATGGCGAACAAAACCTGTGTTTAAGTGTTGAAATCTGATATGCAACTGTATAAATCTGGTATCTGTTGAAATCCGGTATGCATAAGTCATACACGGTATGTAAAGGTCCATATCCGGTATTAAAATAACCAAAATCCGATGTGTGACATTGAAATCCGGTAAGTGCCAGCCAAAGCCAATATCCGGTATTTGCCAAGAATATTCCATCTTTGCTGAAATCCGGTATTTGAAAGTTGAAATAGGGTATGCATCTCAAATCCGGTATGTTCATATCTGGTATGCTACCAAAAATTTGTCTAAATCCAGTAAGTGCCAAAACAAAGGCAATATCCGGTATGAATGCTCAAATCCCGGTATGCTTACAATTATGAAATCCGGTATGTATGTTTAAAATCCAATAAGTCTAAAAAAACTGTAAATCCGGTATTGTATCAAAAAATTTGAAGAATCCGGTGTTTCAAAAGGCACAATTTCAGCTGCAGCAAGGCCAAGAAACAAATTGTTGAAGAATGGATCGATTTTTGGAATACTTTGACACAACAAAAATTTGCTTTCCAAGCTAAGTGTCAAATGGGAGTTTGTTGGGTAATGGTACACTTGGTTGTCAACCAAATTATTTGTATTTGTGATTTCTATTTTATTAGTTCTAGTTTGGTAGAAAACCAACTAGCATGTGATCAAAATTGTATTATATTTGGCAAGTTGTCCTAGTCTAAGGGGAGTATGGCATGTGAGTTGGTAGAATAGTTGATAGATTGACTACCAGATTTGCTCTATAAATAGAGCCACTCTATGTAATCTCGGTACATACAACAAATCAATAGAAAATACACAATTGAAAGATATCAAAATGCAGTCCATGTAGCTTCTTCTGGGCATCTACTCTACTGGTTCAATAACCAGTAGAGGAAGCTACTTTTAGCTTTATGTTTATATGTTTTTATTGTGTTTATTTATGATTTATCACAGTCATTTATTCCCCTTATGAAACCACAAGATTATTGAGTTGTTAAACTCTATTTTGGTGAGTTAATATGAAGTTCCAACTCCCTCGATTCTGACCTTATTCTTCACCTATGAAGATGGTCATGCTGTAGAAGGATGAATCACTCATTTCTTCACACAATTAAACTGAATTTTCGCACAAATGGAAGAGCTTCGACTCTTCCAGATTCTACAGATCAGAACTGAGATAACGACCCAGGGGCGTAACCAAGGCCTGTAAATACCTGTAAAAATTAATGGAATGCAAAAATTTTGGGGATGTAAAGGGAGCCAAACCCAAACTGGAGCGATAGGGATTCCTCAGTAGGTTTAAAATCACCAGACCACTTAAACAATAGAAATAAAGAGCCATCAATCTCACATTCTCGCGAGAGTCAAGAGTCCAAGCCTTAGTAAAATCCTCGGCATTTTGGAGTTTGATCAAAACATGGCGCCGATCCAGTAAACTGATAGGGAGAAACAGTCCCCACTTTGAACTGATAAAATGACGAAGCACATCCATTCTAGGTCTTGTCTTAGAGAATTTATCAATGAGGGCAAACCAGAGGGTTGCTTCAGATCACTGCAGTTCCAGATGAGTGAAGATGATTGCTGGTTTACTATCCTTAAATTCTGGTTGACGCACAGAGACTGAAACATCAACCACTGATATGTTGGAGAGGTCAGGGCGAGGAGCAAGAGAGCCAGAAACAGCTGCAGCATAAGAAGGCCCAAATCCCGTTGACTTTGGAAGAGGATCAGCCTTAGGAGACTCAAGCCGATCAGAACGCGACAAAGGAACGTGGAGATCATCCATGGTGGTAGATCCCACAGAGGGTGACGGCGAGCAATATACAGTGACCATAGATAAATAATCTTTTTGCCTGTAAATACAATGATTATTTTGCATATAATAATCATCAATATACATAGTACAAAAAATTCCAATATAGTAGAACAAGTAAAATGACACTTTGTATAATTCTTTACATCGTTTCTTCTTACTTCAGTCTCCTGACATAACTTTCAGACTAGAATCAACCGATACCTACCTTTCAAAAGGCCATGAGTACTAATCAAAATTAGTTTTGCTAACCCCTTCTAATCGAAAAAGAACACTCAATCCACAGCGCGGATTTAGTCGGGCCAGTACCCAATGCTGACACGAATTTGCCAACCTCAAAAATTATTTTGTAGATTCAGTTGCTACCCATTATAGAGCAAATGAATACATAGGTGAATATGCTTTATTTAATGTGACCTTACGATTATAAGAAATAACATTCTCTAGATTCAGTTACTTCCCGTTTGAGGACTTTCATGGACATATTTTCTCCAAGGTTATTGCTTCTTGTGTCACCTTCGAAAAATAGGTAAGGACCCTGGTGCCCACTCTCTTACCCAATTTATCTGCTCTTCATTTCTGAAATTATAGAGGATACGTTCAGAAATTTTGCTGCAATTATAGGTAGAATTATAAGATGTCGGGAGTTAGTTTTTTTTGTTCATTTTTTTTGTTTCACTTTTCAAACAAGTGCTTATTTACTTAGTTTGGCTGCCTATATTAGCTCAAATCAAAGATGATAATAAGCTTGAACAAACACTTGCAATATTCTTTGCAAGAATAACACTGGATAAAAAAAACGATCCTTTTGATTTGTTATGAAAAACTGAATTTGACAAATTTGGAAGAGAAGCTCTTGATTGAACTGAAAAATCTTTCTTTGATTGAACCACTCTTTTTCGAGCCATGCACCGGATTATATTATGGTGCTAGAAAGATTACATATGAATATTAAAATACAACATGACATCACGACAGTAAACTTACACAACTTGTAACAAAATAAATTAAAATAAAACTGAAAATGCGATGTTCAAAATGGAAAGCTTCACGTTAGCCTCCAGCTTATATAAATTCTACCAATATTAAAATGGTCCATGCAGTAGTAATTAAAGTTACCTGAAATTTCAAATTGTTCTAAAAAAACAAGTTAAAAAATTCTAGTTTTTTTTTTTTTAAAAAACAAATGCAACTTGTCTTTTGGAATTCCAAGAGATTATTGAATCTCAAACTAGTAATTTCCTGATAAAACTAAATAGAATTTTTGTAACAACAGTCATCAGAAACACCAACAAAATCCAAGTGAGGTTTTTTAGGCCTCCACCTTGATCATATGGAGAGTTTGGCTTCCTTGTCCTTGTCTTATAAATAATTCAGTCAAGTACAAATGAGAATTGAATGAGTATACCTTACCCCCCAGTGTATACGTGAAGAACTAAGAAAGAGTATTTAGAAAAGCGACAAACCTAGAAGTATTATTTCCGTTATAGCATAGAAGAAATATCATAAAGTAGTAACCACAAATGTAAAACTTCTAATGCTGGATGAAATGGTGCATGATTATATCCCATTCACTAAAATATATGTATGATCTATTGATATGCAAATTATCGAATATTACTTTGACGAACCGAAATCAAGATATGTGCATAAAAATATCGACTTACTAAAATGTTGAAATAAGGAAATGAAATGAAGCAGGTATACGAATACAAATCTTCTTAAGACAGATCTATTCTCCTGCATTGGTGTTAACGGGATTAGATGGATGTTCACCTCCCAAGATAGAGTACTTTCTCCAAAATTAATATTGTAAAATATTAATTTTGTCGAGGGAACCAATGTTTGATTGTACTCTTTTAGAACGGAAGACATCGAATACTAAATATTGAACACGAAGCTCGAAAATTATTTTGACATATATGGAAAAGCAAAAAATTAAAAATCAATTATATAAAATTGATTTGGAGTGAAGAAAATGGAATTAGAAGTGTCCTATTCATAGATTTTTTTATGTCTCTTTGAATGGTCGCATCTTTTGGTACAAATTATTTCAACCATTAGATCGTATCAATTCATGATTGATGGTCACTTACTAAAATGTTGAAATAAGGCGATGAAATAAAGCAGGCATGCGAATGCAAATCTCCTTAAAGTAAATTTTGTCCAATGCACCTATGCTAATAGGATTAAATGGATGTCTATCTCTCAAAATACAATACTTCTTCCAAAATTAATATAATACAATATTAATTTTATCGAGGGGACCAATGCTTAGCTATACTCTTTTAGAACAGAAGATATCGAATACTAAATATCGAACACAGAATTCATAAAATTATTTGAAAATTATTTTGCCATAATTTGGAGAAAGAAAGAATTAGAAATCAATTATACGAAATTGATTTGAGTGAAAAAAAAAATTGAATTAGAAGGGTCATATTTATAGATTTACCTATAAATGAGTTATGTTTGTAAGTGTTCATGACAATCTCTAATCCTATGGTGTTTAATCTTCTTTTCCAAGATAAATAAAACATATTCTCAGCACGACTCGACCATATTCCTAATTCGAATTCATATGCAAAGAGATTAATTCAAACATACAATTATCACAAAAGATCGCACACGCCATAAATGTAATTCCTAACACCTATTGCATGTGTGTCAATTATGCAATGTTCTAACTTAATGTGAGTCTTCCAACACTACAATAAATAACAACTAATCTAACTGGTAGATAAACAATCAAATAACACAATCATAATGCATAATTAATCACTAACACAAGAATTCACCAAACTATCAATTCAATAAATCGAAAACACATGACCAATGGTTGCATCATTCATCTAATGCAAGAAAAATGTTTAGCCTAACATATTTGATCTAAATTACACAAAGAGTTAGGAAGAACATCAACCAATGGATCAATAGATGTAGGAGCTTAAAGAATCAATTGTTTGCACTTTTTCTTCGATTGAGTCTTGAATCTTCAACTTCTTGTGTTAATTTTCTCTAAAACTCTTGTTAGGCTTCGCTTCAATCAAAGAATATGGGATAATTATGCTCAGGACGGCTTCTTGTAAGTTAAAAATGAGCAAAATACGCATTGAATAGCTTTTTTGGCTTCAGTTAAACGTGTAGAAGGTCCACGCGCATGCATGGAATTTATACCACGAGCACGTATGGTTATGACACTTATAGGTTGTCTGTCATATCTTTGTCTCCCGATATCTGAATGAGTTGATTCAAAGTGCATTGGAAAGATAACGCACAGGGCTATATTCTAATTTGAACATTTACTATGAGAAAATATGATTTTAATCAGATGCTAAAAATTTGGATCGTAAACTTGTTCGGTTAAAAATTGATATGTGAGAATACTTTGATTATATTTCGTACATTTGAGTCTTTTTCTCATCCAATTGACCCCAGCACTCTCGAATCTTCATCGTGAGATCCGACATAACTTTTTAGTATTTATACTTTAGTCTTGAACTTTGAATCTCTGCAACTAAGCCCTTTTTCATCTTTGTTCTCAAATTATGCCATTTTCATTGATCATCATCTAACAAACACAATATAAACAAAATTAAGCCATAATTCATAAAAATCTCCAATAAATGATCTACTTTAAAAGACTAAATAAGTGTGCAAAATACACTTATCACTATCCTCTGTCACGAGGTTGTTATCCTCTATCATGACTGTGATACCATGTAAGTTTTGGATATTTTGAAAAGAAAAATAGAGAAAGATGAAGTACAAAGATGAAATGAATACTTTTGTATATTTTCTTTATGAAAATGATACCGTGTAATATATATGCAACGCTAACTTAATATGTTACAAAACTATTCCATACACGTAAGAATTCTAACTAAAATTACAACAGAATTAAACATCAGCAAGAGCATCTTCTATAAGCTTTTTGTCTCTGAGTTGATTTGTATATACTCCAATGTGTATCTACAAATCTAAGTTTTAATAGATTCTTATAAAAGTTGATGAAATGTATAGTTGAAAATTTATAATGAAGTGTCATCAAATTTCAAGCATAAGTGGAAACTAGAGAAAATTTAAATAAGTTAATTTAAAATGATGTGTCGGACATTTATTGGATAAACATCAAACTTTAACTGCAAAACGCAATTCCTTCACTTGATGTGAAGAAGAAAAGAGGAACTGAAGTTATCAGCCAAACATCCGAACATTGATTTAGGCCTCCAATGGATCAAATAAAAAGCTAATTAATTCAGTTTATGTGGGATATTGAAGGTACCACCACTACATAGGAATTATATCAATAAAAAGCAAATATTAAAAATAAAAATAAATAAACCTAGCCCAAAAATCGTTACCTTGAGAGAGAGGGTTTCGATTAGAATCTTACGATTTTGAAGATTTGATTAGAGCCCAATAAGTTAACGGGACAAAAAATGAAGATATTTTAAATCTCATTACCATCTCTGTTAATGATCTAACATTTCAAGTTTATAACACTGTTAAATTGTAGTCATCCATCCATGTTAATGTTACATGTCTCTCTTTTTAAGCGATAAATAAGCACACTTAATTTCGACAATGTCCAACATCAGTTGAATGACTGCAAAGCAGCAATATGTGAGAATACGGTCCAAACAACTACAAATCCATGATTGAGCACAAGAGAATCAACATAAATTATTGAAAGAAGTAGATTGAACTAGGATTAAGGTAATAAAAAGCAAACTCACGTCACTACAACAAAAATGTCATTTTGCAACACTTAGAAGGCAACATTTATTACTTAAATGTTGTTAAAGGGGTGAAATGTCAAATCTCACTTTTGGCAACTTTTTCAAACGTTGCCAACAGTCTCACTTTTGGCCACGTTTTTTCTTTTCGCAACGTTTAAAAAACGTTGCCAAAAGTGAATTTATGTAGATGACTTGTATGCCTTTTCCTGTTTAAAAACCAAAATCGACCGCTAAACTCTCAAAATCACAGGAACAATTGAAATTTCCCTAATTCACACCCCAAATCAATCGAACGTCCTAACCACCAAATCGAATTTGCCCTACCATCGAAGGCCACCAAATCCGAGTTGGAGGCCAGAGAAGCTGAAATTAGTTTATTTTGCAGGACCTTACTGTTCTTTACCACACCCGAAACCCTAATACAAAATAAATCAGTTTATTTCTCTCTATTTCTGCATATTTTGTTCCTTTGGTTTATAACATTATATAAATTCTTCAAATAGAAAACAATACTGATAGAGAGAAAGGAAGTGTAGGAGAGAAAACAGTATGAGGGATTCGTTCGAGACCCAACCTGAGTCCCAGACTTGCTGTTGCAATAGTTTAGTTCAAGTTCTCCATCTTCAATTGCATCTCGAATGAAGTGATACTTGATTGCAATGTGCCTTGTTCTACTATGAAAACATGGATTCTTTGCCATTGCAATAGCTGATTTGTTGTCACAAAACAATGGTGTGGTTTCTCCTTGCTTATCTCCAATATCTTCCAAAATTCTCCTTAGCCATATAGCTTGTGAAGTTGCAATAGAGGCTGACATATATTCTGCTTCAACTGAGGATTGAGCAACAGATTATTGTTTCTTAGATAGCCACGAAAACACTCCCAAGTCAAGGAAAAAAAGCATAGCCAGAGGTGTTCTTCATATCATCAACACAACCTCCCCAATCACTATCACAAAAGCCTCTTAACTTCACTTCCAAATTCTTCTCAAATCTGATCCTAAAGTTTAATGTCCCCATTATACACCTCAAAACTCTTTTTCCAACACCGAAATGTTTATGACTTGGAGTACTCATGAACCTTGAAAGCGTACTCATGAACCTTGAAAGCAAACTTGCGGCAAACCTGATATCCGGTCTTGTTGCGGTGAGATAAAGCAAATTTCCAATCAACTTCTATAAAGAGTTTCATCAATCTTCTTTTCTCCATCATCCTTCATCAATTTCTCATTGGAAGCCAAATGAGTTTCCACATATTTACATCCAAACATTCTAATTTTTTTAAGCACATTTTCGGCATACTTCCTTTGAGAAATAAATACCCCATTTTCATCTTGATATACTTCCATACCAAGAAAATGATGCAACAAACCCAAATCACTCATTTCATATCTTTTCATCATTTCAACTTTAAATTCTTCAATCATCTTTGCATTATTTCCCATAAACACCAAATCATCAACATATAATGCAATAATAAGAACATCGGTGTTACCTTGATGTTTCACGTACAAGGTTGGCTCACTTTTGCTCTTCAAAAATTCATGTCATTGAAAATAGCCATCAATTTGACTATACCATACTCTTGGTGCTTGTTTGAGTTCGTACAAAGCCTTTCTTAGTTTATGCACTGTCTTCTTCTCCTTTAATGATGAAGCCTTGAGGTTGTTCGACATATACCTCTTATTTGAGTTCTCCATTCAAAAAGGCTGACTTGACATCAATTTGGTACAACAACCAACCTTTTTGGGTTGCAACAGCAATGAGTGCTCTAATGGTGTCTAGACGAGCAACCGGAGCAAAAGTTTCATCATAATCAATGTCGGGCTATTGTGCATAGCCGAAACCACCAATCTTGCTTTGTTTCTCTTGAATAAACCATCGGAATTATGCTTCACCTTATAGACCCATTTTACACCAATGACATCTTTCTCACTTGGTCTTTCAACTAGCTCCCAAGTGTTGTTTTTATCAATAACTTCTATTTCTTTCTCCATTGCTTTTTTCCAACACTTCTGCTTTATTGCTTCTTCAAAGTTATCGGGCTCAATCACACAAAAGTTGCATCTTGCAAGAAAATCATTTAAATCACGCATTTTTCTTGGAGTTGAGCTTGAAGGACTTGATAAGCTGCTTGGTGATGATAAATGTAAGTTTGAATGAATTCCATGTACATCTTCAATGGCAGATTTTTAGGACAGGTTTATTGAAACTGGAATGCTTCTTTCAACTTCTTCTTTTTTCCCAATTCCAGGTAGCATTTTCATCAAACAACACATCACGGCTAACAATTACTTTCTTGCTCTTCAAGTTATACAACTTATAGCCCTTTGATTGTGAGCTATAACCAATGAAGATACATTTTTCACTTGCGTCATCAAGTTTGCGCCGCTTCTCTTTTGGGACTTGAGCACAGCAAAGACATCCAAACACTTTCAAGTGAGTCACCGAAGGTTTTCTCCCATTCCAAGCTTCAATAGGAGTCATGTTCCATACCGCCTTTGTTGGGCATCAATTTAGCAAATAAACGGCTGTATAAATCGCTTTAGCCCAAAAATCTTTTGGAAGCTTTCTCTCATGCAACATTGATTTTCTCATCTCCATCACTGTTTGATTTTTCCTCTCAGAAACACCATTTTGTTGTGGTGTATAGCCAACTGTCAATTGCCTGTCAACACCTTCAACTTCACAAAAATTGTCAAATTCGTTCGAAGTATATTCTTTACTATTGTCACTCCTCGAAACTTTTATAAAATGGCCACTTTGTTTCTCAACAAAAATCTTGAATTTTTTAAAGGTTGTAAAAACTTCAGATTTTTGTCTCATAAAATAAACCCATGTCATTCTTGTAAAATCATCAATAAATAGGATAAAGTACCTATTTTGTGAATGGGATGGTGTATGCATCGGTCCACAAACATCCGTATGCACCAATTCAAGTGGCATCTTTTCTCTCCAAGCTACTCCTATTAGGAATGGTTGACGGTAATGCTTTCTAAGCGCACATCCTTCACAAACTTTATGCTTTTCTTCAATTTTTGGAAGCCCATGAACCATATTTTTTTGCTCCAATAATTTCAGCCCTTGAAAGTTCAAGTGTCAAGCCGTTTGTGCCACAACCAAGAGTCATTACCCACCATTCAAAAAGCTTTGTCATTTGAATGCTTGAATTTGAGAGGAAAGCTTCTATTCTCCATTTTCACCTTTGCTATGATTGAATTTCCAGCTTTTTTATCACGAATAATGCAATACCCATCATTGAAAAATAGAGAATAACTATTCTTTAAAAGTTGTCCAACACTTAGCAAATTTTCGTCTAAGTCCGATACATGCATGACATCTCGAATAAGTCTAGAGCCCTTCGAACTCCAATTTTTCCTTTTTCCTTCACATTTACTACATCTCCATTTCCCAATCTCACTTTTGAGTTTGAATCTTCCATATCAACAAAGATTCCTTCATTTGAAGTCATGTGATTTGTGCATCCACTATCCAAGTACCATTGAGTTTCATTTGAGCAATTTGAACTTGAGAAACATGCTTCATTTGTTGATTCTGGTGCATTCAAAGAAGCATAAAACAAACTTGATTCATCCTCCTTCTCGGCTACACAATTGGCTTGTTGAGTATTCTTTGCTCTACAATCCTTCAGCACACGTCCAAATCCTTTACAATTGTAACATTGTGGCTTTCCTTTAAACCAATAATCATTTTCATCATGCCAAGAGACCAAGTTTCCTTAGAATTCTATGTTCTTTCCATATTTTGACATTATTTGTTGTCTTATGCACGTTTTTACTAGATTTAGGGCTCTAGTATAAATACTTAAACACTTTGTTATTTTAGAAGCTTTTGACATATTGAATTAAAACTGAAAGCTTTGTTTTTCCTCTGTTCTTCATTGAACAACAAATCGAACTTCCAAGATCACTTCTTGTGTGTTCAAAATCGGTATGAGAGTTCTTCATATGTCTAATGAAGGGGTTCAGTGCATCATCGTTATCGTTGAATTTTTTGTTTCACTTTGTTGGGTTTAAGTCCAACCTGGGTTTTATTGACGTTCTTGGGTTCCGCATCAATCTCGCTGTGGGTTTCGTAGTCACCGTTGCTACGAGGTTCGCATCAGTTGGTATCAGAGCAAAGGCTCCAATCTAATCAGGTTCTATCTTTTATTTCTTGTTGAGTCTTTGTTTTCCTTTCTTTGGTGTTCTTCGTGTTCTTGTGTCCAGTAAGTTATTTTGAGTCTTTAATCCAGAAAAATCTCAAAAAAAATTCAAAAGTTGTTTTTTTGCTCAATTTGAGTCCAAATCAACTTCCATTTTCTTTGTCCTTCTCGTAATCAAATTCTTGAGTTGGTGAAAAAAAATATTGTTCATCCGTACCAGTATAAAAAAAAAATTGAGTTGTTTGATTGAATTGCTACCAACACCTTCTCTTTGTTACACGTTTTGATTCACTATCTAAATCTTGTCATATAAGTGGTGTCTAAATTCAAGTTAAACTTTCATCTAGTTCCTTAAATTCTTCATTCCAAATTATAGTTTCCATATTACTCTTGTTTCACATTCCTTCTCGTATTCGTTTTGAATTCACAAATTTGGTCCGGTAAGTTCTTTGTTGACTTTGTAAGCACTTGGGAAATGCAATTGAGTGGTAAAAGGTAGAAAGTGAGCTTAGTAGAGGGTAAAAGCCAATTGAGTGTTTTCGACCAAAAATTGATGAGGCAGAAATCAAGAGAATGTCTAACATGGAAGGTTCAAATTCCAGCATGTATGGTAATCAAACCAATAGACAAAATGACAGGATGGATAGGTTTGAGCAATTATTGATGGATATGGGGGAGGAGATGAAGAAATTGAGTACTTCGATGGTAAATAATAGTAGGGAATAGCCCGTGGAAGTACCTCTTGCTAGGGAAACAGGTGGCTCCCTCCTAGGATGGATGAACATGAGATAGTAGCGAATGGGGAGAAGATGAGGGCGAAGGAGGTTTGAACGACGGGGTAGGAATGATTATGGAGGTGACGTTGATGGAGGCTAGGGGAATGTAAAAATGGTTATTCCACAATTTAAGGGTAGAAGTGATCTCGAGGCATATTTAGATTGGGAGAAGAAGATAGAGTTGATTTTTGAATGTCATAACTATTCTGAGGATAAGAAGGTGAAGGTTGCTGTGTTGGAATTCATTGACTACGCCATCACTTGGTGGGATCAAATGGTTACTTCACAACGTCAAAATCGGGAGAATCCTATCAATACTTAGGATGAACTAAAGGCAGTAATGAGAAAACGGTTTGTATCTTGTCATTATTAATGGGAAGTCCACCAGAAACTGCAAAGTCTATATCAAGGGACGAAGAGTGTGGAAGACTACCATAAAGATATGGAGACTTTGATGATTCGAGCAAATGTAGAGAAAGATCGAGAAGCTACTATGGCTAGGCTCTTGAATGGGTTGCACTGAGAGATTGCTAATGTGGTGGAATTGTAGCATTATGTAGAGTTGGATGACATGTTGCATGTAGCCATGAAAATTGAGAAACAGTTGAAGAGGAAGGGGACAACTAGACAATCATTCGGTATTTCGGGTTCTAACTCAAACTGGAAACCAAGGTGGAATAACAAAGGAGATGGGGCTGAGTCGAAAGGGGAACTGAAGGTACTAGTAGGACAACACCAAAGGCAGACTCACAGCCAACCAGGAATCGAGATTTCCAGTGTTTCAGGTGTTTGAGAAAAGGACACATTTCGTCTCAATGTCCAAACAAAAGGACCATGATTCTACACGATGGGGAAGTAGAGACTGACGGTGAGGATGAATTTGAAGACATGCTGCCATTGGAAGATGTTAGTGAGCATGGGAATACAGTGGAATTTGCTCCTGCTACGAAGTTAATGGTCACAATGAGAGCTCTCGACACTCAAGTCAAAGCAGATGATACAGAGCAGAGGGAGAACATTTTTCATACACGATGCCATATCCATGATAAGGTATGTAGTATGATCATTGATGGAGGTAGTTGTAACAATGTAGCTAGCACAACTTTAGTTGAGAAATTGGGGTTACTACTAATTAAACACCCTAGGCCTTATAAATTACAATGGTTAAATGATAGTGGAGAAGTTAGGTTGAATAGACAAGTATTGATTCCTTTCTCGATTGGGGGCTATAGTGACAAGGTTGTATGCGATGTGGTACCTATGCAGGCAGGTCATATTTTGTTGGGTAGGCCATGGCAGTATGATAGAAAGGTTATCCATGATGGGTATAGAAATAGGTTTAGCTTTGTCAAGGAGGGTAGGTCTATTACTCTTGCGCCATTAACACCGGCTCAAGTTTATGAAGACCAAATTCAATTGAGAGAATTCGATGAGAAACAAGCAAGAGAGTCTGAAAAAAGGAGATAAAACAGTGAGTTAGTGAGTAAGAGAGAAAATGGAGAGGTGGCCGAGAGTGGGGAGAAGAGAGAGAGGCCACATGAGGGGAGAGAAAAAGAGCTAGTTGAGAGGAGAGAAAAGCCGAAAGCTTCTTTGCTAGTGGGAGTGAGTTGCAAAAGGCTATAATTGATAAAAGAATAGTGTTGTTGTTGGTGTATAAGGATTCACTCCTCAACTTTGAGGAATCTAACACACCCCTCCCTAGTTTGGTTGAGTCTTTGTTATAGGAATTCGAAGATGTGTTTCCAGAAGACATGCCAAGTGGATTGCCACCAATTGAGGCATCGAACACCAAATTGACTTCATACCAGGAGCTGCCCTTCCAAACCGACCAGCTTACCGAAGCAATCCTGAGGAGACAAAGGAACTTCAAAAGCAAGTGGAGGAGTTGATGAGCAAAGGATATGTGAGAGAGAGCATGAGTCCATGTGCTTTACCTGTTCTATTGGTACCGAATAAGGATGGGACTTGGAGGATGTGTGTGGACTGCAGGGCTATCAACAACATAACGATAAAGTATCGTCACCCTATACCTAGACTAGATAATATGCTTGATGAATTACATGGTGCTTGTATCTTTAGTGAGATTGATCTAAAAAGTGGGTACCATCAAATTCGTATGCGGGAAGGTGATGAGTGGAAAACTGCGTTTAAAACTAAATATGGGTTGTATGAGTGATTGGTTATGCTATTTGGTCTCACTAATGCACCGAGCACTTTTATGCTTTTGATGAACCATGTTTTACGTGCTTTTATTGGGAAGTTTGTTGTTGTTTATTTTGATGATATCTTAATCTATAGTACAAACCTAGATGAGCATTTGGAACATTTGAATTGTGTGCTTGTGGTACTTAGGAAGAAACAGTTGTATGCTAATTTCAAAAAGTGTACATTTTACATGAAAAAACTTGTCTTTCTAGGATTTGTGGTGGAAGTTAATAGGGTAGAAGTGGATGAAGAAAAGATTAAGGCTATTAGGGATTGGCCAACACCTAAAAGCATAACTGAAGTTAGGAGTTTCCATGGCTTGGCTAGTTTTTATAGGCGTTTTGTGAAGGATCTTAGCCCAATCACTATACCACTTACTGAAATTGTTAAGAAGAGCGTAGGTTTTCAATGGGATGATGCACAAGAACATGCATTCAATACTATTAAGGATAGATTGTGTAAAGCACCTGTTTTGGCATTACCTAACTTTGACAAAACCTTCGAGATTGAGTATGATGCATCAGGAATAGGTATTGGAGCGGTGTTAATGCAGGAACGCAGGCCCATAGCTTATTTCAGTGAGAAGTTGAGTGGAGCTGCCTTAAACTATCCTACATATGACAAGGAACTGTACGCGCTTGTTCGGGCATTGAAAACTTGGTAGCACTACTTGTGACCTAAGGAGTTCGTGATACACACTGATCATGAGTCGTTGAAGTACTTATGGGGTCAAGGTAAGTTGAATAAAAATGCAGCTGGCTCAATAAACAACTCAAAGCTAGGCTAGTTGTAAAAGGCTATGCTCAGCAATATAGTGTTGATTTTACTGATACATTTGCTCCTGTGGCCAGATTTGAAACAATAAGATTGCTGTTTGCAATTGCTGCTCAATCAGATTGGAAAATATACCAGCTTGATTTGAAGTCTGCTTTCTTAATGGGCACCTAAATGAAGAAATTTTCATTGAACAACCTGAAGGTTTCATCAAAAATGAAAATGAGGATAAGGTGTATCTATTGAAGAAAACCTTGTATGGTTTAAAACAGGCGCCAAGAAGTTGGTAGGATTGACACGTACTTATCCAGTCTTGGTTTCAGTAAAAGCATCAATGAACAAACTTTGTATATCAAACAAGTGGAGGAGGATTGGATCATCATTTCTCTATATGTTGATAATCTTCTAATCACAGGAAGCAATACAACCTTAATTGACGTGGTAAAGAATGAAATGATGAAGGTATTTGAGGTGACAGATTTGGGTGAAATGAAGTACTTTCTTGGAATGGAGATTGATCAATCAATGGAAGAAATTTTTTTGTGCCAAAATAAATATGCTAAAGAGGTGTTAAGGAAATTCAACATGGAGAATTGCAAATCAATTAACACTCCTGTAATTCAGAATTCATAACTTATGAAAGAAGATGGAGCAAAGAAGATTGATGAGAAGGTTTATAGAAGCTTAGTTGGCTGTTTGCTCTACTTAACTTATACCAAACTTGATCTCATGTTTGCTGTGAATATGCTATCAAGATTCAGGCAAGAACCAAGTTGCAAAAAGAGTGCTAAGTATATCAAAGGAACAGAGGAGTTTGGGATCAGTTTTAAGAAATCAAAAACTCTGTTCTTGACTGGTTTTACTGATAGTGATTGGGCCGGGTCTATTGATGACATGAAAAACACTTCAAGCTATGTTTTCTATGCTGGTTCAAGTCTTGTGTGTTGGAATTCAATCAAACAAAAAATGGTGGCACAATCAACTGCTAAAGCCGAATACATTGCAGCAACTGAGGCAACAAATCAGGCTATCTAGTTGAGAAAAATGTTGAAAGATCTGAGGCACCAACAACCTGATGAAACAATCATTCTTTGTGATAATCAATCTGCAGTGGCAATTGTGAAAAATCTAGTGTTCCATGGAAAGAAAAAACACATAAAGATCAAATATCATTTCATAAGGGAAGCTCAAGAAAGGAATGAGGTAGAATTGAAGCATTGCAGTTCTGAAAAACAAGTGGCTGGTATTTTCACAAAAACTTTGTCTAAGGAAAGGTTTGAAACATTAAGAAATTTTTTTGGTGTTTCCAACAAAAGTATTAAGGAGGAGTGATGAAACTAATGTAGTGACACTTTTGTTGTCACTCAACTTTGTAGTTACAATTTGTCACATGTTTTTGATCTAGTCTAACTCTATGCAATGATGAAAGTTAGACTAGCTTTCTACTCTATTACAAGTTAAGCCTTTTAAGCATTGTCTAGTAGTAGTAGGTAGCATGGTTCAAAATGTACTTTCTATTTTTGTAATTTGGCTCTATATACGTTAACCATGTATTTTCATTTGTAAGAGAAATTGAATATATCAGTTCTTCATCTTCTCATTGTGTATATATCTTTTTCCTTGCATAAATTCCATTTTCTTGCTTAATACCGGATTTCTATGTGTTTAAATCAAATACCGGTAAGCAGGTCCATATACGGTATTGGTTGTTAAAATCTGGTAAGTTCAATGCTTCATATCCGGTAAGTTTGCAAAATTTTTGATATCCGGTAAGTGTATCTCATATATGGTATTCACAGAAAAACCATATCCGGTATCTGCATTCGATATCCGGTAAGCTTTTTCCAAATCCAGTAGATAAATCCAAATACGGTGAGTTCACTTTCATTCTCTTTGAGCCAAAATTCCATCACTCTTTCTTCGCATGGGACCATAAGGGAGACAAAGCAACGACTCACCCAATGATGATCAGAGTCAGAGATACCAGCTGATTTAACGCGATTTCATCAGCAAGGTCTTTCAGTTCAGCAAACACCTAAATGAATGGAAAAAAAACTTCAGTCAATTATTATGTCACCAAAATTACAAGTTAAATGCAGAAAACTGTTGGGCATTGACACTTTGTTGTCAAACAAATTAAATTGTAATTGTGATTTCAAATATTGTAAGTCTAGTTTGGTTGTAAACCAATTAAGACATGTGGTGAAATGTATTTAAATATTAGGCAAGTTGTCCATAAATTAAGGGGAGTGACTTGTAGAGTTGGTAGTGGCAGGCTGATGTATCTTTCTATTATATATATATATATATATATATATATATATATATATATATATATATATATATATATATATATATGCATGCTTCATTATGGAGCTCAATGTACACAAGACAATACACCAGAAAATCAATACTGAATATATTCAAAATGTAGTCTTCAAGTTCTCTTGGACGTTTCCTCTACTGGTGAATACTAGCAGAGTGAGTTTGTTGTTTTATGTCTTATACTTCTTTATCTTTATGTTGTTTTATGTTTATGTTTATGTTTAATGTCTATGACCACTGCCATTCTTCCCCACATATGAAATCATCTTTTTTGCTGAGTTATTAACTCCATTTTATTGAGCTTAGCACAGCTCCTGAACTCCCTCGATCTGTCAAAGTTCTTCACCTATGAAGATGATCATCCTGTAGAAAGGATGAACCTCTCTTTCTTCACACAGTTAAAACTGAAATTTTGCACAAACGGAAGAGCTTCGACTCTTCCAAAATCTACAAAAAAATGTATCACTAACGACAATGGAATGGAGACAATACAATGAAACACTAGAGCCACAGTGGTGGAAACAAAATATTTTTAGTCAGACCACGCTGGGAGCTTCAGATTGTAATTAAGTGGGCCAACTGGTTTTGTTGACAAATGATACTGGCAGAGGTCGAATAAAATGTGGAACAAAATGCACCTTCAAGAAAGCTGTAATTGCAATTTTCACCACTTATTTAAAGGAGATCAGAATATTTTGATGCAGATATAAATGAGTAAATGATGCTATTGATTGTGCAAAGTAAAATTCTTTTATGTTTTCCTTTAGTTGTTCAGTCCAGTTTATATATGATCTTGTGAAGTAAGATTTGAAAATAGGAACGTTAGTTGTTGGGACTTGCACTCGTCCCACAAGAAAATATTTGAAGTTGCGGCCTTGAGATTGAAATAATCCAATTTAAAGATAACAAATCTTGAGAATTATAATAATGTCACATTCTTGCATTTCATCATGAAACAACATTAAAATTGTATGGCCTAGTCTGAGTAAGAACTAGGTTGCCTAGCCAAAACTATTAACTAAGAAGACAAATGTGGAAAAGTATCTCACCATGCATTGTTGAGGAGTTGTTCCTCGTTGAACAGCCACCGCTGCTATATCTTGTGGCAGTCCATTATTGTTACAATTAGTCAAGTTTGTGACACTTTTGCTGCCACCTAACTATTGTATTTTGGTTACAAGTTTGTCACATGTTTTTTGATTAAAGTCTAACTCTAGTAATGATGTAAAAGTTAGGCTATTTTGTAGCTACTACAAGTTAAGTGCATTGTTAAGTATTGTCTAGTTGTAGTAGATGGAATGATTAGAAAGTATTGTGTAAGTTTGGCTATATATATTAGCCTTGTATCTTCATCTTTATTAAGTGTGAATAGAGTAAATTTGTATATTTTTCTCTCATTTCATTGTCTAAAATCGTTTTGTTGAGTATCAAACAAAACCTTTGTGTTAAATCCATTTTTTGGTAAGAAAACATAAAAACCGATAAGTTTGAGCTAAATACCGTATTTCAGCTTAAGCAATCTGATATACGGTAAGCGCCATTGAAATCCGATAAGAACCTTAAGCTAAATCCTATAAATGAAGGGAATATTTGATAAGCACACAAATACGGTATTTTCTGCCAAATTCCGGTAAGTTCAATAACTCTAAATCCGGTAAGTTGAAACCAAATCCGGTAAACTCAAAATCTTTCACTCATCTTCGAACCAAAAATCCAACATGGTATCAGAGCCTTATTGGTCCTAGAACAAGCAAAAATTAGTAGCCTTTTTTTTTAGAGAAAATCAGTCAACAACCTTCACTAAAATAGCTGAGTGTTTGGTGAGTTTGTGAAATGGCTTCAAGTGGTTTTTCTGCACCATTATCATCTGTGTTTACAGGAGAAAATTATGACTTTTGGGCAGGAAAGATGAAGGCATACCTAAAAGCATATGACTTATAGGAAATCACAGAAATAGGTACTGAACCACCAGCCTTAAGGGCAAATCCAACCATTACTCAACTAAAGCAACATAGTGAGGAAGTTGCAAAGAAATATAAAGCCTTGTCATGTATTCAATCAGCCGTCTCAGATGTTATATTTACAAGGATCATAACCTGTGAAAAAGCAAAGGAAGCATGGGATAGGTTGAAGGAGGAATTTCGAGGTAATGAGAGAACCAGGCAGATGCAGGTTTTGAATCTGAGGAGAGAGTTTGAAACTCTAAAAATGAAGGATTCAGAATCTGTTAAAGAGTTCTCCAATAGGTTAATGAAGGTTGTAAATTAAATCAAGTTGTTGAGTGATGATATGCCAGATAAAAGAGTGGTAGAGAAGGTGTTAATCAGTTTGCCAGAGAAGTTTGAATCCAAGATTTCTTCATTGTAAGATTCAAGGGACTTGGCTAGCATATCTTTAGCTGAGTTGATTAATGCACTTCAAGCCACTGAACAAAGGAGATTGTTCAGGCAAGAAGAAGAGCCGGTTGAAGGTACTCTGTTTGCAAAAGAAAAGTTCAAACAAAACGAGAAGAAGGTGGAGACCAGCAAGAATTTTGGCAAAAATGGTGATTATGCACCTTGTCCTCATTACAAAAAACAAGGTCATTCTCCGAAATGGTGTTGGTATAGACCAGGGGTGCAATGCAGGTCATGTAAGGAGTTTAGTCATGTGGAGAAAGTTTTCAAAAATCAAAAGGAAAAGGAGAAGTTGCAACATGCCAAAGTTGCAGAAATTCATCAGCGGGAAGAGTATTTGTTCACAGCAATGAATGAAAGAGCCTGCAACAGTAATGGAATGTGGTTACTGGACAGTGGTTGTACTCACCATATGACCTCAAATTCAGATATCTTTGTGGAGATGAATGAAGGCTACAGATCAAAGGTGAAAGTTGGAAATGGAGACTATGTTGAGGTGAAAGGAATTGGCAACATTTCAGTTCAAACACCATCAGGTATCCAATTCATTTTTGATGTTTTATATGTTCCAAAAATTGATCAAAATTTGATAAGTGTTGGTCAATTGATTGAGAATGACTATACACTAATATTCAAAGATAAGGGATGCACTATACTTGATCCTAAAAATCAGGAAATAATGAAGGTAGGAATGAGGTATAGGAGTTTTCCTTTGGAATGGAAAAATGAAAATGACGTTCATGCTAAATCTGTTGAAAAGAAATGGCAATCAAGTATAGAAGTACAGAAGCATTTGAGTTGTGAAAACAACTCAACTGATGTTGAAAAATTAGTGACAAAATTGGAGTTGACAAGAAATGAAGTTGTTCCTAGTTTAGCTGCTTGCGTTTCTGCCAAAAATGCTATCACAAAGTTGAACAAATCTAAAATCAAGTTGTTGAATGTTAATGAAGGCTCCATTTTTTATAAAGGAAAGATGTCTGAGCCTAAAGATCCACCAGACAACAATAAAAATTCAGTTAACTCAAAGGAAAAGGCAGCTGAAATCATTGGGCTGCAATGTCAAAAAATTGAAGATGTTCATGATCCAATAGCTGGTACATTCCAAGTCAGAAAATCAGCTTGTAAACCTCGTCCAAAGCAAGGGTTGAAACACTCAGAAAATGTATTGGTGTTTCCAACAAAAGTGTCAAGGAGGAATGTTGGAATTAGTCAAGTTTGTGACACTTTTGTAGTCACCTAACTATTGTATTTTGGTTACAAGTTTGTCACATGGTTTTTGATTAAAGTCTAACTCTAGTAATGATGTAAAAGTTAGGCTATTTTGTAGCTACTACGAGTTAAGTTCAATGTTAAGTATCGTCTAGTTGTAGTCGATGGAATGATTAGAAAGTATTTTTAAAGTTGTGTAAGTTTGGCTATATATATTAGCCTTGTATCTTCATCTTTATTAAGTGTGAATAGAGTAAATTTGTATATTTTTCTCTCATTTCATTGTCTAAAATCGTTTTGTTGAATATCAAACAAAACCTTTGTGTTAAATCCATTTTTTGGTAAGAAAACATAAAAAGCGGTAAGTTTGAGCTAAATACCGTATTTTAGCTTAAGCAATCTAATATACGGTAAGCGCCATTGAAATCTGGTAAGAAGCTTAAGCTAAATCCGGTAAGTGAAGGGAATATTTGGTAAGCACACCAAATACGGTATTTTCTGTCAAATTCTGGTAAGTTCAATAAATCCGGTAAGTTGAAACCAAATCCGGTAAACTTAAAATCTTTCACTCATCTTCGAACCGAAAATCCAACAATTATGCATCAATTTTGAGGCAAGAGGAGGGAGAGTTGACAAGCCCATATAAACAACCAGAGTGGAATCAGGATCTGCTGCATTCTCTACTACAAATAGAGGATCTATCCCACCATTTCGTGAGTGGCCTGTGAGAAACCTAACATAATTTGCAACACCACGGTGCATCAATGGAATCCCCAGAAGCAGCTATTATACCTGCCACATATCCACATTTATTACTCAAAATGAACTCCTTTAAGGTAATTGTTGCGTATTGGTGACACTTAGTTGTCAACCAAATCTTTGTAATTATGGTTTCAAGTTTATTGTTCTAGTTTGGTAGTAATCCAACTAGACTTGTGATGAAAAATGTTATTATATTTAGGCATGTACTAGCCTAAGGGAAATTAGGCAAGTGGTCTAGTTGATGTATTAGTTGTTAGATTGTCTATCACATTGCTCTATAAATAGAGCCCCATGTATCTCGAGCAACACACCCAAAAAATATACAATTGAAATACTTTAACAATGTAGTCTCTCATCTCTCTCTCGACTCCTCTACTGGTGTAAGGCAACAGAGTGTATATGTATATGTTTTATGTTTTTACATTTTATTGTTTTATGTTTAATGTTGCTCTTGATCACTGCCATTAACTCCCCCAATATTGAAACCACCATTTTCTTGAGGTAATCTGCTCCTCCCCAGCTCAGTCCTCAATTTCTTCATACTAAAGAAAATGATATCAAAGACTTCCGCTTTTGCAACATAAAAAATCTTTCCTTTTTATTTTTATTTTTTACAAATAGTGTCAGAGCTTATTTGATCTTAAGGGCCAGAAAAAATGCTTTCAAAAACGCTGCGTTGCTCTGTGAAAAACTGATTTCAAAACCATCTTCGTTTTGTGTTTTATCATTTTCTGTGCACTCTTGAAGAGAGTTGCCAACATGTAAGCAACAAGGGGAAGATCCTTGGGATCAGGCCCAGTAATGGATAGCTTTGTTAGAACTCTTTGAAGCTCTGTTGTTTCAACTCAAGGCTTGGGAAGATCCATAGATGATCAGGCCCAATTAACAGAAGCTAACAACCTCTATTTCGGCACTTTCACGGTGAGGAAAAGTGACCAGATTCTTCAATCTCTGTCTTAAGTGGAAGGAGTCTCATTTTTTATCAGCAACAACCTCTTGAAACCTTGTAGTGATAGCCTGAAATATGGCTCAAGGACTCTTGGACAAAGCCAGGTGAAAGGGCCTGAGTTTCTTGAGGTGTTAAATGTTGTGACCAGAGGAATACCAGTAGCCAGATCAGTCCTCCACTTGTGGTTTTAAAAAGTTACTGAGTTTGGTATTAAATGGCTGATCATTTTTCAAAAAAAAAAAATAAGAGAGAAACCAGACAAAGGGAGTAAAATGTTGAAGAAGAAGCTCAAAAACCGGTGTTTAAAATGTTGAAATCTGATATACAGCTGTAAAATCCTGTATCTGTTGAAATTCGGTATGCATAAGTCATATACGGTATGCAAAGTCCATATCCGGTATGCAACCAACTTTGAAATACGATATGCAAACCAAATCCGGTATATGACAAGTTGAAATTCGGTAAGTGCCAAGATTTGTTGAAATCTAGTATGCTTATGTTGAAATACGGTATGCTCAAAATCTGGTATTGATGAAATTCGGTAAGCTATCAAAAACTTTGAAATCCGTAAGCCATGAATCCGGTATGCAAAACAAGTTGAAATCGTGTAAGCCACAGTCCAAATCCGGTATGTTGGCTATCTCAAATCCGGTATGCATGTTTCAAAATTTGGTATGTCCACAAATGTAAATCCGGTATTGCTTGCAAAAATGAAGAGAAATCCAGTATTCAATGGCATTTCAAAAGGTACAATTTCAGCAGCAGCAATGGCCAAGAAAAATGGAAGAGCAAAAATTTGTTGATGAAGGATCGATGCTTTGACACTCAAAAATTTGATTTCGAAGCTAAGTGTTAAAGGGGAGTTTGTTGGGTATTGGTGACACTTAGTTGTCAACTAAATCTTTGTAATTGTGGTTTCAAGTTTATTGTTCTAATTTGGTAGTAATTCAACTAGACTTGTGATGAAAAATGTTATTATATTTAGGCATGTACTAGCCTAAGGGAAATTAGGCAAGTGGTCTAGTTGATGTATTAGTTGGTAGATTGTCTATCACATTGCTCTATAAATAGAGCCTCATGTATCTCGAGCAACACACCCAAGAAATATATAATTGAAATACTTTAACAATGTAGTCTCTCATCTCTTTCTCGACTCCTCTGCTGGTGTAAGGCAACAGAGTGTATATGTATATGTTTTATGTTTTTACATTTTATTGTTTTATGTTTAATGTTGCTCTTGATCACTGTCATTAACTCCACCAATATTGAAACCACAATTTTGTTGAGCTAATTTGCTCCTCCCCAGCTCGATCCGCAATTTCTTCATACTAAAGAAAATGATATCAAAGACTTCTACTTTTGTAACATAAAAAATCTTTCAATTTTTTATTTTTTACTGTAATATTAAATTTAGTAAACATCGGGATTTTGTTTTGTCATAAAAAAACTTGTTATGTTATATAAGAGGCAACTACAACAAGCTCCAATTTGCAAAGGTCTGCTAAAACATATGACAGTAGAAGTCGTGCATTACACTGGTTAGTATGTCCATCTTATCCCTATCGGAAGGAACTTGGGGTAATAGTTGTAGCTTTGGAAAAAAAAAAAATGTGCATACCTATTCTAAGTAGTCTGGTATGAAGGATAAGTGGAAAATTAATTTGTAAAGAAAATTGAAGTATTTCTCTTTCATTTTTCATTTTTAACATGAAGAAATAAAAAGAGATAGATATACCCAAACATCGCAAAAACTAAACCAACACATGGTTAGAAGCTAAACCTAAAAACTAAAAGCATGCTTGAGAAGTGTTTATAAACAGTTTCTTTTATGAATAAATAGAAATGAAAGATGGATAAGTGGGTAGTTCTTGTGCATCCCTCGAAATGTGTGGATAAAAAATGGCTTGAATATTTATAACAACTTATAAACATGAGCCAAGCATGGGCTAACTTTGTCCTCCTTTCAAGTAGGCTAATAAAAGGGAATCCTTTAAAGCGAAAGGAAAACCTAGAAAATTAAAAAAAAAAAAAAAAGACGCCAGTATCCTCTGTTAAGATTTGAGGTTTCATCTTAAAAGATCAATCTAATTAAGAGGAGTAGCCTAAACCTTTTATAAATTGGTCTATATTTTCATCTTTATCAGATGTGGGATTATATCCCTTAACATGACCTTCAAGATGGTGGCTCCTTTGAACAAACCAATCTTGAAATCTGTGTACTTATTTTTTGAGTCTTAATCGGATCAAATCACTCGTTAGAGTTTAATGGGCTCTGATATCATATTAAGACTTGTGGGTCCATCTTAAAAGGTCAACCTAATTAAGATGAGTAGCTCAAATTTTTATAAATTGGTCTATAATTTCATCTTTATCAGACGTGGGATTATATCCCTTAACATCCTCTAAGGTAGCTATTTTGAAATATAAATCTACTGAGTGCGAATTGAAAACATATTTGCTCCTTACTAAGCCATGAAGGAACTTCAATGCTCAAACAACATGGTCCAGTTGTTTCCCTTTTCATTCTCAAATTCTGGATAGGTAGTCTTTTTCGCACATTTTGTATTCTTTAATTCACTAGTTTATTACAAAATTGGCATGTGCCTTCTTCCATGGAAAAATAAATAAAAAAATAAAAAAGAGGAATAATTTGTATAACCACACTTCTACCTAAATTTGCATTACTCAAACTCAAAAAGGGAAAAATAACAGACAAACAAGAAAGAACATTTCGGATATTGTGAATCATTTTTCTTTCATTTTTAAAAAATGCAGCCCGAAATTGTTAAGCTTGCAAGCTTATTTTCATAATCACCATACCTGGAATGACTTTTACTTCAATTCCTTCTTGTTGCAGAAACTACATCTCCTCTCCACCCCTTCCAAATACCTGATGAACCAAAATCAATAATTTCCACGATCTAATTCATTTATGGAACTCTACTCAACTCTTCCATGAATTGATGAAATTTTCTATTAAAAACACTAAAACATTTCAATTGATCACATCTACATGCTTGTATTAATTCGAAATGTAAACATCAAAACTCACCGATGGATCCCCGCCTTTCAGCCTCAGCTTGAGCAAAGCTCAAAAGCAATTCATGAATTTCATCCTACAGAAACACTCTACCATTAGCACATCTTCCCACTAAGTAAGAACTTATATGCAGAGATGTTAGAAGGCAGCTATTTCAGCAAGGATCACTGGGTCAGATTTCACATTAGTTACAAACCAAACTCGATTTTGCATCTGTTGAACTTAATCGAGTTATGTGACACTTTTGTTGTCAATTAACCAATGTTTTTTGTTTATCATTTGGTTACATGTTTTTTGGTTTGGTCTAGCTTATGTAATGATAGAAAGTTAGGCTAGCTTTGTACCTACCTTATGTTAAGTACAATGTTAAGTATTGTCTAATATTGTAGGTGGTATGATTATGGTTAAAAGCATTTTGTATTGTATCTATTTTTGGTTATATATTCAGCCTTGTAAAACATTGAATTTGAATGAAAATCATCCAAGTTTCTTCTCCTCTCGTTTGTTTAAACACTTTCAGTGAAATCCGGTGAGAAAAGAGCTATACCGGTAAATATAGTTAAAACCGGTAAGCTTAAGTGAAATAAAGTATACAAATCTGAGTGGAATCCAGTAAATGTGAAATACAGTATTGAAACTAGAGTGAAATCCGGTAAGAGTGAAATCCAATATTTAATCTAGAGTGAAATACGGTAAGCTTTGTCCAAATACGGTAAGTGAATTAAAACCGGTATTCTCATATCTGGTAAGTTTGATTTTCTGTTTGTTTTTCATCCTTTTTGAATCAAAAATCCAACAGCATCTTATATGATAAACACCAAGCACATTGTTCATTTAACTACCTCTACTCCCTTGTCCCTTAGTACTCTAGGTGATTATATTCGATATTTTTGACAAAATACCAAAAAGGTGTCAAGAGAAGAATCAATGGGGAATGAAGAAAACCAGATCAATGAGGAAGAAGAAGGAAGCTAACTGTATTAACTGATACTTGAAGTAGAGGTGACGTCGTTTTGGGTATTATATTAAATAGAATTGCAATTAGGCCTTTCACACTTTTTTCTATTTTGCAAATTGGGAACACGCTTTCACTATTGGGATATATTTATACAACCCTTGGGTGAAGAAGACGGTAATCTATAATCTCTGGAAATTCTGTTGCTAAGTGGATTGAATTCAATTCAGTTTATATCTTCCACTCTTCTTTTTTTTTTTGCCATTTATCCCTTCCCCATTTCCTTCTTTGATTTGGTTCCCAGATTCTACCGAATTTCCAACTGAATCAACCTAAGTCTGGGTATAGTGGAAGAGAAGCCATAGCTGGAGATCCAAGTTGTGACAAGTGGTATCAGAGCAGGCTTATTAAACTGGGTTGTTGAAATTATGGATACTAGGGCTAAGGTGATGGATGAACATTTGAAGAAGCTAGACTTGGAGATAGACAAATTTAGTACAATATTTAAGACTGTGACTGGTAGATTGGAAGGTGAATTGGATGCCACAAATCAAACCCTCCAAGTGTTTGGTCACCGACAAGAGAAAATTGAGGATAGTATCCTACAATTGAATCAAAAGTATGAGAAGATGGTGACTATGATGGCACAAATAGCAACTGACCTTAGAGCAAACCAAAAGAACCAAGAAAGTGGAAAGCCCTGTGTCTACCCAAAGAGCTGGTATTGGGCTAACACTACAAGGTTCTAGTGGCCAAGAGATGGGTAATAGGGCTAAGGGTGATACCAGGGGAGCACTAAACTCCCTAAAATTGACTTTCCTCACTTTGGGGGAGAGGGATATAGGGAATGGCTAAGGAAAGCTAGAAAGTAATTCCAACTCCACCGGGTTGCTGATGAACTTAGAATGGGCATTGCTGAGATGTACCTGAAAAGAAAGGTTGAATCTGGTTTCATGGCTTCATTGCATGCCACCCAAATGCTAATTGAAATTTATTTTCTGAAGAGTTGTGTATGAAGTTTGCAGACAATACAGGAGAGGAGGTGATTGAATCATCATGCAAGATAAGGAAAGTGGGATCTATGGCTGAGTCCCAGGGAAGATTTAAGGAATTGAAAGCCCAGGTGATGTTATCTTTACCTCATGTCCCGGAAACTTATTATATATCATAATTCACAAGTGTTTTGAAAGGAGAGATAAGGTCTATGGTTAAGATGATGAAAGCTGATAAACTAGCTAAGGCCTTTGAAATTGCAAGGCTGTAGGAATCCACAATACTGGCCATCAACAAATTCCAAAAACCTAAGACCTTCCTACCTAATTCCAACAGATGGAATTCACATCCCACCAGACCACCTGATGAAATTAAACCAGCTAAACCCACTTCCAAATCCAGTAAACCATCCAACAACTTCAAAACCATCACACCTACAAATTTCCAAAGGAAAACGAACTTGGGGCTTTGTTATAAATGTGATGAGAAGAATACTGTAGGCCATATTTGTAAGAACGGGTCCATTAATTTCATACTGGTGGATGAAGAGGAAGAGGCTGGACATCAGGAGTGTAAAGATTCTGAACTTGAGGAGGAACAAGGGAGTGAGGAACTCATGGACATTTCCATCAGTACCTTAGCTGGAAGTTTGAAGCCCAAAACCATTAGAGCGTCTAGAGTAATTAAAGGGAAGAAGGTGTCTATATTTATTGATAGTGGGAGCAGCCACAGCTTTGTCGATGATAAATTGATTAAAGAATTGAAATTGCCACAGATAAAACCAATACTATGACAGTCAAAGTGGCTAATGGAGACAAGTTAGAGAGCAACTATGACAGTCAAAGTGGCTAATGGAGACAAGTTAGAGAGCAAGGCTGTTTGCCAACCATTAGTGTGGAGATTTCAGAAGTGGGAATTTCAGTTCAACCTAAGAACCCTTAAAACTCGGAGGCAGTGACATGGTGTAAAGAGTGAATTGGTTGAGTCAATTTGGCCCTATTGTTTTTTATTTCACATGGGTACATCATATTCAAAAACCACAAAGATGAAGTAGAATTGAGGATTGAAGCACCAGTATCCTGTGAAAATGATGGATGTTCAGGAAATGGAGAGGCTGCTCAATAAAAGTAACTATAGGCTGACGGGACAATTGTACTACACCAGAGAAGAGAATAAAGAAGAGATACCTAGCAGAATCCTTGAAGTGGTCCATCAATTCCCAAGGGTGTTTTAAGAACCAAAGGGACTACCCCCTTCTAGGTCTCATGACCATCATATCCCTTAAAAAGAAAGATCCCAACCATTCAAAATTAGACCCTATAGGTGTCCCTTCATCCAGAAAACAGAGATAGAGAAATAATAATTGTCTAAAAGTGCTTAAAAGATTATCATTTACAAGGCATTTCACATTTATTTTGTACAAATTCACTATTGTTAGTCTCTAATTTCAATTCTCTAGCCAAAAATTCAATTTGCGTAAATACATGGTTAAAAGTGCAATTAATTGAAATACGTATTTTCATACATGTTGGATGAGTATTATACTTTTGAAAGAGTATTGATTTGGTTTATTTTCAATGTATTTCCAAAATAGAGCAAGAGGTGCAAGTGGAGCAAGTGGAGAAAAATGTTGAAAAGTTAAAAATCTACAGCTGTCTCGGAAAAATGATTATAACCTGAGTTGTAGTTATCGAACCAAGGTGATTCAAGTTGGGCTGGAAATATAAGATATGTATGTACAACTTTCATGTTCTACAAGAAGTCAAATTCGCAGAATAGGGCAGCCAAAATCACCGTTGAAAGACCTGGCTGTTACTAGCTGTATACAGCTTTTCAACCTGTAAGCAGCACTCATTGTTTTGGACATATCTTGAGTTATAGAGATCCAATGAACCTGATATTTGTACCAATGGAAAGATAACTCAAGTGGCAACAACTTTCTCTTGATCATAAGTCCAAATTCGCTGCACAGCATATCTGAAAAGTGGCGTCACGTTGCATGAGCCTGCTGTCCCCAAGCTGGCAGAGCACAAGTTGTTAATGTCCACTTGCATTTTGAATGCTTCTTTGCCTATAAAAGGCGACCTTGGCCACGATTTTGGGGAGATCAATTCCTCTACAATATATTCTAGTTTCCTTCTTTTTCTCTTTGCTACATTTCATTATGTATTTCTAAACCTTTAGCTAGAGCTAGGGGTGAAACTTTGATGAATTTGTAGTTTTATCTTTGATCTTTCACTTTGTTCTTCAATGTTAATCTTTTTACTTGGTTGAAGTATATGTTCTCCAAATGGTTTTGGTTTGTCAAAGACTTTGATTTATTGTTGACAAGTTTGGCACAATGAATGCTTAGTTAATCTTTACCTACCAATAACTTATTATGACATATTCTTTCAAACAATTAATGAGAACTATCCTTTAGACTATTTTGCAATCAACGTTTTATCTTCCGTATGAGATCACTTCATAGTTGATTTTCATATGAGTTAAATAAAAGATCAAGAATAATTTCTACTCATTTATCCAAAGTGAATCTCCAACGCTCTAGAGTTCTTCTCATCGTAATTTAACCAACCATTTACTACTCATAGATTAGTTTATATCCTTCCAATTCCCTGTGGTTCGACCTCGGACTTTCGAGTACTACTTGAGACAACCTGCACTTGGGTTTGCAACCTAAAAAGTTGTAGCAAGTTTTTGGCGCCGTCGCCGGGGAGTTGCATCAAGGATTATTTCCTGCTACTTTCTGTGAGGTTTTTCTTCTCTTTCGTAATCTTCACAAATCAGGTACACTCGTTCTTTTTTTCCCATCTTATCACTTTAATTATTTTACTTTAAAGGAAAGCCGAGCCACCTTCGTTTTTTTTTTTTTAAAGAGAAGGCCTCCCGATTTGCCTTTTCTTTATTATATGGTTGGCCGTACCACCTAATTTTTGTTCTTTCATCTACTTAATGTTAGTTTATGTCAAATTGGTATCGTGAATTTAATTCTCAGCGTTTAGTTAGAGATAATTGTGAAACTCTCTTTGGTAATTTGTTTAACTCACCCCAACACTCACACACATCTTCCACCATGGCTGAAAATGAAAGCGTACATGATGAAAATGAAAATTAACAAGTGCGAACCATGCGTGATTACTTGCAACCTCCTCGAAATTCTGCCCCTTAATGTTTCATTTTCCATCTTAATGCTAATAATTTTCGATTCAAGCCGGGTATGATTCCATTACTTCCTAATTTTCATGGTTTAGAATCCGAAAGTCCATATTTGCATCTCAAAGAATTTGAGGAAGTGTGTGCCACATTTAACGATCAAACTTACCCCAATGAAATTGTTAAGTTGAAATTATTTCCTTTTTCTTTAAAAGATAAAGCAAAAACTTGGCTTAACTCTTTAAAACCTAGGTCAATTGGCACATGGCAAGAAATGCAAAGCGAGTTTTTGAAAAAATTCTTTCCAGCACATAAAACTAATGCTTTGAAAAGACAAATCCAAAATTTTTCTCAAAAAACCAATGAAGCATACTTTCAATGTTTAGAAAGATTTAAAGATTTGTTAAATACGTGTCCACATCATGGTTTTGAAAAATGGCGTACTATAAGTTTCTTTTATGAAGGTTTAACTCCTGAAACAAAACAATTTGTAGAAACAATGTGCAATGGTGAATTTTTAGATAAAGATCCCAATGAAGCTTTAGAATTTCTAGATCATTTAGCCGAAAATTCGCAATCTTGGCAAACAGAAAAATCAATCGAAAACTCAATTAGATCTAGTCTTGCTAGTTCTAGCGGAGGAAAATATCAATTGAGTCAAGAAGATGATCTAAATGCTAGGATTGCTAGTTTGTCTAGAAAGGTGGAATCTATGGAATTAAGGAAAGTCGAGGAAGTTAAACCCGTGCAAAATGATGGAATTTGTAGCATTTGTGAAACTTTTGGGCATCCAATGCATGATTGTCCTAATATCCCAGTTTTCAAAGAAGTTTTACATGATCAAGCCAATGCTATGAACACTTTCAAAAAAGCCTTTTTCTTCTCCATTCTCATAAACATATAATCAACAATGGAGAAATCAACCCAACTTTAATTGGAGAGATGATAATTGTGTTCATGTATCACAACCTCATGTGCTTTCGAAATTTCCTTCTTACCCACCACCACAATCAAAAACTCTTGAGGAAACATTGCAATCATTCATGCAAGGACAAGCAAACATTAATAATCGAACTTCACAAGCTATCAATGAAATCAAGAACACACTTTCTTCATTGACATCTTCTTTGCATTCTCAAGAGAAAGGTAAATTTCCTGCTCAACCTCAATCAAATCCTTCTGGTCAATTTAATGTAAATGCTTCTAGATCCTCAGAAAGTCAACAAGAAAATGCCAACTCCATCACGACTCTTTGTAGTGGAAAAATTGTTGACAAAACAATTCCTTCAAAAGAACAAAAAAAGGATGGGCCTTCAAAACAAGAAAACGATGTTTCCAAAACTGAGAAAAAACTCATTTCTTAACTTAGTGTTGAAAAATGTCCCATTCCAGCTCCATTTCCTCAACGATTGCAACCAATTTCAAAACTCAACCATAATTCTGAAATTTTTGAACTTTTCAAACAAGTCAAAATTAACATACCATTGTTGGATGCAATCAAACAAGTTCCTTCATATGCAAAATACTTAAAGGACTTGTGCACTGTTAAGAGAAAACTTAATATTCAGCAGAAAGCATTTTTGACAGAGAATGTAAGCTCAATAATTCAACAAAACACTCCACTTAAGTTCAAAGATCCAGATTGTCCTACAATTTCATGTGTGATTGGGAATAATAGGATAGAGCGTGCTTTGCTTGATCTTGGTGCTAGTGTTAATCTATTACCTTTTTCTGTATATGAGCAACTAGGTTTAGGGAACTTAAGCCAACAACAACAACACTTCAACTTGCTGATCGTTCAATAAAAGTTCCAATAGGGATTGTAGAGGATGTTCTAGTTCAAATTTATAAATTTTATTATCCTGTTGACTTTATAGTTTTAGAAACACATCCTGTATTAAGTTCAAATACTCAAATACCTGTCATTTTAGGACGTCCCTTTCTTGCTACTTCAAGTGCGTTGATTAATTGTAGAAATGGTATTTTGAAACTCTCTTTTGGAAACATGACGGTCGAAATGAACATGTTTAACATTTGCAAGCAACATGGAGATAAAGATGATTTGCATGAAGTAGATTTTATTGGACAACTTGTTGATGATCAATTTATTGTTATGTCTTCATCTGATGTGCTAGAATTTAAATCCAATGATAATTCTGAAAATTCACATATGATTTCTTTGTTAAATTCTTTTCAAGAGAAAAAGACAAGTAATTGGGAACTGAAATTTGAAAAATTACCACAACGGTCCAATATGTCCATGAATTCAAGTGATCAAATGCTAAAGCTCAATTTGAAGCCATTACCATCTAATCTGAAATACTCATTTTTGGGTGAAAATGAAACTTTTCCGGTAATAATTTCTTCCAAACTCGATGCGCACCAAGAAGGTAAGTTGTTACAAACTTTGAAAATGCATAAAAATGTTTTAGACTATAGCTGACATAAAAGGGATTAGTCCTTTGATTTGCACACAGAAGATTTATTTAGAGGAATATGCTAAACCTACAAGAGAAATGCAGCAAAAGCTTAATCCTATTTTGAAAGAGGTGGTAAGAAATGAAGTTATTAAACTCTTAGATAATGAAATCATTTATCCTATTTTTGATAGTAGATGGGTGAGTCCAACCCAGGTTGTACCCAAGAAATCTGGGGTTACTGTAGTCAAAAATGAAGAAAATGATTTAATTACAACTAGAACTGTAACTGGTTGGCGCATGTGTATCGACTATAGAAAACTCAACTCAATGACTAGGAAAGATCATTTTCCTTTACCTTTTATGGATCAAATTTTGGAAAGAGTGGCCGGACATGAATTCTATTGTTTTCTAGATGGATATTCTGGGTATAACCAAATTGAAATTGCACATGAGGACCAAGAAAAAACTACTTTCACATGTCCCTTTGGTACTTTTGCTTATCGTAGAATGCCTTTTGGATTATCTAATGCACCAGCTACATTTCAAAGATGTATACTTAGTATTTTTAGCGACATGATTGAAAGATCTTTGGAAGTTTTCATGGATGATTTTACTATTTTTGGAGATTCATTTGATGATTGTTTAACTAATTTACAAAAAGTTTTAGTCAGGTGTGAAGAAAAAAATCTTGTGCTCAATTGGGAAAATTGTCATTTTATGGTTGCTAGTGGTATCATACTTGGTCACATTGTATAATCTAACGGAATTACGGTAGACAAGTCTAAAACAGAATTGATTTCTAATTTGCCTACTCCAAATAGTGTTAAAAAGGTAAGATCTTTTTTAGGACATGCTGGTTTTTATAGAAGGTTTATCAAAGACTTTAGTGCTATATCTAGACCATTGTGTAATCTTCTATCTAAAGACATACCTTTTGAAAGGACTAAGTCTTGTCAAGAAGCCTTTGTTGAACTTAAAAACATGTTTACTTATGCTCCGATCATGCAACCTCCAGATTGGAATTTACCTTTTGAAATCATGTGTGATGCTAGTGATTATGCTGTTGGAGCAGTCTTAGGCCAAAGAAAAGATAAAAAAAACCTCATGTCATTTACTATGCAAGTAAAACTCTGAATAGCGCTCAAATGAATTATTCCACCACTGAAAAAGAATTGCTTGCTGTAGTGTTTGCTTTGGACAAATTTAGATCATATCTTGTTGGCTCACCAATTGTTATTTTTAGTGATCATGCAGCTTTAAAATATCTTCTCTCTAAAAAAGATTCCAAACCTAGTTTGATTAGGTGGATTCTTTTACTCCAAGAATTTGACATCACCATTCGAGAAAAGAAAGGAGTAGAGAATGTTGTAGCCGATCACTTGTCTAGGCTTACTTTTGATGAATCATTTGAGACATCAATCAAAGATACTTTCCCTGATGAACAACTTTTTAGTATTTCTGACTTTTCTTGGTTTGCTGATATTGCTAATTTTCTTGTAACAGGTCAAATACCATCTCATTGGAATGCCCAAGACCAAAATAAATTCTTCAACGAAGTAAGAAATTTCTTTTGGGATGACCATTACCTGTTTAAATATTGCCCAGACCAAATAATAAGAAGATGTGTGCCAAATAATGAAATTCAAAAGATCATTTCTTTTTGTCATTCTGAAGCATGTGGTGGTCACTTTTCTTCAAAGAAAACTGCCTCAAAAATATTGCAGTCTGGATTTTATTGGCCAACTCTTTTCAAAGACACATATGAATTTTGCAAAGCTTGTGAACGTTGTCAAAAATTAGGTGGGATAACTCGTAGGAATATGATGCCACTGACACCTATATTAGTTGTTGAAATGTTTGATTGTTGGGGTATTGATTTCATGGGTCCATTCCCATCATCTTTTGGCTATTTATACATCTTAGTAGGAGTTGATTATGTATCTAAATGGGTAGAGGTAATTCCTTGTAAACACAATGATCACAAAATTGTTTCGAAATTTTTGAAAGAAAATGTTTTGTCAAGATTTGGAATACCTAGAGCCATTATAAGTGATGGGGGTTCGCACTTTTGTAATAGACCTTTTGAGGCCCTAATGAAAAAATATGGGATTACTCATAAAGTGTCTACTCCTTATCACCCAAACACTAGTGGTCAAGCTGAACTTGCAAATAGGGAGATTAAACACATCTTGGAGAAAACAGTGAATTCAAATAGAAAAGATTGGTCTTTACGATTAACCGATGCACTTTGGGCTTATCGTACTGCTTTTAAAACACCACTTGGTATGTCTCCTTATCGACTTATTTTTGGAAAGCCTTGTCATTTACCTGTGGAATTGGAACATAAAGCATTTTGGGCTATTAAAATGTTTAATTTCAGTTTAGTTAAGGAAGATTCACTAAGGAAACTTCAATTGAATGAGTTGGAAGAAATTAGGAATGAAGCATATGAGAACTCTCGAACTTACAAGGAAAGAATGAAGGTGTTTCATGATAAAAATATTGTTAGAAAAACTTTTGAGCTTTCCCAGAAAGTTCTTTTGTACAATTCAAGGTTACATTTGTTTCCTGAAAAATTACGCTCCAAGAGGACTGGTCCTTTCATTGTCAAAACTTTACCCACATGGAGCAGTAGAAATTGAAAATCCAAGTAATGGAAATATTTTTAAAGTTAATGGATATCGTTTGAAACCATTTTTTGAGAATTTCTCTAGTTTAGAAGAGTCCATTACTTTGCATGATCCTAAAGATTGATGTCTTTTTTATTTTATTTATATTTTTTTTTAATGTCGTGTGTTTGTTTTAGATGTGTCTCTTTTATTATTATTATTATTATTATTATTATTATTATTATTATTTGTCTAATGAAACTGAAGGTTCACCTAGGCCAAGTTTATCCAAACTCTTCAAGTAAAGTTGAAAATCCTTCTCTTTGTTCAAAATTTTGCTCCTTAACGTCCTTTATAAATTTTACATGCTTATTCTTCACATTGAGGACAATGTTTCATTTAAGTTGGGGAGAGAGACCATGTGGATTTATTGGAAATTGCATGTGAATAACATAATCATGAAAATTTTGTAGTGAATTGTTTCTAATGGGAATTTTTTTTTTTTTTTTTTTTTTTTTTTTTAGTCATTAATTTGCTGCATGTTGTGCTTGTGAATGAGAAAATTGCCACTAGGAGTTAATTCTGTTATGAAAGTCTAGATGTTAAGACACTTGCTGAACTCTCTTTGCGCACACAAGCCTTGTGGTAAGATAATGGTTAACACATGTAACTAAAGAAGTCTCTTGTTAAAGCTTTCTCATGTGAGCAAATTGGTGAGGGCAGCGGGCCTATATATATGAAAAATGGTAATAAGCATTCATTGGTTTTGTGAATTGGAAACCTCTTGTGAGAATAACACTATATGGTTTGTGGTAAGATGGTGGATTACTTTAGAAATGATAAAAGGTCAATTCATGATCGATATTTGAACCGTTCAAACCTTTCTTTTCAATAAATACAACCCTCAGTAGCCATGTTAAGCCATACAAAACCCTCCTTCATGCACTTACATTATCCACACTACCTAAATTGGAGTATATGCCTATTTTCTCACACCTTTACTTCCAAATGTGTAGTAGATGTCGAATATTCAATTGTAAAAAATTGAAGGAAATGATAAGAGTTAAAATGTGCTCAAATGAGGCACCCCAAACGTCAATTTCAAAAAAAAACAAAAAATAGAAAGAAAAAAAAAAGTGAAAAAAAAAAAAAAAAAATTGATTGATTTTGGGGTTTGAAATGTCCAAGTATGCACTTATTGAAAGTTGTGAAATATTGAAATGCTTGATAAGGAATTTGGTTACATGCTTGGAAGTCCTAGATCATTATATCATTTCCCAACCTAAACCACATTACCAACCTTTTGTATTGACCATTTGGATCCCAAGTAGGCTGTGGAAAGAAGTTGATGAATTCTCACTTGATGGTATACCTATCATAGGATCAATGCTTGCTTATTACTTGTGCATGATTGTTTAAGCCTCCATATTTGAGCGTTTATCTTTCTCGGCTCCATAGAGAGAAATCCCGTACTAAACACTTTGATACTTGTGAGATATGGAGCCGAACCTTTAGCTTGGGACATACTTGATGTTACATGTGTTAGGATTAATGGTAAGATGGTTATGGCTTGACACACACTTACACATTCGACATGTGCTTTTGACATCTTGATAATTGTGACATTGTTAATTTCTTGTGATATTAAGTTGGAAGAGAGCATGTCATGTGGTTAAATTAAAACGTAACAATTTCACTAGTGACATAGATCAGTCGTTCTCTCATCTTGTTATGCACTAAATCGCTAGGGACTAGCAATATCTTGGTTGGGGAGTGTGATAATTGTCTAAAAGTGCTTCAAAGATTATCATTTACAAGGCATTTCACGTTTATTTTGTACAAATTCACTATTGTTAGTCTCTAATTTCAATTCTCTTGCCAAAAATTCAATTTGCGTAAACACATGGTTAAAAGTGCAATTAATTGAAATACGTATTTTCATACATGTTGGGATGAGTATTATACTTTTGAAAGAGTATTGATTTGGTGTATTTCCAATGTATTTCCAAAATAGAGCAAGTGGTACAAGTGGAGCAAGTGGAGAAAAATGTTGAAAAGTCAAAAATCTACAGTTGTCTCGGAAAAATGATCATTACCTGAGTTGTAGTTATCGAAACAAGGTGATTCAAGTTGGACTGGAAAGATAAGATATGTGTGTACAACCTTCATGTTTTACAAGAAGTCAAATTCACAGAATAGGGCAGCCAAAATCACCGTTGAAAGACCTGGCTGTTACTAGCTGTATACAGTTTTTCAACCTGTAAGCAACACTCATTGTTTTGGACATATCTTGAGTTATAGAGATCCAATGAACCTGATATTTGTACCAATGGAAAGATAACTCAAGTGGAAACATCCTTTCTCTAATCATAAGTCCAAATTCGCTGCACAACATATCTGAAAAGTGGCGTCAAGTTGCATGAGTTTGCTGTCTCCAAGCTGGCAGAGCACAAGTTGTTAATGTCCACTTGCATTTTGGATGCTTCTTTTCCTATAAAAGGGACCTTGGCCACGAGTTTGGGGAGATCAATTCCTCTACAATATATTCTAGTTTCCTTCTTTTTCTCTTTGCTACATTTCATTATGTATTTCTAAACCTTTAGCTAGAGATAGGGGTGAAACTTTGATGAATTTGTAGTTTTATCTTTGATCTTTCACTTTGTTCTTCAATGTTAATCTTTTTACTTGGTTGAAGTATATGTTCTCCAAATGGTTTTGGTTTGTCAAAGACTTTGATTTATTGTTGACAGGTTTGGCACAATGAATGCTTAGTTAATCTTTACCTACCAATAACTTATTATGACATATTCTTTCAAACAATTAACGAGAACTATCATTTAGTCTATTTTGCAATCAACGTTTTATCTTCCGTATGAGATCACTTCATTGTTGATTTTCATATGAGTTAAATAAAAGATCAAGAATAATTTCTACTCATTTATCCAAAGTGAATCTCCAACGCTCTAGTGTTCTTCTCATCGTAATTTAACCAACCATTTACTACTCATAGATTAGTTTATATCCTTCCAATTCCCCGTGGTTCGACCTCGGACTTCCGAGTTTACTACTTGAGACAACCTGCACTTAGGTTTGCAACCTAAAAGGTTGTAGCAAGAAATCGATCAAGGAGATGTTGCAGACTGGGGTCATTCAGGCCAGTAACAATTCCTTTGCATCTCCAGTCCTCCTAGTTAAGAAAAAAGATAGCTCCTGGAGGCTTTTTGTACACTACCAACACTTGAATAACTTAACCATCAAAGATAATTTTCCAATACCACTTATTGATGAACTCCATGGACAAAATTCTTTTCAACGATTGACCTCGGGGCAGGTTACCACTAAATTAGAGTTACTAAGGAAGATGTGCATAAGAGTCACATCATCAGCCATAAGGAAACTTCACATAATCTCAGTAAGGTGGAAGCCATGCAGTTATGTCGTAGACCTAAGACCATTAAGCAATTGAGAGGCTTCTTAGGGTGAATGGATATTACCGAAAATTTGCTAGAAATTATGCAGTGATAGCCAAACCACTAACTGATTTGCTTAGACAGGACAACTTCCAGTGGAACATGAACGCGGATTCAGCATTTGATAAATTTAAGCAGGCCATGAGTTCAACCCCTATCCTCGCTCTACCTGATTTCTATAAACCATTTGTTTTAAAACTAATGCTTACCAAGGGTGAATTGGGGCTGTGTTGATGCAGGATAGGAGACCCCTAGCTTACTGAAGCAAAGTCATTGGAATAAGAAATTTGGGCATGTCCATCTATGAAAATGAGCTATTAGCATTGGTTACAACCATGGGCAAATGGAAGAATTATTTGGAAGGCAACCATTTCATCATCAAGACTGATCATTAGTCTCTCAAGTACTTACTTGAGCAAAGGATCACCACATCACTTCAACAAAAATGGCTCACTAAGTTACTAGGGCTCAGCTATGAAATTCTGTACAAGAGGGGAGTTGATAACCTAGTATCTGATGCCTTGTCCAGGAAGCATGAAGGGAAACAAAACTGATTTGGCACGACAGTGGTGATTCTTACTTGGATGCAAGAAATTATTGATAGCTGCACAGGAGATGTTTTTGCTGAGGCCAAGTTCAATCCCTTTTGTTGGATCTTAATTATGATCCTAACTTCAAGTACAGCAATGGAGTTTTGAAGTGCGAGGATGGATTATATATTGGAACAGGAGGGAAAATTAGATCAAAGTTGATCCAAAATGTTCATGCATCTCAAGAATGGGGCCATTCAGGAATTCACAACAGCATTTATAGGGCCAAATAGCACTTCTACTGGCCAATGATGAATCAAGATATAAAAATGGAGATGATGCAGTGTAAAGTATGTCAAAAATGTAAGTGGGGCACGTGTCCTACCTCGTATTACTTCAGCCCTTACCAGTGCCTTAACATGCTTGGAGTCACATCAACATGGACTTAGAAGGATTACCTAATTCAGGGGGTAAAGATACTATTATGGTGGCAGTGGATAGATTTACAAAATATGGGCACTTCATTGCTATCTTACATCCTTTCAAAGCCATTACAGTTGCAAGAAGCTTCATTGATGTTGTGTTTAAACTCCATGGATTACCACAAAGCATTGTATCTAACAAGGATAAAATGTTTGCAAGCAAGTTTTGGCAAGAATTATTTCAAATCATTGGCACAAAACTCCACTTAAGCTCTGTTTATCACTCTCAATCAGATGGACATACGGTACATGAAATATCAACATCCTAAACAATGGCTTTGAAGCGCTTTATGGAACCAAGCCACCTCAATTGTCTCTAGGACCATACCAGCAATCAAATGTTGCAGTTGTGGAAGAGTGGCTTCAACAAAGATTTAAATTAAATCAGCATATGAAGGAGAATAGCTCATAGGCAAGTGCCAGAATGAAATTATATGCGGATAAGAAGAGGTCTCGAAAGGTCTTTTGATGCAAGCGATTGGGCCTTCCTCAAACTCCACCCCTACAAGCAACAATCTTCGAAGCACAGGCACAATTATAAACTGGGAGCAAGGTAATCTGGTCCCTACCAGGTTATCAAGAAAATAGACATAGTGGCTTATCAGTTATCTCTCCCAGCCACTTCCAGAATCCACCGGTCTTCTATGTCTCACTGTTGAAGAAAAAAATTTGGTGATAGAGCAATGCCAGTGTTACAATTACCATATGATATATTTGTACTTACTAAGGGTGTATGTTGGGAAGGGTTATTTACTTGATGGTCTATTTAAGGCCAATGATGTTGTAGTGGACAAAAAATCCACATATTTGTATCCACAAGTTATTAATAAAACTAATACTTCTATTTACTTGCTTGAATCTTCGAATTTATGGCATAGCATATTAGGACGTGTAAATCGTGCTTCCTTAAGAAAAATTGTAGGTTTAGGTCTTATACCTAAACTTGAATCCGAAGACAAACATAAATGTGAAATTTGTGTTGAAGCAAAATTTGCTTAAAAAGACCTTTTAACTCAATTGAAAGGTGTAGTAAACCGTTATCTTTAATAGATAGCGACATTTGTAATCTAAAATTTGTTCAGACTCGATGTGGTAAAAAATATTTTATCAAGTTTATTGATGATCACAGTAGGTATTGCCATATTTATTTATTAAGTAGCAAAGATGAAGCATTGAATGCATTTGTTACTTAAAAAAATGAAGTTGAAAATCAACTTGGAAAAACAATTAAGGTATTAAGATCCAATAGAGGTGGTGAATATGATCCGTCCATGTTTAATGAATTATGTGCTAAGTTTGGTATTATTCACCAAACAACAGCCCCGTATACTCCGCAGCAAAATGGGATTGCTGAGAGGAAAAATAGAACTCTGAAATACAAGGTTAATGCTATGCTTATAAGTTCTGGATTACCACAAAACTTGTGGGGGAAGTAGTGTTAACTACTAACTTTATTCTGAATAGAGTTCCCCCACAAGAAAACTGGTTCTATACCTTATGAAATATGGAAAGGTAGAATGCCTCCTACAAATACTTAAAAGTGTGGGGGTGCCTAGCTAAAATGGCTATTCCACCTCCCAAAAAGATTAAGTGAGGTCCTAAAACTATTGATTGCATTTTTATCAGATATGTAATAAACAGTAGTGTGTACAGATTTCTTGTGCATAAATTTGCATTCATGTCGATACAATTATTGAATCTAGAGATGTTGAATTCTTTGAAGATGTGTTCCCTAATGAAAGAGATATTCTTGAGAATACTCAAAAGAGAACATGAGATAATGCTTTTGAAAACAATATAGAACTTGAATCAAGAAAGAGTAAAAGAGCAAAGGTTGCTAAATCCTTTGGTCCAGATTTTATATCTTTCATGATTGAGAAAGAGCCTCAAACATTTAAAGAGGCTGTGACTAGTCCAGAATCTGTATTCTGAAAGGAAGCTATAAATAGTGAAAAATGAATCCATTATGAGTAACAATACTTGGCAATTGGTTGATCTTCTTAAGGAAACTAAACCAATAGGACTCAAATGGATCTTTAAAAGAAAGTTAAGATCTTATGGTTCAATAGACAAATACAAGGCTCAACTGGTCGTAAAAGGATATCGTCAGAAAGAAGGGATTGATTTCTTTAACACATATTCTCCAGTAACAAGAATTACTTCTGTACGGGTTTTAATTGCTATAGCAGCCTTGTACAATTTATATATACAGTAAATGGATGTTAAGACTGCATTCTTGAATGGTGAATTAAACAAAAAAGTATATATGGAACAGCCAGAAGGTTTCATAGTGAAAGGACAAGAGAACAATGTTTGCAAACTAGTTAAGTCCTTATACGGTTTGAAGCAAGCTCCTAAACAATGACACGAAAAGTTTGACAGCATCATGATTAGGAATGGATTCATCATAAATGCATGTGACAAATGTGTATATTCGAAAAACGCATATGTACTCGTCTGTTTATATGATGATGACATGCTTATATTAGGGACTAATATAGAAGTCATCTATAGAACAAAGAATGTACTTACCAATAACTTTAAAATGAAAGATATAGGTAAAGCAGACGAGATTCTAGGAATAAAGATATCTAGATCATCAAATGGAAAAGTCTTATCTCAAACCCATTATGTTGATAAAATAATTGAGAGGTTTAAGACTCATAATATTAAAGAGACGAGTAACCAATTTCTTCCTCATATAGTTCTTCACAAGAATAGTGGAAATGGGAAACAACGGTTAGAATATTCCCAAATTATTGATAGTTTAATTTACGTAAAGAATTGTACAAAACCTGATATAGCTTACTCGGTAAGTAAGCTCAGTCGTTACACAAGTAACCCAAGTAATCAACATTGGGATGCATTACTTAGAGTTTTGGGATACTTGAAAAGGACCAGAGAGTATTCATTATATTATGGAAAATATCCTCGAGTAATTGAAGGATATAGTAATGCCAATTGGATATCAGATACAGACGAGTCAAAGTCGACTAGTGGATATGTATTTACTCTCGGTGGTGGCGCAATATCATGGAAATCTTCTAAGAAAACATGTATAGCTCGATCTACTATGGAATCTGAGTTTATTACTTTAGATAAAGCGGGAGAAGAAGCAGAATGGTTAAGACATTTCGTAGAAGATATTCCTCTATGGCCAAAGCCTGTACCGACTACTTGTATTCATTGTCATAACCAGGCAACAATAGCCAGGGCTGAAAATTTTGTGTATAATGGTAAGTTGAGACATATACGTCGTAGACATAACACCGTTCAGGAGTTGCTCTCAAATAGAACAATATCAATTGATTTTGTTAAGTCAAAAGAAAACCTAGCGGATCCGTTTACTAAAGGGTTATCTAGAGAACGTATAGACTGTGCATCTAGGGAAATGGGTTTAAAGCCTAAAACCCAATAAGTCATCTTAGTGAAAACCTAACCTGGCAACTGGAGATCCCACGGACTAGGTTCAATAGGAAAACTAATTATGAATGACTCAATAAGAAGCACTTAGGAGTTTAACTCCTTCCCATTTCTATGATGCAAAACGTTTTGACTATGAAGTGTATTAAGGATAAGTTTTGCTTTTAATGATGACTATAAATAGTACAAGTGATTACAGTAGGGTACTCTTTATAGAACATCACCTATGTAAGTGCGAACCCTGCCGATTCTTTGAGAATTTACTTATGCGAATTCTCTAAAGTACTCGCAGAACCCAAGTAGTTCAGGGCCAAAATAATGAACACAATAGAGAACCAAGTTTGATATGAGAGATAATGTGTTTGGTCTATTGTCTAGGCTTGCAATAACGGCTGATAGTTTAAAACGTTGAGTTCACTTATTAGCCAAGTGAGTTCAATTGATTCTTACTAAAGAATGTTCAAAGCGAAAGCTACCTATCTTGATGCGTTATCTTTCAGATAGTACTCTTCTTTTGTCTTCCTTGATTTGAGTTGACTTCTTCCATTCATGTGGGGGATTGTCGGAATAAATTGAATTTAATTGAGTTAAATGTGATATTTAAGGATGTAGGCCATTGCAATTAATTTGGGAGAAATTGAAAAGTCTCCAATGTAGGCCCATAAGTTGATAAGCCCATTTTAAGTGTCTTATATATGGAAAGGAATCTCACATCAAAAGTTTACAAGAAAAAAGACTTGTTTATATAGTGGGATGTGTGAACAAGTTATAATTTAATAAGTGACCTACAACTTGGCTAACTTTAGCTAGTCAAAGGCTAACGAACTAGCCACCACACTCACACCACGCCACCCGGCCTCGATCCCGGCCCGAGCATGTCACAAAGTTCGCATGGGGCGCTTTTAAGGCGCACTTTGCACTTCGCACGTACGCATCGTCGCGGAGACTTGGGGAGCTTTATAGTTTTCGAAAATGTTGCCTACCTTAAGGAGTGTGAGTCAGCATTGAGTAATCCGGCCCTATGCATCACAATGTGTAGGAGACGATCTACCAATGAAATAGGCTACCCTTAGGGACTAGAGCGTGAACTACTTACATTGGAAAAATGAAACAAAAAAGAGAAGAAATAAGAATCCGTTGTTGTTGAGTGATTGATGATTCGGCGTGATTCGCCTAATAAAAGTATGTGGTTTTTCACTCGAAGTTTTAGGGAATTAATGCATGACATGATGATAAATTTTACCGGTTCAACCCCACCAAGCTTGAGCGGGAAAGATTAAGTGATTTGAAAACAACCTTGAGTTTAGCACCTTGGACTAGAGAGAAAATAACAAGTTAGGGGGAGTGTGCTTCCCACAAGCGTGAAAGGAAAATTTGACATTTTGAGGGTCGGGAAACCACCAACTTGTGTATTGCGATGAATTGGTTGACAACACACACGAGTCTAGCATGGTTTGAGTTTCAAAGTGTTTTGTTGTAGCATTTTTGAAAAAATTTTATAAATTATGTGTGATGTACTGATGGGAGTAAATTAGCAAGCTATCTTTCTATGGAGTGTTTGTTATCATTATATTATCGTTCGGTTTTAATTTGTGTGGTTGCGTGCTTGTTTGTTTAGCTTTGTTCGAGGACTAACAAATATTTAAGTTTGGGGGTGTGATAAGTGCGGGTTTTGCACTTATTTTATCCTTTAAACTTTGATATTTGTTTGGCTTTCTATTATATTTCGTTACTTAATGTTTTTATTTTTAATTTTTAGGTGAAATCCCGAGTTGAGTATTGATGTGAAGAATTTGAGCGAGAAAAGAGTCAAAAGAACAGTGATGCAAGAATGCCTAAGTTCGGCGAACAAAACCATTAGTTTTCCTATGAAGAAATGTGGCTTGAGGGATGAAATCAAGTGAAAAACTAGGAAGAAAATGAAGCTGGCACATAATTGAACTGTGCGTACGCATAGGCCTGCAGGTTGTGCGTACGCACAGGCCTATGCGTACGCACGCTTGGCAAAACCAGCGTGGAGCAAAACCTGGGAAAACACGCGAAGTCTGAGTTTAAATTTTCTTAACACATTTCAACCCGACCCATCTCCATACCTCTCTACACTATAAAATACACCTTGGAGACCATGTCTAGGGAAAGTTTTGAGGGAAAAATCGACATAAGAGTGAGAAGAAAAATCTGGCGTGAAAAATCTGCGATTTTAGAGCTTTGGAGAAGAAGAAGATGAAGGCCATTTGACATTGAAGACTCCATCTACTGTTCTTCTCATCAATAAGCTTTCTATTCTCTTTAATCTCTATGTCTTCCATGTATTGTAAGATTTTTAATGGTCATTTCTATTTACACTATGAGTGGCTAAAACCTAGATATGATTGGGGATAATTTTTTACCCGAGTAATGAGATTCCAATAGTTTTGTTTTATGTAGTTCTTTTGATTAATGTGATGAATCCATTGAGTTTAATGTTTATATTGTTCTTCTCAATTGTTTAGGAGCGCTACTAGATGATTGAGTTGTTTCGATATTTGCATTTGAGATTTTTAGTACGTAATTGCTAATTCGACCAAACCCTAGTAACAACTACATTTTGATGGATTATGAGGAATTTTCTATTAAATGTAGATGGATTATCACTTAAGTTAACAAATCGAGCTTGTGTGTTTGTGCTTAATTCAATTCGACTCTCTCGTGTGAATGCTTTTATTAAATTAATTCTAGTGATCTTATCCTAGGTTATTTGATGATTAAGGTTGGGAAAGAGCTTATTTTATTCAACCAAAATTTAAGGAGAGTTTGAGGTAATCGAGCTTGTGATTATTCTCGAATTGTTGTTAATCTATTGAACGAAAATCTTTTGTGAAAATTAAATTGAAAAATCATTCTTGCGGTAAAGAATTATACCCCGATCACACTCTTTCTTTTGTTGACTTATCGCCTTTGTTAGTTAATTTTATTGCATTTCAAGTATTACGCTATTTCCATTTTTTATTTGTTGTGTTCTTTAGTTTAGCGATTGAATCAAACCCCTCTCCCCCCCCCCCCTATTTATATGCTTTCGCCGTTTATTTTCTTTTGCGCAATTAACGTAATTGAACCAATCTTCTACAGGTAATGACCCTTGCTTGCATTATACTATTTGAACGACATTTATTTTTAGCCAAGTAAGAAAATATTTTGTACGCCCCTTTGGTGGCGATCACTCTTCAATCATCAAGTTCTCGCATAAATTGTAAACTCTCCTATCTATAGCCAGTAATAACCTTGTGCTATAAGAGAGTAAGACATTTACCCTATTGCTGAAAGAAACGGTCTCCCATTAAGCAGGACAAACTCGCTTGCTAGGTAAAAGTGAATTAATAAAATTAGATTTAATTAAATGATTAATCATCAATATTAACCTTTGCTTACTATTTGCTTACTCAAAAATAAAATATTACTAATTGCTCATTCATTTTTACATAATGTTACCCATCCATCATCTATCTAAATTTTGTTTGTCCACGTGACAAAATAATAATAATAATAAAATCGTACGTGATGGATAGAATCTTACGTGACAATTAACGAAGTTAAAATTTAAAAGTTCATTAAATGAGTAATCACTAATATTAACCTTCGGTTATTATTTGCTCACTCAAAATTCTAACATTTACATTTAATTACTGTTTGTCAACTCAAAAATAAAATGTTGCTAACTCAAATTTATACAATGTTACCTATCCATCATCTATTTAAATTTGTTTCTATATTATTCAATTAGTTTATATAATTTTCATAATTTTTGCAAATTACATTGCTCGTTCTATTTTTCTCATTTTTTTTCTTTTAGAAAATATATTTTCAATTTTTATTGTCCGGTCTATTATTTGATATTTGTGGTTTTTATTCCATCAACTAATAATTATTTCAATTCGGCTAAATGTACCTGTTCGCTTACCCGTTTGTTGACACGGTGACGTGGCAGGAGGTTTAAAAAAAACGGGTCATTTGTTTTGAATTGGCCCAAAGTGGAGGAAGCCCTTATCTCATGCCCTTATCACTTTTTCACTTCATTTTCCCCCATTTCTGAAATGGACGAAATAGTAAACCCTCTGAGGTGAAAGAATGATGCGAGAATAGACGCTTCACTAATCCATACTGACCAAACGAAGTTAATCGGACGATTGTGAAGATGTTAGCAGCAAGGTCTTCTGGCGGGATCTTGAGCAAACTGTTCGTAAGTAAGTATTTTTTTTTTTCTTTGATTTTTTACTTTTGTCAAGTAATTTCAATTCTTTCTTTGCATGGTTCGTTATTATTATTCTTGGTCTGCAATTTTTTTCCTGTCTTAAAGTAATTTCATATTTTTTCTTTGCATGGTTAGTAAGTATGATTCTTAGTCTGCGATTTTTTACTGTGGTCCAATATTTTCAGTTTAATCGAATGGAAAAAACGACAATTTTCTTTGACTGTTTGATGTGGTCAAGTAATTTAAAGTTTTTCTTTGCGTTCATAAGTGTCATTTTTTGTCTATGACTTTTTACTGTGGTCCAATTTTTTCTGTTTAATCCAATGGAAAAAGTAAGTATGAATTTTGACTGTGGTCCAGTTTCATTTCAATTTGATTAACGTGATATGAGAAGTAAGTATGAATAGTTGGTCATCTGTTAGTGAATAATTACAGTGTTGTGTGGTGGTTGGCTAATGTATGAATTTGTCATTTGTATGTAGTATGTCTGGAAAGAATTTTGGACTTTGTCATAGCTGCAGAGAGACGGGGCTTTTTTTTTTTTGCGGATTGACCAAACAAACGGCGATGCCCACGGTGTAAATTGGGATTTGTGAAGTGCTTTCGAGTCGAGAGTGAGACGAAGAACAAGGAAAAATTGTTCAATTGCTACAATACTAACTGTAAATATTGGGAATGGGTGGACGAGGGAGCATCAATTAGTGGATTGAGTAATGTTACCACGAACGTGGAGTCTCATGCAGCCGTCGAAGAAGTTCAACAATTCTCTCGTATGTTCCATTCTCTTTATCGTGTAACCGAGGAACGAAACATTGAGATATCGTTGAACGTGACAATAAGGAAGGCCAACGAAAGTGCAGGAGTGGATAAGAAAGGGAAGAGGCCAGCATGATGTGTGGTTATGTTTTCTTAGGATGCGTCCTTATTTCTTTAGGAGGTCACCAATATTTTTGTGTGTGATCTGTAGTTTATGTGTAATATGTGTCGTTGGTGAATCGAAGTAGTCATTGTAATATTGTTGATGCGAACCCCGTAGCAATGGTGACTACAAAACCCACAACTAGATTGATGTGGAACCCAAGAATGCCAATGAATAACCCGATTTTGGATTTGAACCCAACGAAGTGAATAAAAAACCCAACGATAACAAAGATGCGTTGAACCCTTTAAGTACACAACGAAGAACTCACGATCCGATGTTTGAACACCACAAGAATTAAATCTTGGAAGTTCTATTTGTTGTTCGATTTGTTGTTCAATCGAAGAACAATGTAGAAAGCAAGCAAGCTTTTCAATTAATTCAATGTCAAAAAAAGTTCTCAATATAACAAAAGAGTTAAGTATTTATACTAGAGCCCTAAACCTAGTAAAAACGTGCATAAGAAAATAAATATTACAAAATATGTAAAAGAAATAGAATGCTAGTAAAAAAGGAATAAAATCGCGTAAAAAAGGACGTAGCGAACAACCCTTCCAGATGTCCGATAAGTGCATCCGAATGGACAGAAGCGCTCTACTGGACGTCCGATAGAGTGCATCCCGTTGAGTGGTGCGCGTCCGGTTTGGCAGATATTTCATAGTTTTGGTTACCGGACGTCCGGTAGGCACGTCCAGTTGACCCATTTGCGTCTGGTTGGCCAGAACTTTCTTCGACCAGCTTTATCACGTTGATCCAAGTCTTTTCGGCCTTCGACCCCAACATGAAACTTGCTCCATTTTACATCCCGAACATGGTTTCATCAATAGAGATTTTGACGAGCATCCCCAACGCCTCTTTGACTCGTTTTTCTCTCGATCGCGTCATTGCCCCTTCTTCGATAATCAACGGGTCTCGGTTTGGACCTGCAATCGTGACTCCCACACCCTGGATCATATCAATTGTCCATTTTCATGTTTTAATCGATATGAAGAAGTTGTTGTAATAGCATTGTATCAAATGAAAATTTTCTAGTTGGGAAACTTTGAAAATTCACACATAGTAGCTGCCTTCATATGCCATGAACTCCTGCTTTGAAAGTTCTTTTACTGACATTGTTGGATATTTACATTTTAAAAAAGGCATGTTGGTAAAGTGCCATTATATATTTACATTTTAAAAAGTCATGTTGATGAATGTCTACCATAGCAGGGCATGTAGATGCTATGTAGATCCAGTTTAAGCTGGTATGTAATTTTTGGCATGTTAAAAAGACATTGTTGGATAGCACTCAATTCCCACAATTGCACTAATCACCCAAACGAATGTTGAAGCACATAAATGACACACAATTCCGCTACATGTTGAAAATTATTGAATGACATAACCAGTTACAAATGTAGCTCTCAAAAAAGAAAAATTGAAAACCAGCATAACATATGGCAACATTATCCAACATAATCGTGTGACACTCAAAATACTACAAAAAAGAAGTCATTGTTACTGCTTCATATCTAGTGTTCTTGTCTTGTCTGCTCTTCATCATATCTACAATTGCTGATGTTCTTGTATGCTCTTCATCATATCTAGTTCCTAATGTGGGTATGTCGAAAGAGAATGTACAGATTCATGTTTCTCCTTAACTCTGTTTCCCCAGCAGTACGGGCCATGTTAGATTTCAACTCACATGCACTTCATGCCTAGTTCCTCTTGAAACTGTTGTAGATCTAGCAATAAACCAAGCACAATGATAAAGAATGAGTGATATAGCATAACCTTAACTTGGAAATAAGTCACAATAAATAGCAAGTTTACAACATATGCACACAACTACCTGGTTAATAACCTTCACAAAATACATAATTGAATGAATCAATGTCTGTAGCATACTCAACAAATGCACGACTGCTCTATGTCCAAAATGCAAGATAAATATCAACAGTGCGAGCCATGTTGGTGAGGTACATCTGGATAGTAATTCGGCATTGCGTTTCCAGCTGTGAAGCACCAAAATTTATTATGAACAAATAGGTATGTCATGAAATAAATTATTTATTGTGAGTGCACATAAATACCTTAACCATACAACATAACACTTGTCGATCTCAATGGGATGAAATTGGGAGAAATTCCTTATTGTGTACATACATGATTATCATCATCATCCTACATCGTAGCATAATGTAAGTAAAACGCATAAACAAATTAGAGCTTAAATTGAATTAGAAGAACCAGTAACAGTTGTGAGTATGTGATCGGTGCATGCATGTAGTACGGTCCTTGATCTGGTATTTTTACTATCGGTTCAACTTCTCCCAGATTGCTTGGGCCTGCCTTCGTTCTCCTTCCTTTTGTTGACGTGGGGCGGGACTACATAACAAACAATTAATTAGTGAAACCTACACTTTCTTGCCAAATAAACTAAATTTGTTTAATACCTTTGTTTTCCAGGCATTACATTCCAAAGGGCTTTTCTTTCGAAATTTCCTCGGTGCGCCTTTCCTCTTCGAGCATTTTGGGTCCAGTATAGTTCCGCTGGTAGTACGCTATGATGCTCCATCATCGGAAGCTATCCGCATACCCTGATGGGCACCATATTACTTCCAGAAGTCGACCGTGTTGTCCCTACAGTTTCTATCCACTCCATTAATGCACGAATTTCCTCATCGTCGTCTGCATCATGTTCACCAGCAAAGCAAACAATTGACACGATTTGTCCTATCTTAACTGGGCAGGACTGCTACTCAAACCGTCGTAGTTCACCACAACCCTAGTGCTCAAGGCACATCTCTTTTCCATCTTCTTAATACGTAAGTGTCAGGCAATGGAGTGACATTATTACGGAGAAGTACAACGATCTCATGCCTGTATATTATTCCTCAGAACTCGAACAGGTGACAACTACATACAAATTGACATTCCTCCAGCTTAAATGTGATTACAAACTTCATTTTCTTCACTCGATTATCTCAAATAACCCCTCTGGTGAATATATGATCATAGTAAACCTTCCCAATAAACTCATTCTGAACTTCCTTGAATTTCGAAACGGTGTACACTTGTTGAAACTGCTTCTCCATATCGTACTTCGTTGCACATGATGTCATTTGCGAGTAAGACTTGAAATCTGCCTGGAGCTCATTCTCTACTTATTTCTCAAAGCTCGCTCATATTCTTTTACAAATTGTTTAAGCGACGTCTTCGAGTGCACATAGCCATCAAAGAAAGCATCCATGCTCTCACTGCACTGAGTAGTTGACATTCCCGCCCAGAAGCTGCTCTTCAAGTAGCAGGGTACCCAACGTCCTCTATTCACATACAATCCCGACAACCAGTCATTGTCATGCAACTGATATTTATCTATCATCGCCATCCAACCTTCTTCGAATTCTTCAACCGTGTTAATATCATACACTAGTACGTGTATAGCAGAAAAGATTTCGCCTTTATCATCGTGGTATCCAAATTTCTCTGACAACTTCTTCAATATATGCCACAAACACCATCTATGTTTCATGTTTGGGAAGACGATCTCAATTACATTCTGCATGGCCTTATCTTGATCGGTAATAATATCGAGGGGTGCTTGTCCACGCATGCACTGAAGCCAAGTCTTGAAAAGCCACACAAATGTTTCTGTATTTTCATTTGACACCAAACCACAACCTAAGAGTGTTGACTGTCCATGATGATTAACTCCAACAAACGGCGCAAATGGCATGTCATATTTATTAGTTAGGTACGTGGTATCAAATGTTATTACATCTCTGAACTCCGTATATGCCTATCTACTCATATTATCACCCAAAAAATATTTTTCAACCGCGACTCTTCATCTAAATCCATACTGAAGAAAAAACCTGAACATCTAGCTAGTATGTTTGAAAAGTACACTTGTATTGTTGCAGCATCTCCGTCTCCAAATATTAATCGCCTCATTTGTTCAACGTAATTTCGACAATCCTTTTCTACATAGGTCATATTCTCGTATCCCCTGCTTCTACTACTGCGGAGTTGTAGCTTTTGTGCAACGGAATCCCTGCCATATCGTTCACTTCAAGCCTACGTTTGACATGGGCACTCAATTCTCGGTTGCAACGATATAACCTGGACTTCGAAGGACTTGTTTTATGATTGTGAATGAGATTAACCGTATTAATTCTCCATATTCCGTCTCCATCTACAGAAGCAGTTATTCTGGCTTTACACCCTATTTGAATGGTTGCGTGCGGCTTCGAAGAAACACTTGTGTTAGTACTTCTTCGGCCATCACAGCAACATGTAAGCACAACATATCTCATAATTCCATTATCATCCTTCTATGAATTTCTTTTCCTAATCGGAAAGCCTACGTCGTACGCATATCTTTTATAAAATTGAAATAATTCTTTCTCATCATTGAAATTCATGTCTACCTCGGGCACGATCACACCATCTATTCCTACAATACCATCATCCACTAAGCCTGCACTATCCAAAATGTTGTTGTTATCCGTTTCTAATGAGTTATCGTCATCCACCTTTTCGACAAGTCAATTCTATGCGATATAAATTTAAGTGTACAAATTTATTAATAACAATAATAATATGAGAGAACAATTTTTTATTTTTTATTTTTGCAATCCAGTCAGTTATACATGTACATCACCCCCATTTTTACGACCAACCTATGATTTTTAATTGTTCAACAGTGTAGGAAATATTTCACATCTATATATCTGTCATTAAGGCTTAAATGGTTGTTGAGTCTGTAGAATGCAATGTGAAGTCCACGAATACAAGTGTGTGAATATGGGATTGATAATGCAAATGTGTCTATCATGCTATAAGATTGGCAACCCTTGGATAATGTAAGTCTTCGTAAGATATGTAGGTGTTTCATCATCTTTACGTACATCGCAGTCACAATATTTTCCAACAAGACGCATTTTTCATGTTTTCTATTCTAGTTCTAGTTGAAATATGTAATTCCAGCGAGTCTCATCCATTTTTCCCACACGCAATTATCAACCAGTAACATGAGTAAGGGAAATACCTTCCTTCGACATCTCGTCGAATAACTGATTGGAGTTCGCCTTCTTGTTTTTCCGAAAAATGCGGTTAATCTGACGGAAAAAATGGGTCAATCCAATCGACAAGAGAGAATATGTCGTGTTTTCTATTCTAGTTCTAGTTGAAATATGTAATTCCATCGAGTCTCATCCATTTTTCCCACACACAATTATCAACCAATAACATGAGTAAGGGAAATACCTTCCTCCGACATCTCATCAAATAACTGACTCGAGTTTTCCTTCTTCTTTTCTTGCGATTCGAATAACTAATTGAAGTTCGCCTTCTAGTTTTCTTCCGAAAAAAGCAGTAATCTGAAGGAAAAATGGGTCAATCCAGTCAACAAGAAGAGAGAATATGCCGGGATTTGAGTTAATCGGACGGAATGCAGAGAGAATACGATGAAATCTAGAGAGAATACACCGCAGCAGCTGTGAGAATTTGCCCCCAATACCACTAAAAACCCTCCAACCCATTACCTAGTCCTACTACAGTGTTGGTGACCCGCCCCAATTCTTTAACCCGGTTTCAATTTTTCACTTTCCACGTCAACGTGTAAGCCAACGGGTGAGTGAACAATTATGAGTAGCATTATTGTAATTATTTTTCTAAAAATATTTTCATTTTTACTGTCTAGACTATTTATATGGATTTTATTTTCCTCGTTTTTAATATATTATATTTTTCTCAAAAAAAATTTATTTGTTCTCTTTCATTGTTTCTTCTAGGAATTTGTTTGATTTTCTTTCTATAAATTCATTTACTATAATGAATTTGTTTCCCTTATTTTTCATGATAAAATAATTTTTTATTTTCTACTTGACAGGATAAAGAATCATAGAGTGGATAATATAAACGTGTCAGATAATAAAATCGAAATAAATTTTATAGAAGAAAAAATGAAAAAAAAAATAGATTAAGCAACGTAATTTTCAAAAATTAACTCAAAAATCATGAAAAATATAACAAATTGAGTAGTATTAAATCACTTCTGTTTTATTTCGGAGTGAGCATTTAATAATCAAAGGTAAATTGTTAGTTATTACTCATTTAATTAACTTTCAAATTTTAGCACCGTTAAATACCACATAGGATTTTTCATCCGTCACATAAGATTTTTTTTGCCATGTGGACGAACAAAATTAAATGGATGATTGATGGGTAAGGTTAACTTCTTATTTTTGAGTTAAGCAAGTAATATTCATAAATAATTATTAGTACTATTTTAATTAACTCATAAAAATAGAATAATTGATTAAACACGAGGAAAACTCTTCAATTAAGTCTCAAATATTATAGACGTGAAAGGTTGGGACTGAGGTTGCCCAAATATTAGGTTGGGACCTACTTGTTCTATTTTCAATAGTTTGGGACCCATTTGGTGATTCTTTTATGAAGGAAAAATAGATCACGAAGAATGTTGTGATTTCCAGGCAGTTCATATCAATGCTCGTTTCTTGACTGAATTGAAATTGAGAGATTTTAAAGTATTGTCATTTTGTTCATAACGCTTGACAATGTTAATTAATAAAAAAATACATAACAAAAATTTTATAGAACCTATTTGATTGTCATTTTTTGCCCAAAAAAATCATTCTTATACCATATTTGAATAATCCAAAGTGATTTGATTTTGTCAATACCATTTCTATCATTCATTTTTGTGCATATATAAAAATTTGATAACAATTTGAAGGGAGAATTCTATCATTTTCACGTCGACATTAATTGCAAATTCAAATGGTCACTAACACGTGTCAATAATGACAACGACCAATGGACCGATTGCAGAGCCAACGGTTGAAACTTTTATTATAATGGGGGTAAGAATGCCTCCCAAACATGTTCATAGTGTCATGACCTCATATTATTGGCTATCTTTGATACTTTTGTTTAGTTGAGGTTCATTTTCACACGTAGTTTGGTAATATCTTGTTATAAATAATTGTTTAACCTGAGATAAATAGACTATTTAAAGAAAAAAATTTAAAAACATAAAACAGGACAAAGACATCAACTTCAAAATGAGCGTGAGAGAAATACCAACATTGGTGCATTTCAGCCCCTGTTTGATGGTCATTATTAAGAGAAATTTGGAAAAAATAATATTTTAAATCATGATTTTTTGAAGAATATATAGTTAAAAATTACGTAGAAAATATTTTATTTTTAGTGTGAATGTGTAGTTGAAAATGGTTATGAAAAATAAAGAACTTTAATTTAAAGAGAGTCAAAAATGAACTGATTCAAGCTAAAGGAGGAGGAACTGGAAAGCCATGTGCTAGCATGGCCTTAAACCCCTTGCGTGCACAACACCGAATTAGACAAAACCCAAGGCTAAATCAAGCGTACCATGCACACTTAACATACTGTACCTTGCGCACGCATGGTAGCATGGTAGTCTGAGAGACCAGGTGTGAAGATCTCAAAGTACATTTTGTTAAATTTATAATATTGAATTCGGCCTATATAAAGCATTATTATTGTAGAAGTCAACCTTTTTTAATGTGTGAATTAATTGTAGTGAAGATTAATTTTTCTTCTTATTCTTCATTGAACTATCAAGAACATAATAAAGATTTCCATCTTTGTGACATTCAACCCTAAACATTAACTCTTGATGAAAAATGCTGAAAGTACAGAATGAATTAACCACAATTGAAAAATTCTCACTCACATGGAATGGGCCCCATGTGTAAAATATTGAAAAAAAAAAATTAATTAATTAATTATCATCCCACCAACTGATGTGTGTATTCTGTAGGTACAAAAATTTAAATTCTTGTACCTATAGCTCGATTGATTCTTGATTCAAGAAATCATTTAATCAAGGTTCTTCGATCTATTTTTAACTTTCTTTAGGTGCATATATCAAATCTTGTTGTGGGTTTCAAGGTTCATCCTTCAAAAATTTATATCACATCTTCAAGGAATTATCTCTATGAAGAAAACCAATTATGTTTACAAATGGAAAACCATAAAGCATTATAGCAAGCTTTCAGTATTAAATGTTGATGTTCAGACATGTTCCTGCTAGATAGACACTCGCTCTTCTTTTCTCATCTTCAAGTGGCTGAGGACATCCTCGTTCACCTTATAAATAAGTTAACTTCACTTCATATCGATGCTGTCCAATACAAAACAAGCTCCAATTTCTTCACATTATTTCAGAGTTGCAATATACAAAGAGCTGGGAGACTTCGATAATGTGCTGCTGCTGAAGGAGATGGACATACATAGAAGAATACCCAGCATCCATTAAAATTAGACTCAAGGTTTAAAGCTCGAGAAGGTGATGCAATAAAACCTGTCTTAAAGACTATGAAACCGTCTTAAGCACAATACAATCTCAAAATCAATTGAAAAAAATCTAGGACCATCAAAACCCGTCTCAATGTTTATAGCATCTTTGGCATGTATATTTTGACATTCCTGGATCAATTTTTCAAGATGTCAAATTTCATGTGAATTACTCTGTGATACATTCATCCGTTTCTCAAAAAAATAAATCATAATGAAAGATGACCTATGCCAGTTACCTGCAAGCTGCCAAGATAGAAGTGACCATCATAGTGTATTTCCTCTAGCATGCAAATAACAGTTGAACGGTAGTGACATAAAACTGATTAAGACAGGTGTTTCTTACCTATATGAATAAAGAACTGTCGAGCACTTTTAGCCTGAAAATTGTTCCTTGAACAGTTTAGGAGTAACCTTCAGAGAAATATCATCATAGGGCTTTTCTTGATGTACATTCACGAGTCCATAATTCTTAAGAACCTGAAATTAATTAAACACAACGGTTTTCAAAATATCAAAAACAAGAGAGAATGGCTTCTTAACAGAAGTGTATCTAAACTTTAGGATTTGGCTTGCTTCGATGATAACCTTAAGAAATGCAACAAACTACTTTCAACCAACGGACCCTAAAATATGACCAATTCTCATCCGAAGACTATATAGTAAATCTGATCAAAGTCGTTGTAGCAACCTAGTAACGACAGAAAAATAAATTAACATCAAACGATTTGAAGACTGAAGACATTCTTTCAAACTCAGCAGAAGTATATGATTAATCAAAACATAAAATTATGCAAGTCATGCAATATCAATTTGTAGTTCGTCATTTATTTCAAGTCAAAAGACTGGAAATATTGAAAAATTAACAAGAAACAGAGCAAATATTTGAGCATTTACCAAGGTCTCAGAAAACATTCGAGCACATATTTTTCTCGGTTTGCCTTCCAAAATCTTGAGCAAACTGAGATTTCCAGATGACTCTTCTGAGTTGCCAGAGACGGGGGTTACTGAGGCCTGGCTTTTTAAATATTGAGCCAAAGCTCTGCAAACCAATCACACAAGAATTTATCACAGAAAAGTTCCATTGCTGATAAATTTGATTTGTTTTAGTGGAAAGAGTTTGACAGGTCACTCGGGGACCAGATGAGGACCGGGGGGAAGAATCTACCTTGTTCGAGAAGACAAGGTGTGCACTTCAGGAGTCCCCTGATTTTTCGAGGAAGACCCGACTTCTGGGGTTCCTTGAGATCCTATTAAAGCAGAGTTATTTATCATGTCTCCTGACAACAAGCATAGTTATAGTAACTTGTACACGAGTCGGAAAAATTAACAAATTTGAAAATTACCAACTGGCGAATGGTCGTCTTGCTCTAAAAAACCAAGCTCCTGGATCATAGGAAATAAGCAGCATGTCAGATGCAAAATTCAAGAAGTGCGTGTCATAAATCTGTGGAATAAGTTTTCCTCTTTAAATTAAATGCAAAATATGACACATGAACACCCCACCCTGTAAATTGAAGATGAGTAAACTTATAATATCATTAAAAAAAGGACAAAAATGTACACATGATTAACAAGGAAAATGGAGCAAAATTCTGTATATTTTAAACTCATTTTTCAAGAAATAAGTTACAGAATAGCATGGACCACAAAATAAAAAGTGTTCTATCCTATATGAAAACAAGTAGAATTTAGATACATATAAAACAAATAAATGGAATGTTTATATAGGTTGTCTAGGAGATGCAATTAGCAAATAAGTCAAAACTAAGGCAAACATGCATTTCATGTACAAAATATTTTCAGACATAATGTTCTGCATTAAACATTGCTAGAACCAAGTGCATTTCCCACATCTATTTGTACAGCACAGGCTGTGGATGGACATTTAATTTCAATATCTATCATTTCTATGTTTGGGGGGAGAAATAGTGGGTATAATATAAGAACCTCATCTTCCTATGAAAGAGATGCCAGTTACATGTGAAAATATAAACCATGCTTGAACATGGTTTTATCAGTCAGGTTAAAATAATTTAGAAGCTGTGGAAAGGGGTTCTTAAGAGCATTTTGGATGGAATACTTTTAGAAAACACGAATTATATGTAACAATGAAAGCAGACTTAACACGAATGTGCAAATGAGCCGAGCACGCTAGCTTCTGCAAATATTGGACTCAAGCTCAAGTTCAACCAAAATAAAGAAGGGGTCAGCTCAGGTCAAGCTTACTGAGGTTAACATTTTAAAGCTCGAGCTAATTGGAGCATAAAAATCAAAACTCCAGGCCCTCGAGTGTTATTTGAGTCTGCTTGGAACAGATAGTTAAAACAAAGCCAAGTTTTTTTGCTTGACTTATCATCTATCCATTAAAATGTAACGGTAAAATGTTAAAAAATAATAATATATAAAGTAATTAAATATTAGCTTATTGATAATAGTATTTACAATATGACAAATTATAATGTAGAATAAAGCTCTGAACCCAGTTTGTGAGCTAACAGCACTTGAGAGTTGTTCAGGTGAAACGTGACTTGAGCTCGCAAAATTCACAAAAGCAAACAAAGACGACCGCTACTTGATGTTTTCACGAGATAGAGAATAAGTTGTGTGAAGAAAAAATGCATAAAGAAACATCCAAAAGTCTTGGGTAAGGAAAGAAGATGATGGAGTATAAGATGAATACTCAAAATCACAGAAATATATTAAGCTTCATAACGTACTCCAGCAGAAGTTGCAAGCTCGGGAATATCAGAAAGTGCTGAATGCTTCCCATTGAATGTGTTCGGTGTTTCCATGTCAGAATAAAAGGTGCCAGTAGATGCTCCAATATCTGACATGGGTAACGTTCCAGCCCCTTCGGTTGTTTCTGCACGTTCTGATTGAAACCCAAAATTGGCGGCGACAGGAGTGAAGTCATTCCTTCTACTTGGAGTAGTTGGTGAGGGCAAAGAAGGCGTAATTATATTTGTTGAGTTGTACTCAATATTACGAAGAAGTTCACTTTCCACACCATTATCATGCCTAGATGAAGGAGAAGGATCAACTACAGCCTCCACATGAGCTTCTTGCATGGCAACCAAATGAGGCTTTGCAGAAATAAACTCTTCCTTGAAGGTATCACTTATTTCAGCACATACTCCTGCAGAATTACAGATCCATTTTCTTACGAAGAGCTACTCCATAAATTGAAATCAATGCAGGTAAATTTGTAGATAATACTACCAACCGGTTATCAAGGGCTCAAAAAGGGCACCATCCTTTCTTATTCTGTGGTTTAATTTCCAGATGTCCAGAGAAGAGCAAGGACAGTTCTTGTTCACACGACGAATATCGCTGGTGTCATTTAGCGAGTTTCTCATATACCTGTTATCACCATATCCCATTATCAAAAAGAAAAATAGTATATCTGAAATTTTATAGGAGTGATGTCAAAGCATACCCATTGCTCAACACAGTAGACTTGTCAAAGGGCTGCTTTCTTTTCCTCTTTCTGACTTTTGATTGTGCAACAGGTGGGGTTTCTCGAATTTCTTCTTCAGGCGAATGGTGGACTGAAAAAACAGACACATGTTTGGTTGATCTATTTTAAAGTGAATCTATTTCTGATAACATTAAGTTTGCACCTACCAAAAGGCATCAGAGGATCTGAATGATTATATGAATGTGATTCTTGATGCTTCTGAGATGCAGAATGTACTTCTGGCTTTTCTACATATGGGGTATGAGTTTCTATATCTTTTTCGATTTCCTTCAAAATCTCTGGGTCTGGGTCAGCTCGATCAGACAATGTTGGATTATCATTGAAATCAGAACCATAATTAGCATCCCGCATCATTTCAAGACTTGGCAAATCTGGAGGAATGTTCTCTTCAGCAATTCCTTCATCAAGCAGTTGCTGTTTGCTCAGAGACTGATCTTCAAAACCAGGAACTATGTTCTCTTGAACCGAATGGGGAACACTGCAACCGTAAAAGAGAAAAAAAAAATTCTGTTCATCACTTTCACAGAAGACATAATGAACAATTTACTTTTATGGGCTATGTAATCCATACTCTTCCTCAACTGGCATAGTCCCTATTGTATCCCTCGGAGAATCCTACAATTAGAAGATCTCAACTGAGAAATAATATTATATTTAAACCATCTTCAAATCAAAAGGATGTATAACCATGGAAGTACCTCATCAAAAGTGATGACAATATATGGATCTTTCCCGGTCGGAATTTGCTCTGTAACTTGTAAATTTTGACGTATTATGTTCACAATTATTGGTGAAAAGAAGCATAAGTGAGAAGGCCGGAAGAAACACAATCTGTATAGAAGCAACCACACATAATATTGCTACCTGTCAAAGTAATATCATCGTTGCTCTTTAGATGATCATTCTCACACCTGAAAACATGAATCCAGGAATTTATCAGTATCTATAACTCTTAGACAACAAAAGAAATAGTTCTATAAAACAAATACCATGAATAATTGTCTAATTCCATGGCATCAAGCTCGAATTTTTCTGGTAAAGTGACAGAGTGAAATGGTGCACGATTTGCATCGTCGGGTAGATTGACGTTCACAGAAGTAAAGGCCTTGTTTATTGTTATCTGTACAACATGGCAATCTTCATAAAGATAGTCAACTTGCTTTGAATATATCCGAGCAACCCCAAGTAGAAGATGTCCCGACATTCTCAGAGCAATAGGCACCTCAGGATACATGATGCGTTCTACAAACAGAGTGATAAAATAAGATTCAACACCTAACAATGTCAAACACAATCATGTATATAGAGCTCAAGCAGATGTCAAATAGATGAGAGGATGAAAAGCAGTGAATTCACATTGTCATTAATAAGTATTAAATTTACAGCAGCCTCTTGGTAGAAGTATAAACACGAAAAGCAATTTTTTTTGGAGCTCGTATATGATTCCATATTGACCAATCGCAAAATGTAACATGTTGCAATGGGAAACATATGGACCACATTAAACAATAATGAAATGACAATAGCTAAATATGAGAAAATATCAATGTATTCATAAATTTCAATTGCTGGTGCGGATTAATGTTGACAAAAAAAAAAAAAAAAAAAGATAATGTTTAGGTATGTTTGTTCCATAAATTGATGGAAAATTGTAATCTTGACAGATTGACGTCAATAAATATTGTTATCATCCAAAAATATAATCTTTGTAACTACATTCCCATCAGACCACCTAAATTGGGGAGAAAATGCATAAAACGTCAAATTATATTATTTTAAGTTTAGATATGGAATTCATCATAAGGGAGAAATCAATTTTTCAATAACTCATAAGATCCCAAAAAGGTGTAATCTTTATAACTTAAAAAAACTTAAAAATCTATGCTAAACTTAAAAATTAAAAATCAACAAAACCCTAAAAGAAAAACAGAACTTTAATAGGATAATCAACATTTTCGAAATATCTGTGATATATTTAGATTAAAAAATTAAAAAAAAAAAAAAAAAAAAAAAAAAAACTCACCTCGGCATACCATATAGACCAACGATCAAGAACAATTTTTTTCAATGACAGAAATTTAATCAAACCCACACACCCATCCCTGTTTTATTTTTCAATTGAAATGTATACATACAGACCTCATCTATTCAAACACTGGGGAAAAAAAAAAAAAAAAAAACTGATTTGTAGATTTAATAAAATTGAAAAAAAAAAAAAGAATAAAATAAATAAAACCAAATAAAAACAGAACTTAAATTTTAGAACCGAGGATTTTTCAAATAGCCCATGATATATATATATATATATATATAACAATAAACCGCAGCTGCATTCCATACAGACCGAGAGAGAAAAAACAATTATTTTTTTTAGAATTTCAATCATAACCCAGAAATCAAAATTGTATTTTTTGATGAAAAAAGTGTAAATACAGACCGACTGTGGAGAGGATATTGGTGGAGATGTAATGGGACTTCTTGAGTTTGTGCTGCAGATGAGCGGCACACCATACTGTTCCCAGCGGGCCCTTCCTCGCCAAAAATGTATGAGAATAGAACATCTTCTCCTTCTTCTACACTGCTGGATTTGATAGTATGCATAAATTATTGTGTATCCATAGGTGTATGTTATATGTATCCGTGATACCATATATTGGGTTTGGGGTGGTGCAAGGAGGCGGGAAAGGGAAAGAAGCGCGAATTGAGAAATTTTGGTGTATTGTTACGGGCCTGCATTTTAAACAAATTGCAATAATGCCACTGAAATTTCGTGGGTTGTGGTTTACAGTAATTTTTGTATTTATTGCATAAGTATTACTAGTAAATATCTCGTGTGTGACTTTCTGAATCATGTAAAAAATATGAATTATTCTTGTGGTACATAATGGGCTATCGAACGAGTGCCATAATAGACACATAGAGGCTCCCTATTGGGGGGCGCCTATAGCGACAGACGCCCCCCCAATAGTGGGCCTCCATGTATCTATTATGGCACTCGTTCAGTAACCCTTGATGTACAAGTAGCATGGTTGAAAAAATATAATGGCGTGTTTGATAGCAGGTAATTTTTTTGGAAAAAGGAAAATAATTTCAATTTTCACCAAATATTGATGTTTGATTGAGACTTTATTCCTGGCAATTTGAATTCCATGGCAGCCACTTACGCGTGAATTTTCTTAGTTTTGGAGGAAATGATTTTCCCACCAAAGTGGTGGAAAAATCAATTCTAGGTACCTTTTTTTTTCCTTCTTCTTTTTTGGCAATTGGAATTTATTCTAGATCCAATGGTAGAAAAATTTATGTCATTAATTGACAATTTGCATGAAAAACAAAGTCAAACGAATGATATTTAGTATGGTAAAAAAAAAAAAAAATTCTTTTTGGCAATTGAACAAATTCTAGATCCAATAGTAAAAAAAAATTATCTATTTACTTGACAATTTGCATGAAAAACAAAGTCAAACAAATGATATTCGGTATGTTAAATTTTTATTTATTTATTTAATTTTTTTTTTTTGCTTTTGCAATTGGAACCAATTCTAAACTCAATAATAGGAAAAATTATCAGTTTAATGGACAATTTCTATCAAAGACAAAGTAAAACGAATACCAAAAGATTCAAAATTTCAAAAAAAAATTCAGGTATACCAATCAAATATAATTAATTGACAATTCCCGATAAAACAAATTCTAGACAATTCAATTTCTTGTAATTCATTTTCTTTCTACCCAAATTCCACATTTGCAATCAAATTCCACCTGTAATTGTGACTTGTAAACAAAAGGGTAATTGGCGCAAAACGTCCCTACCTTTGAAGTCTGTTGTGGAAAACGTCCATACCTTTCATTTTTGGACACAAAACGTCCATGCCTCTCACTTTTATAGCGCTCAACGTCACTTTCCTTTCTTTTTACCATTTTACCCTTCTATTAAAATAAAAGAAAAAAAAAAAGAAAAAAGAAATAAAGAATAAATTGCAATTATGGGTCCAAACTTTTAAAAATGTGCAAATCAGTCACAAACATGAAAAAATCATCACCCCTTAAGCCGCCACTTTTGAAGGCAAAATCTCCAACCTCCGATCACATTGGCCGTCAGACCAACATACCACCTTGAAACCCTCATTGCCCTCTTCACAACCCACCCAACCACCAGCCCCTACTCCGACAAATTTGACCAAAAATTTGAACCAAAACCAGATGAACACGCACCAAAAATTGGTTTGGCAAAAAAGCCTTCATGTACGATTTTCTTCCAATTTCGACCCAATCCATGGATGTCCATGTTAATTACACTCCACAGGTTCCTCAAGCTCACCTAGACGCATCCATTCATGTTTAAATTACAGCAAATAACACAAATAAAATTTTGCAGCTGTTTTTTGAAAACGTGTTCGTGGCCAGAAAACCCAAATTCTGGCTACGGTGGTGATCCCCATGATCGCAGACCATCTAGGCTAGCATCCTCTCTTCATGGCGCAGCTATTCCACCCATGAGTTATTACCAATTTGGCGGAATGTGCACGAATTTCACATGGCAGATCGCGACCATGTTTAGTCCGTCGAATCTAGTTTTAGTTCAAATTCGTCATTGTTCATTCACAATTGGCTAAGACCCATATGTTCGATGGGTACACCATGGTGGGGAAGCGCTAGGCGTGGTGGTCTGCGACCACGAGTTACATCGCTGATGCCGGAATTCGTGGTGGAAGGGATCAACCGTTTTGTAGAGGAAAAGTTCTGCATCTTTGGTTTTGGTTCAAATTTCCAGTCAAATTTGTCGGAGTTGGGGCTAGTGGTTGGGTGGGTTGTGAAGAGGGCAATGAGGGCTTCAAGGTGGTATGTTGGTCCAACAGCCAAGATGATCAAAGGTTGGGGATTTTGCCTTCAAAAGTGACGGCTTAAGGGGTGATGGTTTTTTCATGTTTGTGATTGATCTGCACATTTTTAAAAGTTTTGACCTATAATTACAATTTATTCTTTATTTTTCTTGTCTTCTGTTTTTGTTTTATTTTAATAGAGGGTAAAATGATTAAAAAAAAATGAAAAGGACGTTGAGCGCTACAAAAGTGAAAGGTAGGGACGTTTTGTGCTGAGAAATGAAAGATAGGAACGTTTTCTACAATAGACTTCAAAGGTAGAGACGTTTTGCGCCAATTATCCTAAACAAAACATGTAACCTTAAATATTATGTTGTGTGTGTTAGATATAGTATTGTTTGAGAAAATATTACGTCTTGATCTTGAATGAGCTAATGTTTTATGCTTTGGAAATTGCATTTTCTTTTAATTTATGGATTTGATTTAACGTATTCTTTACGAATAATGATACTCATAGTCAACGACTGCAATAATTATCATACATTAAATAATATTATTAAAAATTATTTCTCTTTCAAATCATTAATTATTTAACATAAAATGGCTGACTGACTATGAATAAGATTATTGATTCTTCATGTCATAAAAATCAATAATGATATTCATAGTCAACGAGTGCATAATCATCTACATGGCATCTTAGACAATTTTAATAATTTAAAAAATGAATAACTTTTAATAATGTTATGCTACATAAGATGACTATTGTAACCCTTGGACTATTAATGAAAATAGGTATAGAGAATTATTTTGATAATACCTGATTTTCCATTATAGAAAGATAAATGACTCTGAATTTCGAATTAGACTATGGTAGAGATTAGTAGCATGCACGAAATCCAAATGACATTCGAGAATAAAAGATCTAAACATGAAACAAAAATATTGCCCTCGATCCTGTCTTGCACAATCTTTTTAAACCTCAGTTGGGTCAAGCTCGACTTTTACATTTAGTTACATTAATACTAAGCCAAGCAAATCAGAGCTCAGAACAAAATTCTGACTGTCCATTTCTCACAGACTAAAGATCCTAATATTTTTGTCGCTGAGTTTCCATCACAAGAAAAGTTGGAATCTGTTCTAGTGCAATAGACATTTGCTATCTCTTCGGATAATTCTACGCTTTATTGACCCGAATCTTCTGGCCTTCAAGCACCTGCAATGCACAAGTAACATAAGGCAAAATAAATGTCCACAACTAAACCATTTAGAATAATGCTACTTGCATATAAGGAGTTAAAAAAAATTTACAGATTGATGAAGTGTCAAAAATAAAGTAGGGATTTTTTTTTTTTTTTTTTTTGGTTGAAGAGATTTTGATCTAATCATATTTCACCATATCATGTGTTTGTAAACCAATCTGTAAGTAGTGATGTACATGTAGCACAACCAAACCATTTATACCCAAATGAACGAAATATTATTTTGTTGAGTTCTAAAGGATACGACCCATTTAATGATTTCAATGGCATATTTCAGTTCATCGTTTACTTTCTTTTGAACATGTAACATCATAGTTTATATATTCATTCACCCATTTTTATTACTTGTGTGTGGAGTTCTAAATGCATTTTAAACAAGTTGACCTTTAGGAGACAAAACTCAATTTACAAATCATCCATCACCACCAACCCACCACTCCCAACTTCTCCCCCAAATGTCTCCTCGGTATCACACTACAGCTACTCGTAACTGACCTCCTCAATAATTAGTTATCTCAATGCATGTCTTCATTGTGATCTAGACGAAGAAGCCTACATGACTCAATCTCGAAGATAGAGGTAACAGAGAGAGAATTTAATGTAGATTCAACAAGTTATTACATGGCCTAAAACAAGTCTCGCACAAATGGTTCTCTACAGCCTTTAAGAAGTTCGATTTTCAGAAATCTGTGCTGATTACAGTTTATTCACACAGTATGTGGAAATTCCTTTACTATTGTCCTAATTTATGTCGATGATATGATATTATAATGATAATAAAATAATAACTGGTGATGCACTGATGTTCAGTTTACCAAAGATTAACACGAATTTTTTTCCTTATAATTAGTTTAGAATTAAAGATATTGGAAAGTTGAAATACTTTTTGTAGGGGAGGGCAAAATGTCCAGACCAAACCAAGTCAAACCAGAACCAAACCAAACCAATCGGTTCGGTTCGGTTCGATCAAAAAAATTAACGGTTTTGATTCTTTGAACTGAGAACCATTTGGTTTTGGTTTTGGTTTTGGTTCTGGTTCGATTCTAGTTCAAGAATTAGAACCAGAACCAAACTTAATATTTAATTTTATATATATTAATTAGTGGAGACCCTAATTTTATATTCATTCGAAATAGCCCATTAATTGAATACAGTCTATTAATCGATTTTGGATCATTAGAGACAGACAGCTCATTAGTTGTTTACACCCTAATTTTGTATTAATTTGAATCATTTATCATTCACTCCTTTCAATTTACACAACATCGCGTCATGCTGGTATTGCATTTCACCAAGTCAATTGAGTGTCTTTTTAAGATCGGAAAATGAAATTGGTTGGTCACTTAAAAAGTCTTTAAACTATTTTTTTGTATTGATTGTTTGATGAGTTATTTGTGTTCCTCACAAATAGAGGAAAATCCAATAAACATTCCTGAAGTATTAAATGGTTAATGTTGCCTATAAAAGTGGACTGTAAAATTTTTGCATAATTCATTCTTTATTGTTGGGATGTGCCTTCAAAATTGCTACAATTAATTTAGTGAATCATTGCTATTACTTATTAAATATTTCTTTGTATGTGAATGAAAACACATTTATGTATTCAAATTATAACTATATTTTGTTTGTTAGTTATGACTTTTTGATCTCGATGATTGAAATTTAAACTTGCTGAATGTTTGATATTTATTTTTTGTTATTTAGGTATATATTACTAACTTATATGATGCAAATCTGAAAATTTAAGAAATAAAACTAGAACCAAACCAAATCAGAGCCGAACGGTTCGGTTCGGTTTAGTTTGGTTCCATATCTTTAAAAAACCATTTGATGTCATTATCAGAAAAATCATTGGTTCATGGTTCGGTTTGGTTCTCTTGGAACCAAAACCAAATGGAGCCATGTCCACCCCTAACTTTTTGGATGTTGATAAAAAACAATGAATACCTTCTATTAATAAAATGCACTTCTAACACCATGGATCATATGGGCTTCCCTAGAGATGCCGTTTTTCCAAAGTAGCAGGATCTAGAACTTGGACTCATACAAGGCTGTGTTTTTAATTCCGATTACAGAAGGATTATGAGGGCATGTCTCATTTACCTTACCATTAAATGAAATCTCACGTTCAGAGAATCTTCTCAGTCAATTTATGAAGCAATCACACACAAGCAACTCTAAGATTTTTACACTATCTTAAAGGAACAATTAGTCGAGGACTACATCTTTCCAACTCAAGATGACTTGAAACTAATTGGATATTGTTACACAGACTGGGTTGTTCGTTCAATTGCTGAAATATTACTCACTATATATTGTGTTTCTTGGCAAATCGCTTACATTGAAGAGTAAGAAGCAAGATACTTCATGCTCACGGCAGCTATTACATGTGAGTTAACTTGATGGAGATATCTCCTTCAAAATTTACATTTTAAACTTGCAGCAAATATTTTTATAACCCAAAACTTTACATTTAGTAGCAAATCTAATTTTTCAAGAGAGGACTAAAAATATCAAATTGGATTGTCATCCTGTTCGAGAAAGTAACCAATCAATACAGATTTCCACTCTCTTCGTACCCTCTCATCTGCAAGTTACGAATATACTTTCAAAATCTAGGGGAAGTTCCATTTGCATTACAAGTAGATTGAGTGGCAGCGTTGGACTCATTGATAGAGACAAGTTGAGATTTTCTTACCACATTTACCGCCTCTTTCATTGTTCTGTTGATCTATCAACTTACAAAAAAAAAAAAAATTAAAGTTGGCGAGAGATTGTTTATAATTTATGAGATGATTTTCCATTCTTAATGGTTGTCCTTCATGCTCTAGCTTGAGGGGAATTTTGGGATTTTTTATGGAGAGAAGTGGATATAGTTGTTACCTATTTATCGCTTCGTCTCTTGTTCTGGTTGATTGGTCAACATTCAGAATTATTTAGAGTTCACAGGAGATAGATCATAATACAGGGGAATGATCATAATTAATGCGGGGAGTGATCATAATTAATGCATATACCCTTTTGTAGAGTTGGATTGTGGACTCATAGTGAATTTGCTCACTTCTCTCAGTGGATGAAGATCATAGAAAAACCAAGTTATATAACTGTGTCTTCTTTAATTTTTTATGTTTTTCTTTCCTCTTCCTTTATTTTTATTTATTATTATTTTTTTCCAGTTTACAGAGGAGAAAGGAAAAGGAGGAAGAAGTTAAAAAGGAAAGAGAGATATACAGCTTTATAAATAACGTGGTAAAATATTGGGGTGTGTAAAGAGTTATTTTGTTAATTTAAACTCAGTGGTAAGGTGTAGTAAGAGAATGTAGAGAATAATTCCGTGTTACTCCAAGAAATGGATTTGAATATCATCGTAATGAGTCACAATCACAGTGGCATGAAGACATGCACATAAGAAATCATATACAACATTATCAATTGACCAAAAAAGGCATCAACTATAAAACAATCAGTGAACAAAGAAAATTCCTACATTGAAAAATTCGAGAACTCAATGTAAGTCTGCAATAACTATCAAAGCATGTTACATCTTTTTGTTATTCCATTTTCAGTTTTCAGTTCCCCATGAAAGTAGACGTCAAGAGAAAATTGACAGGCATGCTCAAATGAGTAGGATGAAAAACTAACAAAACTCCTACATCAGTGTTGTGTCTGCACAGATACTGGAATGTCAAAATTTCATTAAGAAACTTGTGTATAGCAAACTTACCACATTATTAAGAGATGATATGGCTGTGTCCACGTCCTCTTCAGAAGAGAAACTAACAAATCCATAACCACTGGATGTCGAGGTCCCCGGAACTCGAGATACCTTTGCACTGAGTACGTTCCCTTTCTCTGAAAAAAAGTTTTTGAGTGTGTCTGTGGTTACAGTCTTTGCAAGATTGCCCACGTAAACTTTGTAGGGACTGTCAACAAATTGGGATTCTTCTGACTGAAGAACCGGCAAATCCATAGATTGCAATGGTTTTTCCGTTATATTAACTTTGATTGACCGTCCTCCAATTTCCTTTATGAACAGAAAGCCAATCAATACTTTCCAACAAGGTGATCATAAAACCAAAAGATCATTATTATCTTAACACCATAAGAACGAGCTTACTGTGCCATTTAGCTTTTCAATAGCAGCATTTGCATCCTCAGCAGTCTTCATGGTTACAAAAGCAAACCGTCTGCTCCTTCCAGAGTACTTATCATACATCACCTATTAACACAGCATGGTAAATTTCATGTCATTCTGCAATATAATATATTTATTAAAGTCCCAGATCTTCCTGTTCTTCCAGCACAAAAATAGGGGATCTTCACGTTATGTTTATCCATTTTTTGAGTATTTTGTGAGGTTTCTATCGTGCAGTTTGTGACTATTTGAATTCTTAGCTTAATAAAAACTCTTGTATGGAGTAGACATCATAATTGGTACATTACTATATTGTCTTAATAGCATGTGATTTTCAGGAGGTTTATCAAGCCCCATCTTACTTCTATCTGTTAGTTAGCATCAATTGTCATACATCATAATGAAAAGGCATTCAAAAGTATACCCCTTTTCAGTGACCTGGAACATACTGTCTTTACAAAAAATATCCCATTAAAAAAAAAGGTATAACCAGACTTCTTATGTACATATCTTTTGTTATCTGGTACCCAATTAACCTCTTTATTGTTTTTGAGGTTGAAAAGGTTTTTCTTTATCCATGGGAATGAGTTTCAATGTAATGTGCACCATCTATAGTAATAGAATCCCTAGTTTTCGCCTTATTGGGAAACTTTAATTTGAATTTGCACTGTATTCACCATTCATACCCCAATTTAACCATGTCTAACTTGAGATAATTTTGGCGTCGCTGTCTGATATTCCCAGAACAGTCATTTGTATAGTTCTTTAAGCTCAAACTTCCCAAACAATGTTTAATTCATGCAAATCCTATAATTTCTGTGTAATTTTCTTCCTCTAAAAATGACAAATTAACATGATAAATAACTCTCCAAGCAAATCAACCATCTCTGTAAGTCAATTGAGAAGACAATAATATCAATTTAGCCATCAAATAAAGCTGAAAAATAAATAACGAGCCATTTAAGACCTCGGCCTTTTCAACAGCTCCATGGTCTTCAACAATTTTCTGGAGCTCATCATTCGTAACGGTCCGCGGAATGTTGCCCACATACAGTCTTCTTGCGGACTCGATTGACGGGTCTGCAGTGGATACTGAAGTGTCCTCGGCCACTGCATTGAGACTTCTGGGATTCACGGTAACAGGCAATTTGTGAGTGAACTTTAAAGGGATAATTTGTTGTTTGAGGGACCGGAAATTGAGTTCGGGGAGGCGGGTAGTCGAGATATTTGTGGGTTTTTGCAAGAAGCTTGTGAATAATAGAGATGATGATGAGGATGTGGAAGCCATTATCGCCAAAAGCAACGAAAATTTGGGGGCTTTGAGTTTTGAGCAGGGAGCGTGGGAGTTGGAAAATAGCCGGTTTATCACTTTATCCGTTCGCAATTTGATTTGATTTTTTTCTTTTGAAATAGATATTCTTTTTTCTAAGATTGGCCCTAAAATTATCAAATTTATGTCAAACTGCACCACGCATTTTCCATTTTACAATGATTGGCCTTTATTTAGACCCGTTTGACAAGGTTTTTAGAAAGCCGAAAGTAGGTTAAGAAGTTACTTTTGAATATATAAAGAATAATTTTTTTGAAGTATTTTGATTGACTAGAATGACTTTTAGAGGAAGTTGGTCTAATGGCACCTGTGTTAAAACTTTTGTTTTTTATGAAAGAGTTCTTGAGGAAGCTACGTTGATAGTGTATTTTATAAGCTTATTTAGGCTATTAAATTGGAATATTTGTTGATAAATTATCTAAAAGATGATTTGCTAGGTAACAATCGATGAAAGAAGAGGAAGTGAGGAAAACAAGCAAAAAATGGCTAAATTGTATCAATACCAAAGTTCGGAGACTAAAATGTAATAATTCAAACATCGTGTCGAATTGCAAGACGGGGATTCAAGAATGCAAAGGGTCAATTGAAGGTAAAGAAACAGCCAATGTGATGGAAAAAAAAATTGAAAATGATCAAAACACACCATGAAAAAGTTCATGGATCAATATGCTAATTGGTCCCAAAATGGTATCATGAGTATGCGCCATGCATAAGCTCAAACCTTATTTGGGTCGACTGATGCTAAATCAAATAAACTATGTGTACACTCAAACTGAACCATGCGTACACATGGTTCATTCCTGAAGGAAAATTTTACTTTCCTTATTTTGTTGCACCTGGTTTTGGTATGCAATATTTTGCCACTCCATCTATACCTTAGGCAGTCCAGAACCTCTGAACCATTTTTTCATTATTGTTTGAGAGCGCGTGAAGGATTATTACATTCAAGAATTAAGAATTCATCGTTTGAGTTGAAAATTATAGTGAAGAATTGGAGTTTTCAAGTTTTTCATCATATTCCTTATCTCGGATGATGTCTTTTCTTATTCTTTTGTGTAATTTTCATACGGCAATGCTAGGCTAAACAAATCTATGTATTGGATGGATGACAAAATCTATTGACTTTTAGTTTTAAATTCAAGTCTTATCATTTTTTAATTAATTCTCGTGTTTGTGGTTTAATACGCATTAATTATGTTTGTTTGAATATTTACACACCATTTAGACAATTAAGTTGCTTATTTGCAGTGTTGAAAAAGTCACAGTAAGAAGAACACTGTATATTTAATACATAGCCAATATATATTAACTATTAAGATAATATTTATGGCGTCTACGGTCACGTATGGTAATCCTATGATTGAATGCGTACTTTGCATATGAATTCAGACTATGAATATGATCGGGTCTTCTTTAACATAAGTTTGATATATATTGGAAAAGAATATTAAATATTAATTGACTATTGATCATCATAAACACGTTAATCACACTAATTAACATAAATCAAGAATTAGAATTAGACATCAATAGGAGGAGTTGGAAATCCAATATATTCATCTCATTTTTTATAATAAAAAAATCCCATCTTTATAATATTCATAGTTTAATTTAAAATAAATACAAACAAATAGCCGCTTTTGTGTTACAAACATCGAATTTGATAGAAACTAGTATACTATAGTCAACAATTATTTATCGTGGGATGATAACTCAACTCGCTACATTATTACTGTCAACGATCTCGTTCTTGTGGGATTTTCTTGAATACGTTTTTGGAGCTATTGTCGAGGAATAACAATTTTATTCTAGTTTATTAGTTTATATTAGATTCAATATTTCTTTTTTGTTTTAGGCTATTCATTATACTATCTAAGTTTCTTTTGTTTTGCTTCTTTCAGGTTGTCAATAGTTTATGCAGAATTTTGAAGAAATTGAGCTCCTACTACTGGATCCTGAAATCGAAAGAACATTCAGATAATAAAGAAGACAACAAAGAGAAGCAAGGATAATGGCTGAAAATCAGAATTAAATCTATGATCCAATTCAACCATCACCACCAGATTATTAGAGACCTATCACCAATGAGCATAGAATATTAGTAGGTGATTATGTGAATCCAGCGAATGCACCAGTGCAACCTCTAATCATCTACTCACCTTTCGGGCATGTTAACTTCCACAGTTGACCTGATGTTATAAATTTCTTCCAGAATCATCATGGCATCAAGTTCTTGGGAAAACTACAGAGAATCCACATGAGCATATCCAAGCTTTTCCTCATGTTGTGTGAAGTCATCAGCCATGAGGGGATGTCATCAAATGCCTTTTGAATGCGCTTATTCCCTCACACTTAAAGGGAGGGTGCAAGAGAATGGCTCCATTCATGACCTGCCGGGAGTATCATGTCGTGGAATGACATGGTACGAAAATTCATCACAAAGTTCTTCTAGCCATCTTGAGTCCATCCAATTCGAAACGAAGTTCATAGTTTCGAACAGAGGGATTTCGAGACATATCCAGAGGCATGTGAGAGGTTCAAGAACTTGTTTAGGAAGTGTCCAAAATTTAATATTCCTAAGCAAGTGCAAGTGTATTGACACACCCAAAAGGGGGTCAAAATAATATTCCTTACTTTTCTAAAATGTGTCCTTTAAGTAGTAAATAGCAAGTAAGGGTCATTCCCGCAGAGGATTGTTTTCAATTATGTCAATTGCAATAAGAAAATAAAAATGCGCAAACAAGTAAATGGGGGGGGGTGGTTTGGATTTTGTTAAACTAAAGAGCAATAAACTAAAAATAAAGAAAAACAAGAATTACAAAGTAAATAAAATGATCAAATGGGGAGAATGTGATCGAGGGGTATTTCTTCGCCACTAGAATGAATTTTTAATCGATGTTCGCAAAGGATTTTCGTTCAAAAGATTAACAACAATTCGAGAATAATCACAAGCGCAATTACCTCAATCTCTTCTTACATATTAGTTGAATAAGATAAACATCGTTACCCAACCCTATTCATTAAATAACCTAGGATAAGCTCACTAGATTTAATTCAACGAAAGCATTACGGCGAAAGAGACAAATTGAATTAAGCGCAAACTCAAAAGCTCGGTTCACTAACTTAAGTGATTAATCCACATATATTCAATTGAATAGCGATTACGTACTACCGTCAATCAAAATATATTTGCTACTAGGTTTTGGAATAAACAGCAATTACGGACTACATGGCGAATATTAAAATCAACTCAATCATCTAGTTGGTCCGCTAAATAACCGAGAAGCACAATAAACACATTAAACACAATGAATTAATCACATCAATCTCAAGAAAACATTAAAGCACAAATTGATTAAAATATCATTCTAGGGTTAGAAATAACCCCCAAATCACATTAGGTTTAGCTACACATGAGATATTCAACAATAGCACAAATAGCCAATAAAATCATACAACCCATTGAAAGAAAATGAAGATAAAGTGAAGAGAAGCTTATTGAATAAGAGATGGAAAGATGAGATCGATGGCAATTTAGCTCCTTCTTCTTCCCCAAAGTTCCTCAATGTTTGCAAAAATGGAGCTCCCAAATTTTGGCTCCATTTTGGGCAGCTCCCCCTCTCCAATTGATGCCCTAGAAATGAGCCCCAAGTGATGTATTTATGTTGGGTGGAAGATAGGAGACGTGTCGGGTAGAAATGGGTCGACAAAGATATTAAAAATCACGTTTTAGCGTGACCCGGGAAATCCTCCAGATTTTGCCCATGCGTACGCATAGGCCTGGACATGCGACGCATAGTGTAAACATTTAAGTTTCAGTAGTTGAATTTGGCAAGTGTGCGTACGCACGGCCTACATGCCTATGCCTATGCCTACTCATAGGCAAAATCTGTGCTGTTTCATTTTCTTCCTGATTTTTGCACTTGATTTCATCTCCTTCAAACCATACATCTTCCTCCCAATTGATGAACTTGGTTGCCAAATCTTGGAGTATTTTATCTTCAATTGTTTTGGCTCAATTCACGCTCACAATATCACATAAACAACCAACAACTCGGGCAATCACTTAAGGAACAAAAATAACAAAAATAATCAAAAACTAATAATTGAAAACTAACAACTATCTAAATTTAACGGTCTAAATGAGTGCGAAAACCGCACTTATCATGTATCTCTTCTATTATGGAATACGCCTTGGATTTCACAACATGGCAGATGCTTCAGCAAGTGGTTCAATTATGAAGTTGGAGTTGATGATGCCTACAAACTTTATGAAAGGATTGCTAAAAATCAGGCTAATTGCCCGATCGAGATGTACTTCACAAAGAAAGTAGCGGATATGCATAATATAGATGTAGTGACAACGTTAGTATCACATATGGAAGTGATAAAGAAAAAGCATGACAACTTATTTTAGTCTATTAACATGGTACATCAACTAGCATCGATTTCGTAAGTTATGGGGCATATCATATTACTGTCAGTTTTCCTCTAGCTACCACTCACATGGTTCAGCCTACATAACTAAGCTATACATAAAATTTCTAGTGATAACAGAACAACCCCTACCCAACAGCTATCATCCAAGTTTAAACAATCATCCAAACTTCTATCAACATAAATTCAGCAACAAGAGAAGAGGCATCCTTGGAGGATCTACATTTAAGTACATTACCAAGACTGAGATTGCAATCCAAAATCACCAGGCCTTTATCTGAAACTAAGAAAATCAGGTGGAGCATATCACAGTTGCATTGTCAAACACACCACATGGTACCTTGCCTAGCGATACAGAGAAGAACTCACATAAGCAGGTGTTAGCAGTTGAAGCGATGAATTATGCAATGGTTGAGTTGTCATCCTTCAATTATGCTACTCCTATCAAAGCTTATGTGTTACCTACTTCATTTCTTCAAAATTTATTAAAGCAGCTAAAAGATAAGCAGGTTCAAGCTATCACAACTAGGAGTGGTGTTCAATTATTTGAGACTGAGAGTAAATTGATACCTACCGCGGGTGGGGAACAAATGGAGTAGTCTGAAATAGAAATAGAGAGTAATCAACAAAAGCTTTTAGACAGTCCACAGGTTAAGGCAACCATTCCTATCAATTCACTCACACCTTCGGCCACCTTTCCTCAAAAGTTGCAAAACACCAAGTTGGAGAGGCAATTCACAAAATTCCTGGAAATCCAGAAAAAGCTGCTAGTCAACATTCATTTTATTGATGCAATCCTTCAAATCTCAAACTATTCCAAGTTTCTGAAGGAGATATTAGCAAAGAAGAGGAAATTGCACGAACATGAAATAATTGCCTTATCTGAAGAGTGCAGTACAATCACACAACACAAGCTCTCGCCTAAAATGAAGGATTCAGGGAGTTCAATTTACCTTAATTGATTCTGGAGCAAGTATTAATTTGATTTCCCTTCCTATTTACAAGAAATTAGGATTGGGAGATCCAAAGGCAACCTCAATAATCCTCCAGTTGGTGGATAGAACACTGAAGCACCCTTATGGAATAGTTGAAGATATGCTCATAAGGCCAAAGACTTCATCTTTCCAGCATACTTCATTTTCCTTGACATAGAAGAAGCACATTAGTTGCCAATTATATTTGGAAGACCATTCCAATTTACAAGTCAAGCCTTATTGGATTTTGAAACAAATGAGCTCATCCTGAAGGTGGAAGACAAACAACAGAGTTTCATAATGAACATTCCACTCAGTGACTATCCTATTTTGAAGACTTTAAGAAGGTGGAAATAGAAGAAAATGATGACTATGCAATTCACCACTGTAAAAAACGGAGTCAGTGGACTAGTTAATACAAGACATGGTACGTCTGGGAACTATTAGTTGTGGAGAGTAAAGGATAAGGCTATGAAGTTCCTTTTCAAGCTACCATGAGTAGCCAAAAATAACAAAGTCAAGCTAAAGACTATAAATAAGTGCTTATTAGGAGACAACCTAAATTTCTTTACCTTTTATTTTGTTTTCTAGATTTAAGATATGAGTTTAATTTTTTAATAGGTATAACCATCCATATTCTGTTTCCCTCAGACCTTTGAAATTATTGTTGGTTTATGAGATGTTTGGGCTAAGTACTACTTTTTCCAAGTTATTTGACATCTTATGTTTGATTTGGCCTCATTTTACAGGAACATGATATCGCGGAACACTCGAATCAAAATTGACCAAGGGGAGAATGTAATCAAAAGGACCTTCTAGCTCTTGCATTTCATGCCATCACAACCATCGCCTCCTAATAAATTCGAGAAGTATTTTCTTCATTTCTTCTTTGTTCCTTTATATGCCTATTTATGCTTTAAGACATTGAGGATAATGTCTACTTTAAATTTGGGGTGGCTGATTATTCATCGATTGTATATAGTTTATTGCTTTTTGTGTGTTTGTCACGTGTTAAAAAAAGGTAAATCACTAAAACTTTGAAAAATATGTTTCTTTATGCTTTTTATTTCTGTTGTGTGCTTTAGTGGGTTAGATGGCCTTGCCAACAATAAAGTATATATTGGAATGATGTATTAGACTAAGAATTGGTGAAAAAATCTAAGTTGGGTTGATTTATGCTTGTTTATGTGAAACTTGATATATGTTGCTCACACCATTCATGTTGAATTTGAGTTATTGATTTGGTTTATATTATGAGAAAAGTTGAACATAGTTGATTAAATCTCGAAAAACCACGATAACATACTTTTCTCCACCACTTCTAGAATAGTTTGGAGATGGTTGAACTAGTATAGGGAACATTGAGATGAATAAGTATTCCATATGTGAATTTATTGTGTGGATTGCCTAAAATCAATAAGATGAAATTAGGCGAGAAGAATCTTAAATTAGAGGTCGGTTTTCAATAATGAGTGTTTAATAAGGGACACACTACAAGAAATTTATGTTTTCCATACGAATTTTCCATTGACAAATTGAGATTTGTAGGGAAAGTTCACTTTTTCCCACAAAAATGACTTTTTGTAGGGCTACTATTTGCTTCAAAATTTTCAATATTAAAGGATTTGTGCCCACAAAAATTTATATTTTCTCCCAACAAAAATTCGGTGGGTAAGACATATTTTTTGATGACAAAAATATTTCACATGTTTGTAGGCTAATAATTAGTGGGAAAAAAATTTCGATTCCCCCCCCCCCCCTTATTTTTAGCCCCTAGTTGAATTATCCACGTTTAAAAGAAAAAGAAAAATACAATTTTGGTGCCTAAAAAAATCAGAAATTAAAAACCCTTAACCCACGCAAGTTTCTCCCTGTGGTACTTTTAAGTTTAGCCCAGTCAAACCTTCTAAGATAGCCAAATGATAAAAAGATTACATTACCCTTAATGAAATGAATTGAATATTGCAGAATATATCATATCTTTTATAATCGGTTTACAACCTAGTTTTTATCTTTTATCTTGAATTTCAAAATATAAATCCACTCTTTGATCTAATAAATTAGAATAATCTATAACATATTGTTCATATTTTTCTTAAGTCTATTATATTCTTCTGATAATGTATTAATATTTTCTAATTGAGAAGTGATATTATTTATTTTATCTAACAGGTTTTCTAATAAATTATCTAATCCTTCAATAGTATATCCAGGCATCAAACAACAAATATAATAAATAATCTTAGCGATTTTAAACTTCTAATAATAGTAATTAAAACATCATAAACAGCAGAAAAACAATTATTAATGCAAGAATATAGCATAAATAAGAAAGATCTTACAGTATTAGAGCAGAAGGTAAAAACAGATTAATATCAACGAGATTTCCCTCGAGCTTGCACCCATATATATTTGTATACTCAGATATAAGTGATCGGTGTTATTTGAATTTAAGAAAGTGAGTTATGATCCAACATGACTTCCGCACACTCACTAATTTTCTCTCCGACTCTTTTGCATATCTCACAATGGATCTCACGGAATCACAGTTTTCCTTTCAATTCCTTGTTAAAACATTACCATGAATGGTAACATGGTTCTAATGGCTTTCTCTAACAACGCCAAAAACGGCAACACATCAATGAGAAAATGCACAAACCATCAAGGCTTTCACCGTTGGAGTATAAGTAAGATAAGATTTTTCGAGAAAATAATAAGGATGAAAAAGAAATGTTTTGAAACAACTTTGATTTCATAAACACATCACACTAATATCTCTTACATAAGAGTACACATACATATTTCGGCTACACTCTTGGTACTTTCTCTAAGGAAGTTAGAACTCCATAGAGATTACCTTATTACACTCTTCACTGAAGAAAGACTGAAAATATTACAAGATATGGAAAACTAGGTAGAGAGATATCTTTTGCTTAAGACTTGGATTCTATTGCAGCAACTTTCACACTCATCTCGAATTTCAATGTTTCGAGTTCCTTCTTGATTTGCTCCATTCCTGGTTAAGAAATCTGGAATAAAATTGTTTTTCCCTTTAATATGGACAATATCAAAATTAAATGGCGCAAACCACATTTGCATTCTAATAAGTGGCCTTTCAGCTGCACTTGTTCCAAGTTTATTAGTTAACAATGGTTTTACCTGAGTATTATCGTTCTAATAAGAAACTTTTTAGGTAACAAATAAGGTTCAAATTTTGTTACTCCTTTCTTGACAGCTAAACATTCTTTTCGATTAATACATATCTAGTTTCTGCATCCTTAAAAGCACCTGAAGTATAAGCAACAAGCTCTTCTGGGCATTTACACAATGGATTACAAAGAAATTCTCTATGATTCTCTTTTCTTTTGAGGATTGCTCCCCAGTGTAATAGAGATGCATCAGTTTCTAAAATAAAGAAATCATCATCATTAGGAATATTTAATTCGGGTAGATTTTCACATACTTTCTTTATTTTGTTTATCATTTCGAAATCTTCTTCTGTCCATTCCCAATCAACACCTTTTCTAAGTTTTTTGATAAAGTGGACTTTGTATTTAGAGCAATTTTTGATAAATTTTTTAGAGTAATTTAATAATTCAATAAAGCTTTGCAGCTCTTTTTTATCTTTAATTACTTCTGAAAATTCGATAATCTTCTTACCAATATGAGATTGTTGAAGTATTTTTTCTTCTGTAAAAATATATCCTGAGAATTCGATTTCAGTTTTAGCTATTTCTGCTTTTCTTTCAGATAGGGTTAAACCATATTTTTTTGGCAATATAATTGAATTTCTTAAGATGTTCGATATGTTCTTTTAGGTTTTTACTATGGATAAGGATATCATCTACATAAGTAATGCAGAAAGTTTGTATTGGTCGATGATCTTATCCATTCTTTATTGAAATATTACTGGAGCATTCATTAATCAAAATGACGTAACATTCCACTCGAATTGTCCTAATGGATTAGGGGTTGTAAAACTAGTTAAATGTTTAGATACTTCATCTAATTTTATTTGCCAATATCCTGATTTACAATCAAATTTAGAGTATATTTTACTTCTTTGTATTTGTTTTATTAACAAAATTTTTATTGGTAATTTATAGCTATTAGGTATAGTTTTAGAATTTAGGTCTCTATAATCAATTACCATTCTAGATTTTCCTCTTTTAATTTCATTATGGTTTCTAACCATAAATGCAGAATTATTGTATGGACTACTTGATTATCTTATCACTCCTAATTCTAAGAATTCTTTAATTTGTATTTTAAATTCTTTTTTATCTTTTTCGCTATACGGAAATTGTTTTCCAGATATCTTAGTATCTGGACTTTTTAGTTCAATGATTGCAATATGTTTATCTTTATCTCAATTGGTTAAGGGATGTTCATGATAACATTATTTTAATTCTAGTTTAATTTTTTCTAACTCTTCTTCCAAATTGTAAATTCTTAATACAGGGATTTTTTTGTTTATGATTGATTTCGGTATAACATTCACCACGATTACCTGCAGAACTCTGATGTCTAGACTTATGGTGTATTGGTTGATGTGCAACTCCAATGACTTTATAAATTTTTGGTGTTTTAATTTTGTGATTACAAGGTGTAGTGAATTGAAAACTATCTTTATATTGCGTAAATGGACTATATGTATAGAAAAAAATTTCTCCTAAAAGGATATCACATCCAATTTTATCGATTGCATATATTCTAGGAATAAAACATTCTCTATTTCCTATAACTATAGGAACATTTTCTACAAAATCTCTATAAATTTCAACAATATCACTGACAGTTTGGCCATAAGTCGTTTTCTTATAGTCTCTTTTATAATAATGTTCAGGAAATACATTTCTTTTACATAGGCAAATTTCAGATCCAGTATCAAGTATAGCATGAAATTTTATCATACAATAGTTTGGTAAATTGAGAGTTATCTCAATATATGGACTAAGTATACTAGTTTTGATTGATCTAATTCCTTGTATCAAATAAATTGGTTCTTTGTTTTTATTAACTCTAGGAAGTATTTTCTGTTTATTTTCTATAGTTATTTGTAGGGTGTTTTTCTGAATAATATATGGTGATACCTTTTCAAGAAAATTCATTCCAAGTAATATTGGGCTAGTATCTTTTCCTTTCCTATAATCTTTATGGATTTTAAGGTTTAATTTAAATTGTTCTCCTTCTATATCAGTAAAACTTAGTTCAAAATTAACAAATGTTTTGATTTCATATTTAATTCCATGATAATCTGTAAGAGTTATTCCTTGTGGTAGGTTTTCTTCAGATAAATGATCAACTAAGTCTACTCTTATATGGCTGGTACTAGCTCCTGTATTGACAAGGGCTATGATTTCTTCGTAGTTATTTTAATTATTGATATATTCTGTTAAGATAAAGAAGTTATCTTCCTCACACTTTCTTCGGTCAATATCAATACTATTTTTAGGTAATGTTAAGTAGTTTTTACTTGTAGATGGTCTGCTAGAACTTACGAGTTCTCTAGTACTAATACATCTTTCTATTATTCTACTAGACATTCTAACTACAAGTTGTCCAAAGTTACTCAAAGTGGCTAATCCTTGATTTCCTACATTACTGTCTATTCTTCTAATTCGTTGATGAAAATCAAGCAATATGTCTTGTGGTAAGGAAATATTATTATCACTTAACATTCTTGGGGGAGTAAATTGTGTTAGGTTTATAAAGTCTTCATGAATTTCTATAAATTCCCCTGAAATTTTATTGATTTCCTTTTGGTGTGTAGTAGTAAAAGCATATAAAGCTTTACAATGTAAAGTTACAGATTTACTCCTTGGTAGCATCATTAATCTATCGATTTTGTGATATAAATTTAGTCATAGACTTAAGTTTTCATCTGATAAAGACATGGCAAATCCAGGTCTTATAGCAAATATAATTTTCTTATAAACAAGATTTTCAGATACCATTCCTAATAGAGCATCCATAGGATCATGAAGTATTCTATTATCCATCAAGTATATCTGTATAGGAATATCAATTCCTTCTCTAAAATATCCTTTGATCATAATTTGGATCTCTCCAATAACAATATTCTTTAATCTATCTCTAGTAGATTTTTTAATATTTGCTAATTCTCTATTAACCCATTATCTTGTTATAAGAGGTATAGTAATATTACCTTTAACATTTTCGATATTAATGGGTACTTCGTCATACTTGACAATGTATATTGTTTTGTTAAACCAAGATAATATAGGTCTTATAAAAATATCTTTATCTCTTAAAGATATTTGTTTTTTCTTTTATAGCTCCATATCTTTCTTCATCAAGTACAACAGTTTGCGAAGTTCCTTCTTCATTATTTAAGTTGGTCTCAATAGTATCAATAATTTCTTGATTCATATAAATCTGTTCATATTCAGGTTCTTCAATTTCTTCTATATCTAGTTCATAGATTGAGTCAGTTTCAGATAATTCGTCTAAATCTTCAATTATCTCATATTCTGAATCAGATTATATTTCTTCCATTAATCTAATGGACTTAACATTTTCTCTTCTATTTTTATTAGGACAATTGGTAGATATATGTCCTATTTCGTTACATGTAAAACATTTACATTTTTTATAAAATTCCTCCTTAGATTTTTTTTGAAATTTCTTATGTTGGTTAAATTCCTTTTTCCAAGGTTTTTTCTTCCTAAAATATTTCTTGTTGTCTTAAATCCTCTATTTTTCTTCAAAGGTTTAAGAAATTTCTTAAATTTCTTCTTATAATATGGTTTCTTGGGTGGTTTGTGACAACTAAATTGTGGTACTGCTGCTATTTCTCCATAACAGCATAAACTAGCTTTCTTACCATGTTTTCTAAATAGGTGTTGGTACATAGATTTTTTGCACCATTCAGATATTTTTCTCTTAGTGAATGAAGTTCTCATTCCTAGAGTATCAGCCTTTTGATTAGGATCTTCCCATTCTATTTTCTTCCAATAAATTTGGTACTCCTCAAATAATTTCTGACCCCATGGTCAGGGTAGTTTAAGGAAATATCTATTTAATAATTTTTTATCCTCTTCAGATATATTCCATTCTTTTATGGATTTGGATGCTTTGATATATATTTTTTCGAATTTCTTAGTATATTCATTTAATTCACACATATCACAGATTTTTAATAATTCCATTTCTCTTTCCGCTTGTAAGGTTTCTTGAGTAATCATATCAATTTTAGTTTCAGGTATAACTTCTCCTAAGAGTAGATGTCTAAAGAAATTTTCTGTTCATTTTAAAATCTCTTTAAAATTTTCAGTATCTAAACTTTCATTACTATCTATGGTAGTTGTAGATTTTTCTCCATATTTGATTTGATTTTTGGTTTCTTCAGAAGTTCTTTTCCAGATGTTTGAAGTAATTCCTCTAAAGGTGTGGATTATAAAGTTATAAGATTGAGTGGTATTCCATCTATGAAAAACAACAGCTAAATCAGTAGTTTTTGTCCAAAAATCAATAACTTCGCTTTTATTATTGCTATCATCAATATCTAACCATATTCGTGTTGTAGGAATGGGTTCAGTAAATAATCTAACATGATTATTATCCCTAAGACGTATAGACTTGGTTGCAATAGTTTTTGGACCTTTTCTAAAATTATAACATGCTCGCTCATTAGTTATTTCATGTTCTTTTATCCATTCCAAATTCCAGTCATTAGATTCATCTTGAATCCAATCAGTAGTGACATTAGTTCCACTAGTTTCTCCGACTAACGGCTCAACTTGTTTATTTAAAGGTGAAGTATTAATTTTAGTAGTCTCCTCTTTAGGTGGAGGATCATTCATATATATATTCTCAGTTTGGATAGCCAATTGTTCTAAACTTTGTTTATAAACTTCTAATTTCTCTCCAGTAACTTCAAAGAATTTATTTTCTAATTCTTCTATAACGTATGCCGGTAAAGGTGGTTCAATTGAAGTATAACAATTATTTTTAAGTTTTAATTCTTTAAATTTTGATTCAATTTGTTTATATAGGATTTTTGGTCCAATCTTAATATTATCATTTACGATTTCTAAATTTGATTCAATATTTTTCACATGAGTCATGATGTCTTGATTTATCATATCGATTTTTTCAAAAGGTAAAGCATAATTATCATATTGTTCTAAAAATTAATTTATAATAATATCTTCCTCTTCATATTCGGGAGATTCATCTACTAAAATTTGTAATGCTTTATTTTTTACTTCAGTTAACTGTTTAGAATTATTTATTTGTTTTATCTCTTCACTTAGAGATTTAAATTTGTTACTTAAATTTGTCGCTAACTCTTGTAATTTAATTCTATTAGTATTAGTTAAAATAACGACATTTTGTAATTCTTCTAAAATTAGTTTATCTTTTCAATCCATTCTAGAAAATATTTCTAAAGTTCTAAAAATTTTCTTCAGGTTCGTTACTAGGCTCTGATACCAATTTTGTGAAAAGGCGAAAGCGATAATATAAATCAAAAATATTTTGAGGACTAAATTGAAAATATTTTATTTTAGGATGACAATGGGTGCAATTTTTATATTTGGGGGTATTTTAGGTAGTTAGTAATGTAAAAAATGGTCAATGGTCATTTTGGAAAAATGAATGGGTTAACCTGCTATTTGTCACCTATTCCTCGTTTCTCCCCTCTTGCCCCCAAAATGTTTTCACCAAATAATTTCTTTCCTCTTTAATTTGCCGCTTTAGTTTAGTCGCCCAAACCTAATTCCAATTTTCTCAGCCTGAAAGTTTCTTGTGAATATCATGGTTGCAATCTAATTTTTTTCCTCACATAACATTGATTTTGGGTCAAAAAACTTTCAGCTGAATCTACTACAAATTTTGAGTTCTCCGAGTCGTCTTCAAGGTATGCCAATCAATCCTACCATTGATTTGTAAATTGTGTAGAAAATACAAGTACATAATAAATGGAAGCTATTCTTCTGTATAAATTATTTAAGCAGGGATATTGTAAAATGTGTTTTCGAAACCCCTATTGCGATTTGGGTTAAATAATCCCAACATATATGATTTGGCATATTTTGAAGTTGTGATCTATAGAAAAAGAATTGATGTTTTGCATATGGATTGTTTTTGTTTTCTATTGTCTTTAATTTGTGTGTGTGTGTTTATGTTGCTCTATTTGAGTTTTATTTGTGTTTTGATAAAATATTTTGGATTCAATATTATATTCATTGGCACTACATGTCTTAATTAATTTATTGTCTTTTTGTATCTTTATACTATTTTGAATAAGGCTAAAAAAATCACTATAATATAAATAACAAATAAAATATAAAAAAATATAATTTACCCTGGTTGTAAAGATTTCTCTATGCTGACATCGATTGTGGAGTTGATGCAACTGAAAGTGAGGTATCATTCTTCTCTTTTAATGCAGATGAGGACGAATTCACGCCATCTTCAGTTTTCCGTGGTCTTGTGGAGTCTGTTAGGCAGCAATTACCAAAATTGGTGTTTGGGTCACTACTTATTGGAGCGGGTATGCTTACTAATTTATTGGATTTTTTCAAAGACTATTGTCAAAAGTAAATTATATTCGTGCATCTGTTATGTTTTTAGTAGTTCACTTGGATGTCAAAAACTGTACTATTAATTTTTAGTCTGATTGGAAAATTCCTGATCTTTGATATGCTGCTGAAATTCATCAGAGAATTGCTTTTTATATCAACCGACGTGAAAGATTCGCTCAGCAATTTCAGCAGTTGGACATCATCTCCACAAGTATTGATGAAGTATCAACTAGTGCCAAGCCTCTAGTGCGACAAGTAAGAGAATTTCCCCAGAAAGAAAACTAACAGAGATTGGGTTCTGCTCAGGTAACAAAAAATTTCTTAATCTTGTGTATTTCAATGATTTGCATTAGAGAGCGACCTTTTGATTCGGTCAGAAAGTATGGTTTATAAGTTCAAAACTTTTCACATGAATTCAGGTCTTGGTGACAGCTGCGGTGGTTGGCTTGGTTGCTCATTTTGTTGCTGGACAGCCTGGTCCTGCTGCAATTGTCATTGGGAATGGCCTTGCACTATCATCCACTGCAGTTGTACTACAGGTAAAACATCATTTGTCGGTTGGCTAGCATTGTTAAAAATTACCTCGAGAGCTATAATTTTGTTCTTTCTTTGTTTCATTTTTATTTATTTTTTTACAATGTGCAGTTAGTTTTACGAGCACTTGTGAAGACTATGATTTAGTACTATTGTTGCAAAAGTTAGTTATGATGATTAATGTGGAGATATCTGCACGTTCTGCAGGAACGTGGAGAGAGCACTTCACGTCACAGGCGAGCTATTCAAAAGTTAGTTTGTTGTACCCCCATTTACACCATTGTCGATAACGAATAATGCTGATGAGGAAGATGATGTTATTCAGGATGAAGAGAATAATTTTGGTGATGATCAGCCGCATATCTAATTCACGGGGATGAAGAGTTATATTTTTTAGGTGCATAATAATAGATATAGGGCATGTTTGCTATACTCTTCTTAAATTTAGATTTAATCATACTTGGTGAATGAGTTTTATTTGTGTTTTGATAAAATATTTTGGATTCAATGTTATATTCATTGGCACTACATGTCTTAATTAACTTATTGTCTTTTTGTATCTTTATACTATTTTGAATAAGGCTAAAAAAATCACTATAATATAAATAACAAATAAAATAAAAAATATATAATTTAATTTCTCCCTACGAATTGTTTTATAATAGCTACACATATGTTTTCTCTACACAAATATTTGTAGAGAAAAATAGGGTTTAGTCCACAAAATAATCTTTGTCATGTTGCCACAAATTCTTTATTATTGGGCAAAATGTATCTTAGCTTACAAATATTCTTTCCACACACAAAATTATTTGTAGGGAAAACGAGATTTAGCCCACAACATAATTTGTGGGGAAAAGCGAAACTTTTTCGTTGACAAACTTAATTTTAGTAGACGAATAATTTTGTCAGGGGAAACCTTACGCGACGAACTGTATTCGTCTCCAAAAGATTTGTAGGGAAAAACTTTAGGCACAAATTTCAAAAATTGGTCATCTTATACCTATCCCCTCGATTTTTGCCCCACAAATGTGCCTACAAAATTGTTTTGTCTGCAAAGATTTCCCCCCACAAATTCTTACCTTTACCTACAAAAAATATTTGCAGGAAAAACATAAAATTCTTGTAGTGACATTGCACTAATCATGGAAAATAAAAAAATAAAATGGCTTAATTTTGAAACTTTTTTTACTTGAGTAATTATGCCTAGAAGAATCTTTAAAATCTGGTTCCCTTTGGTCATTCAACTTGAGATTCATCGGCCAAAAACTCGCTACAGAGGTCGGTTAGTCGCTTAATAGAGAGAAGTTATAACATAAAATGAAAAAGATATAAAATGAAAAAAAAAATGAATGGTAAAAAAAAAGTGCATAAAAGAGATGACACACTAAATGCCAAGATTAAGCCCCAAATGCTCATTTAGAGAATCAATCTTATTTTAGAGAATTAGACCTAAAAAGCTCTAGATACTCTTTGACAGTCTCTGGATACTACTATAATGTTCTAGATTATAGATTAATTTGACCTTACGTACGAAATTACTCTATTAAAAGCAACAAGTCATTTTTTTAATAGTTTCTAGATGGTCAAACATACAAGTCCAATTTGTCCTATGTTTGAATGTCACAGTCAATAATCAAAACAATAAACAACACCAGTATTGTTGATGGAGAAACCCAACTAGGTAAAAATTTCAGACCAAGCAACTACATCCACTATAGACAATATGGATTTACAGTTAGATGCTACATAGTCAACTCCATTATACTTTCCGATCTACTTCTTGCAATCTCCAAGATCTATCGACTCCATCAGTTTCTCGATCTTCTCCAATTATCTCTTCTAAGTGGAACTCCAAAAATCTCCAATTCTTATAATCTTCCTGTGCTTGTAGTCCAACTTCTCTCAATATCCAGCAGCCTCTGAAAATCAATTGAGAAAGTTTCTTCCATGTTGTATTAAGGAAGTCAATGTTTCGGATTCAATAACTTCGATATTTTCTCCAATACGTGGTTGTAGGATCCCAAGAATAAAAAGATTGATTCAATGCATGAATGAGCTTTTGGATCTTCAAAGGATGTTATGAGTGTATTGTGAAGAAGAGGCACAATGAACAACCACACAAAATTCGTGTTAAGGCTTGAGTATTTATAGTTGAAGGAGTTTAGGTAGTTTTGGCCGTGTAAAACTCTTCAAAAATGCGAACTAGGGTGTTTTGCACGTAAGCCTATTGTTTGAGTAAGGAGCTAGTGACAGGCGAGTGAGAGGAATTCTATTTTTGTCGCTCAAGCAAGGAGCCAGTGACAGGCGAGCAACAGCTAAGCAGTCGTCAGTATATTCATTATAAATTTATCTCCCGATATCCGATTGAGGTGATTCAAAATGAGTTAGAAAGCTAACTCAAAGGGCTACAATTCTTCTAGAATTAGCCTTGTCCAAATTTCAATGTTCTCTATGTGAAAAAATGCATTTTAAGTTATGACCGAGTATTTGGAACATAACTTGTGCGGCTCTTTGATACTCTTTAGATTTTTAATTGCATTTCCTTGATCATATGTGATCTTCTTGAGCATATTTGTCTCCTTCAAGGACCATACTACAATTTCAAAAGATTTCTTGACTTTCACAATTCTTTTATATTAATCCATTTGTCTAAAAAATTGTCAATACAATAGAAACCTAACATGACGGTTGACAAATGATTATTAGCTTAGATGATTCTTGGAGGTCGAAGCAATAAAAAAATATAAGAGAATCCTTATTTATTGAAATGTTAACTTGTGCTGGTAAAATCTATCCAAACTAGAGAAGGCATGATTAGAATCAACTAAACATCAACTTTAGAATGCACTTTGAGAAAAGTAAGTGAAAAGTATAAGTTTGAAGGTGTGTATCTTATGAGTGGAAAATGTAAACGTTTGACTATTGATGGTCAAAAATTGAACCAATCATGAGCTTGTGATGTTGTACACGAGTCTTCACACACACATGTCGAGTTTCGCATTAAATTAGAAATTAAGTTCAACTATGTAATTTTGACACTATTCATTGTATTAATGCAAAAGTCCAATCTTGAGAGTAACGATATGCCATTTAACCAAGCTTTGATTGAGTTAGGCTATAGTTTGTTTGGGGACAAACAAATGTTCAAGTTTGGGGGGTGTTTGATAAGTGTATTTTATACACTTATTAAGACTGTTAAATTAGATTATTTATTGATGGATTATATGAAACATGACTTAATTTTATGTAAATATTGTTTGTTAGATAACAATCGATGAAAGAGGCAAAAGTGAGGAAAAAGGGCTAAATTGCATCAAAACCAAAGTTCAAAGACTAAAATGAAATAATTCAAAAGTTGTGTCAGATTTCAAGAGGGCGATTCAAGAATGTAAATGGTCAATTGGAGGTAAAGAGAAGCCAACGGGGTTAAAAATGTCGAAAGGGATCAAAATACACCATGGAAAAGTTCAGGGACCAATATGTAAATTGGTCCCAAAATGGTAATACCATGTGTACGCATAGGCTTATTTGGGTCAACTGAGGCTAAATCGAATGAACTATGTGTACACTTAAATTTAACCATGCGCCTAAAAGAAAAAAAAAATTAAATTTTGTTCCACCTTGTTTTGGTATGCAATATTTTGGCACTCCATATATACCATAGGCCGTCTATAACGTGGGAACCATCTATTTATCATTGTTTGATAGCGCAAAGCATTATTACATTCAAGAATTAAGAATTCATCGTTTGGGTTGGAGATTAAAGTGAAGAATTGGAGTTTTCAAGTTTTTTATCATATTCCTTGTCTGGGTTATGTCTTTTCTTATGTCTTTTGTGTAATTTTTATATGGCAATGCTAAGCTTAACAAATCTGTGTATTGAATATATGACAAAACCTATTGATTTTTAGTTTTTTAATTTAAGAATTATCGTTTTTTGGGTAATTCTCATGTTTGTGGTTTAATATGCATTAATTATGTTTGTTTGAGTGTTTGTGCACCATTTAGACATTTCTTATTTGTAGTGTTAAAAAACTCATATTACACTGCATCTTTGACACACGGGCAATAGGGAAAAGAGATGTAGATACTTTAGAAGACGATGTAGCAAAATCAATTAAATTTTGAGACCGCATACCTGTTATGAGAGCTTTTTATTAAAAAAAATTGGCCGTTCCCCCTAAACCATTGATGAAACAGACCCCACTCAATTTGGAATTTACTTTTTTCATAATTGCATTGTACGCGAATTGTTGCTCATTATTTAAGCTTGCTGCACAAGCATAGCCTCCTTATATATCCAAATTTGTTGTCTCTTCTACAACCTTTCATTTTCATTTGTATTTACATTGAACGACACTATTTCATAGTCATTTATGTTTTTACCTGATAATTCTAAAATAAAACCGATGTCTTCTAAAGCTCGTAGTTCAACAATCCTCGAAGGTATATTTTCATATACATAATCATCGATCATATAAACTTTAAATTTATCCCACAATAGTTTTGGATGATCATGGTTGCAAAGTATAAGAAGGGTAGCAAAAAGACTTCTATAAGAAATAGGCATTTCATAAACAATAGATTCATATAGACATTCTTCACAATAATTGTCTCCATTTAACAAACCATGTAAAATTGTTGCTTCTCGATATGTACTAACAGTTACGCAGTTCGAAGTTCATAAATCATGAAATGATGTTAGACCTCGAATCTGATTGAGAAGACGCGCAGAAAATATCATTCTCCTTCAGATGGATTCATTGTGACAATTCATCTTGTAACAACATTTTTTTTTTCTAGAAGTCCAAATCTTCTTAGTTGAGTTCCAAACAAAATGTGTTGAAAAATCTCGATAAAACAATGAACGAGCAAATTCATTTGCTTTATTTACTTGAAATTTTTTTTGTTAACATTGCTCTTTTCGTATTTTTGTTCTCAATAACAGTAGATAAATCATCTTCGTCGTCACATATTACTTGTTGATGATTTTCGATATGAAGTTGTAAGGAATAAACAGCTATAAATTTCCGCCAAATTAAATGAAAAAAATTCTCCACATAGCTTTATGTGGAGATATCCATCTAGCAGATTGAAAAGCTGAGATTTCGTCGATTTCTTTTCATATTTCATTTGTAGAAACTGAAAAATCAATACGATCATATCCTTTATACACATATTTGTACAAATATTTTACATTTTTAATAGAAGAATATATTTCAATATTAATGTGGCAGTCAAATTTTGCTCTTAAATAATGATTATACGGCACAACCCATCAATTGTCTAACATTTGACCTCTAACTTTAATAGAAATTTTGTTATCACAACGTTGATACAAATTATATAAGTTATCATCGAATATAGTAGTATTACAATAATCTCTAGAATATTTATTTTTGCAACATTTGTTTACTTCCATACATACAGTTTTTTGGATTGAGGTCTCCACAAGAGCCATGCATATTGTGTTTGACAATAACAGAACAAAGATAATGATATTTATTTTCATAAGGAATTTCACAAGAAACTATATTATTAACATCTACAGCATAATGGATTTTGTGGCCATAGTTGAAAATCAACAATAGATATGTATGAGGAAGCCCACTTTTTTTAAATTAATAACATATATATGCGCAACAACTGGGCCCAACATATTTTCTTTGTATTAATCATTTTTTCAACTCTTCTATTTTTGCTCTAAATATACGTATAATCAGATCTGGTCGACTTTGAATCTCATCGTCGTGTTTTAGTTCTTACTTAATCTCTTACCAATTTGGATTACATGTTATAGTCAAGAAGATATCTGATTTTCAACAATGCTATACAAGCTATTGCATCCATATATCTCCTTAACATATCTCTAGGCCCACATATAAAATACTGAGATAAAACAATTTTTCTTCCAATTTTGTACCTTCTTGTCTCTCCATTTTGAACGCTATCTACAATACATTGGTAAAGTTCAACTAGAATTTGTTTATGGTTTTTACGAAAATAGTCTAATCGTGCAGTTTCGATCTTAACATACATACATATCTACAACATATTGTTGGAGAAATCTACCACTGTGAAGTAAAATAGACTTACCGAAAGGCCTAATTTGCAATTTATATGAATAATATTCTCAAGAAGAAACCTAAGATCGTTTCTTCATTCCATCAAACACTACAAAATGAAACTCATCATTCGTTTACAATATTGACATTGCAAAACTTAGTAGAATGTACAATAAAATATATTTGCAAACTTTTATTTTCTTTTTAAATAAATTCAGCCGCAGAGGTAACTGTATTAGGAAATGCAACTAATTCAGACAAATGTTCAGGTTGAAAATTGGTCCTTCTACACCTCCCAATACCTTCATGCCAACCTGATTCTCCGTATGGAAAAAATAATGGATATTGCAAAGGATCATAGCAATCGTAGTAATAATGAACTCTATGTGAATCACCAGAATGACCATATATAGTAATGTCACGAACGCAAATATTAGCATTTTCATCGTTTTTTACCCATACAACAGCTACTTGAAATGATGTAGGAGTATTGATGACTCTTTGATCAAGACCTAGATCGCATCTTATGTGTATTCGATGATCTCATAAGTTAGTCATATTACTTAAAGACCGAAAGAATCTACTATATGGATTCACTTTCAGGATTTCAATTAGAACAATTAAGTACATTGAACAAAGTTTTCAAAATTTTCATACAATTTTGAAGTTCATTATCTGTATCACAAAAATATAACTACATATAAGAAAGCTTACTGTTCGTGGGATAAGTTAATTTACTTAATGATATACTTGTCCTTGAACTCTAATTGTGTAAATACATCTGTATGCTTTAAAGAGCTCTGATAATAGCACATTTGTTATGTTTTTCACCCTTTAATATTTTCATTTATATGATTATTTGACACCGAAATGCACTAAATGTTTCTATATCTTTGTTTAGGTCGCAAATGGGTGAAACAAGTGAAAAATGGGCGAAACAAGTGAAAAAGGATCAAAATAGAAGAAATCGAAAGTTAAAGGACCAAATTGCAAATACCAAAAGATGACTCAGCAAGGAAAATGAAGATATGAAGATTTGAGAATGTTCGGCGTCAATTGGAGGAAGAAAGGAGTCAAAGGGGTGATATATAGCCAAGACATTCTCACACATCAATTTTCAGGCCGAAAACTTTTGCACCGATTTTTAGCCTCATCTTGAGACCGTTGTTTCACATGGTATAAGATCGAACTGGAAGTTGACATCTGAATGAAAGTTGTAACCCATCGAGCCAGATTTCCAACGCACTTTGAATCACCTCAATCGGATATCGGAAGAGAAAGATATTATCAAACTACTAAAAGCTGTCCGGCAGAAAAATATTATAACTAAGCGGTCGCTTAGAGTAATTTGGCAAGCGGTCGCCCACAACCCTACCGAGAATTCAAAGGCAAATATCATTGAACTAAGCTATCGATTGAATTTACACTAAGCGGTAGCTTAGTGATTTTTTCGGTAGATCTGTTCTAATTCCGGAAATAACCTAAACACCTATGGAAACGCGTTTTGCTTGATTTTCTTGACCTAAATAGATCAAAAGACGTCCAGAAGGGATTATTCATCATCTTGGAACAATTCTTTTCACCTTGGGAACAAGAAAACTCCATGGAAGGCTAAAGAATCATGTGAAGCAAAGAAGGAACTCATCCAATTTTGGGGAATTCATGTCGATTATTCAAACATTTGGTATTTATTTTAATAAACACTTGTAGATCTGGATTCTTATCTTTATGAATTTATGAAGAATTTGGTTTAACTTATATTAGGTTTTTCATAGGATTAATCATGTTCTTTCTATTGAATGATCGAAGTATTTGTTGAACCTTTCTTGCATTGATAATATTGATGTGATTATTTACAACTTTGTGCTACATGTATATGGTTGGTTTATAATCTAATTTTAATAATTGCTTGTGGAAATTGTGAAATGAATCCTAAATCTAGAAGTACAATTGTGAACCATATTGATCTTAAATGTTAAATCTAGATTTTCATCTTTGTGAATTTATCTTGAAATTGGGTTAATGATTATTAGATTGTTCATGGATTTAATCATGTTTTCTCCATTGTTTAATCGAATTAATTATTGAATTTCAATTTCACGAATTTATTGGTGTAATTATTTACTGCCCTATGCTATAAGTATATGGTCATTTTGTAATCTAATTTCAATTAACAAATGCGTGAATTGTGAAGAGAATTTAGAATTTAAGGGTACATGTATGAATTATTTTGGTCTTAAACGATAAATCTTCCGATTAAAGTGTTGGGACGAAAGCCTTTAATTGTGTTATTAATTTGAATGATTGACATTGAATAATCTAATCTGGATGAGGGAATTCTGAGCTTCACTATTTTAATTACTGAATTTTATCCCAAAAACTTTGATATTGATTTAATTTTCAACAACCAAACTTTCTTGCGAATTTTGAGAGAACAAATCACCACTTTTGAAACCTTTAATAATTTTTCCATCTCTCTGTGGATACGACACCCCAAAGCTACACTACAACACCGCGGTAAACTTTGGGCGTAATCAAATTTTGGCGTCGTTGCCGGGGAGACGATACAACAAATTGAAGGATTTTCTAGCAAAAGGGTGACTTCGTTCCCTTTTTCATTTTCATTTCATTTTTTTGTTAGTTTATTTTCTCTCATTGTTTTCTCTTGTTTTTCACATAATTCCATTTTTTTTTCTTTTGCTTGTGTTTATGAGCAGAGATCGAGGTGATATAGGAAGCTCTACCGAAAGACTTCGTCCAGTGTTTGAATCTCTTCCTAACCCTATCTTTGACACTGCATCTATTGCCACGACCACCACATCACGTAACACAATGTCTGATAGTGAGCATGATGCACCTTACAGAACTTTGCATGATTATCTTCACCCCACACGCACATCTACACCATCATGTATTATGTTCCCACCCAATATGCCACGTGTAGATTTTAATCCTGGAATGATTCAACTTCTCCCAAATTTCCATGGACTTGAAAATGAAAACCCGTATGTGCATATTAGAGAATTTGAGGAAGTAGCAACCTTCCACAATCAACATGGTATAGTGGATGCAATTAGGCTTAAATTCTTTCCATTCTCCCTTAAGGAAAGGGCAAAAAGCTGGTTATATTCATTGAGACCACGTTCGATTGGAACTTGGGCTGGACTCAAGCATTATTTGGCAAATACTTTCCACATCATAAGACTAGTGCTTTGAAAAAGAAAATCAATTCCTTTGCCCAAAAAGATAGTGAAACCCTATACCAAGCGTGGGAAACATACAAAGAGTTGCAAGCCCTTTGTCCCCACCATGGTTATGAGAGCTGGTGCATTGTGAGCTATTTCTATTAAGGGTTGACACCTAGGGAGCGCCAGTTTGTAGAGATGATGTGTAATGGTGAGTTCCTACAGAAAGATCCAGATGAGGCCATAGGATATTTAGATGACTTAGCTGAAAAAGCCCATACCTGGACAAGACCTAGTGCTGCTAAGAGTGCTAATAGGTCACGACCCACAAATAACCCCGCTAGCACAGGTATTTATCATCTTAGGGAAGAGGATAGCCTTAGGGCAAAGGTAGAAGCCCTAACTAAAGAACTTGAAGCCTTAAGTGCTAGAGACTCGAAATCTGTACATAGTGCATCCCGTGTTGAGTCTAGTAGAAATTGTTTTGTGTGTGGGGGAAGCGAACACCCAGCGCAAGAGTGTGCCACTTACACTGAGATGAGGGGAGTCTATGAGGAACACTGTAATGCTTTAGGCATGTACCAAAAGTCATATGCCCCCTTTTCTGAAACCTACAATAAAGGGTGGCGAAATCATCCCAATTTCAGTTGGAAGTCTGACAACCAGCCACCTAGGACTTTCAATACTCCTTCATATCAACCTACAACCTCTAGGAACTCTTTGGAAGACACCTTACATGCTTTTATAGAGGCTCAGGGTAAAACCAATCAAAAGTTTGAAATCATGATCAATCAGGTTGTTGAGGATAACAAGGAAATGAAAAGTCACATGTCCAAATTGACCAATGCCCTAACTGTAGGGGAGTGTGGGAAATTTTCGACTCAACCTCAGCCAAACCCTAAGGGACAACACATGGCTCAGACCTCAGGTTCAGAAGGGAATAACTTTAAGGAAGTCAATGCCATCACCACTAGATCTGGCAAGGTTATAGAACCAATCATAAAGTCTAGGGAGTCGAGGGAAAAGGAAAAAGATTCTAGAAATTTTGAAGAGAGTGCCCCTAGTGAGGAGGTAGTAGAAATTCCTACTAGAGTACCTTTCCCTCAAGCTCTAAAGTCCACCTCGAAATCTGCTAGCCATCATAGCGAGATCCTAGAGCACCTAAAGCGAGTAAAGATCAATCTGCCTTTCTTGCATGTGATTTCACAGGTTCCTGCTTATGCTAAAGTCCTTAAGGATTTATGCACTGTCAAAAGAAAACATCATGTCAAGAAAATCACTTTCTTAACTGAGCACGTGAGTGCCGTGATCGAGCAGAGGACCCCACCAAAGTATAAGGATCCTGGTTGTCCTACTATCTCTTGCATCATTGGGAACCATGAGATTGGACAAGCCCTTCTTGATCTAGGGGCTAGTGTCAATCTCATGCCTTATGAAATTTACTCGTAGCTAGGATTAGGTGAGATAAAGCCTACCTCTGTTGTCCTACAATTAGCTGATAGGTCCACTATTAAACCTAGGGGAGTAATTGAAGATGTTTTAGTTCAAATTGATAAATTTTACTACCCCGTTGATTTCTTGGTCGTGGATGTAAAAGCTAATGTGAGTGTTGCTTCTAAAATTCCTATCATTCTTGGTAGACCATTCCTTGCTACTGCTAATGCTTTGATTAATTGTAGAAATGGTCTCATGAAATTATCCTTTGGGAATATGACTCTAGAAGTTAACATTTTTCATATCACCAGGCATCCAGAGAAAGATGATGAGTGTCAACAAACTCACATGATTGACACACTCACACAAGAGGTAGCCGATAATATGTTCCTTGACCAGCACAAGAATTTCTAGAACCAGATGATTTGGACATCGTGGAGAGGACAGATCACGAGACAGGTAATAGTCCTTATTTTACATCACCAGTTTCTAACAAGAGGACTCTACCTTCTATGTTGCAGGCTCCCACTACAAATTTCAAGCCCTCTCCTAGTGACCCCACACATGTATTAGATGGAGGCAGAGGAGCTGCACCGATGGTTATGGTCAATGAGTTTAATGCACCGCAAGGAAACTTGAGATCGCCCTGGCTAGATGCGGGCTAAAAATGGGAACATTGGGTCGAGCCAACGACGATAAACAAAGGCGCTGTTTGGGAGGCAACCCATGGGAAGTTTATTCATTTCTTTTGTTTTTGTTTTTGCATTTATATTTTAGTTATTTTTGTTCTTTTTCTTGCATTACCATCCCATTGAGAACTTCCAGGTTCACTTTTCTTCGTGCTTATGTTGAATCACATCCGACTCCAGGTGATATCTTTCCTTCCCTATTTAGTATTCATGTTTATGCATTGAGGACAATGCAATATTTAGTTGGGGGGAGAGTTACTTTGGATTCTACCATGATTATCATGTACCCTTGTTGAATTTGTCATGATTGGTTTAATTTTTTTCTCTTAAGTCTTTGATTTGCTGCATGTTGTGCCCTTGAATGACAAAATATGCCACTAGGAGTTAATTTTGTTATGAAAGTCTAGATGTCAATACACTTGCTGAATTATTTTTATGCACACAAGCCTTGTGGTAAGATGGTTGTTTAACACATGTGTCTAGAGGAGTCTCTCGTTGAAGTTTCTTTATGTGAGAATTAGTGAGAATTGAGAGTCATATCACACTACAAACGGTGTTAAGCATCCATTGATCTTGTGAATTGGAAACTTTTGTGAGAATAACATTACATGGTCTGTGGTAAGATAGTGGATTACTTGGAATATGATAAAGGTCAATTTAGGATCAACATTTGAGCCTCTCAAACGTTTTCTTTGCAATAAATATAGCTCCTAGTCGCCACTTTGAGCCATATACACATGTATAACCTTTCCCTTCTTGCACATACATTATCCATACTTTTCCATACCGAAGTATATGCTTATTTTTTCACTTCTTTTACTTCCAAGTGTGTAGTAAGTATTAGATGCGATTTGTGAAGAATAGAAGCAAGAAGAATGACAAGAGTTGTGGTAGATTCAAGTGAAAAAAAAAAAACAAACAAAAACAAAAATTGAAAAAAAAAATCATTGAAGATGCTCTACTTGATTGACTTTGGGGTTTGAAATGTCGACAAATGGTACCTATTGAAAGCTGTGATCAATTTGAAATGCCAATTAGAAATGCTTGATAATGTGCTTGGTTGCATACTTGGAAGTGCTTTGAATCTTATACCTCTTAGCCTTATAAAACCCAACCAAAACTTCGTCCAACCTTTTGTATTGACCGTTTGGATCTCAAGTAGGGTGTGGTAAGAAGTTGATATTTTCTCATTTGAAAGTATGTCTATCGCAGGATCAATGTTTGCTTATTACTTGTGCATGAATATTTAAGCCTCCATATTTGAGTGTATCTTATTCTTAGCTCCATAGAGAGAAATCCCGCACTAAACACTTTGATACCCGTGAGTTATGGAGCTGAATCTTTAACTCGAGATATACTTGATGTTGCATGTGTTAGGGTTAGCGGTAAGATGGTTATGACTTGACACACACTTACACATTTGGCATGTGTTTTTGACATTTTGGTGATCATGACACTATTGATTTTTTTGTGGTGTTGAGTTTGAAAAGAGCATGCATTGTGGTAAATTAGAACTTGATAATTTGACTTGCGACGTTGACTAGTCTTTGCTTGTTTCGTTTTGCATTAAATTGCTAGGGACTAGCAATAAGCAAGTTGGGGGGTGTGATAATAGCACATTTGTTACGTTTTTCACCCTTTAATATTTTCATTTATATGATTATTTGACACCGAAATGCACTAAATGTTTCTATATCTTTGTTTAGGTGGCAAATGGGTGAAACAAGTGAAAAATGGGCAAAACAAGTGAAAAATGATCAAAATAGAAGAAATCGAAAGTTAAAGGACCAAATTGCAAATACCAAAAGATGACTCAGCAAGGAAAATGAAGATATGAAGATTTGAGAGTGTTCGGCGTCAATTGGAGGAAGAAAGGAGTCAAAGGAGTGATATATAGCCAAGACATTCTCACACATCAACTTTCAAGCCGAAAACTTTTGCACCGGTTTTTAGCCTCATCTTGAGACCGTTGTTTCACATGGTATAATATCTAACTGGAAGTTGACATCTGAATTAAAGTTGTAGCCCATCGAGTCATCTTTCCAACGCACTTTGAATCACCTCAATCGGATATCGGGAGAGAAAGATATTATCAAACTACTAAAAGCTGTCCGGCAGAAAAATATTATAACTAAGCGGTCGCTTAGAGTAATTTGGCAAGCGGTCGCCCACAACCCAACCGAGAATTCAAAGGAAAATATCATTGAACTAAACTACCACTTGAATTTACACTAAGCGGTAGCTTAGTGATTTTTTCGGCAGATCTGTTCTAATTCCGAAAATAACCTAAACACCTATGGAAACGCGTTTTGCTTGATTTTCTTGACCTAAATAGATCAAAAGACGTCCAGAAGGGATTATTCATCATCTTGGAACAATTCTTTTCACCTTGGGAACAAGAAAACTCCATGGAAGGCTAAAGAATCATGTGAAGCAAAGAAGTAACTCATCCAATTTTGGGGAATTCATGTCGATTATTCAAACATTTGGTATTTATTTTAATAAACACTTGCAGATCTGGATTCTTATCTTTATGAATTTATGAAGAATTTGGTTTAACTTATATTAGGTTTTTCATAGGATTAATCATGTTCTTTCTATTGAATGATCGAAGTATTTGTTGAACCTTTCTTGCATTGATATTATTGATGTGATTATTTACAACTTTGTGCTACATGTATATGGTTGGTTTATAATCTAATTTTAATAATTGCTTGTGGAAATTGTGAAATGAATCCTAAATCTAGAAGTACAATTGTGAACCATATTGATCTTAAATGTTAAATCTAGATTTTCATCTTTGTGAATTTATCTTGAAATTGGGTTAATGATTATTAGATTGTTCATGGATTTAATCATGTTTTCTCCATTGTTTAATCGAATTAATTATTGAATTTCAATTTCACGAATTTATTGGTGTGATTATTTACTGCCCTATGCTATAAGTATATGGTCATTTTGTAATCTAATTTCAATAAACAAATGCGTGAATTGTGAAGAGAATTTAGAATTTAAGGGTACATGTATGAATTATTTTGGTCTTAAACGATAAATCTTCCGATTAAAGTGCTGGGACGAAAGCCTTTAATTGTGTTATTAATTTGAATGATTGACATTGAATAATCTAATCTGGATGAGGGAATTCTGAGCTTCACCATTTTAATTACTGAATTTTATCCCAAAAACTTTGATATTGATTTAATTTTCAACAATCAAACTTTCTTGCGAACTTTGAGAGAACAAATCACCTTTGAAACCTTTAATAATTTTTCCATCTCTCTGTGGATACGACACCCCAAAGCTACACTACAACACCGCGGTAAACTTTGGGCGTAATCAAGCTCTTTGTCGTATTTGACACCAAATGAAGTAAAAACAAAGTGGTTATTATATCTCCATGCAATTTTTTATTTTTAATTCCATACATTTAGGTTCTTTAGAAGTAAACCAATTGTACAGTTCAGTTGGTGAATCAAGCACAAAGAGATGAACTTTTCCATTAGAACAACAGAAGCCTTTACTTTTTCTATAAATTTTTCTTGCACCACAATGTTTACAGCTATTGCATGTCGGTAATATGTATGCAGTCGTTGGTATGTTCAATACATTAAAATTACTTAGTAATGTAGAATTGGAAATATGAGGCTTATCTTGGTTTGAAATAGAAGTCTCAAAATCATAATGCATTATAGATTGTTGCACTTGTACAACATTGAAATTATTATTTCCAGATGATATAGGATTAGTTATCCTCTTACGACGAACATTGCAGCCACTTCGAAGTCGATTTCGTTAATCCCTTTGCCTTTGGTTTTCTTGTTGGCAATGAGACATTGTTTCAAACTTAAGAGAACTAGTCGCTCCATCAGAACATGTTTTTGAAGCATCCATGATAATAATAAAATAATTTATCGAATAGTTGGAGCTCAAGGTAACCAACATGAACTAAGGGCGTGTTTGATACGTCAAAATTTTTCCTGGAAGTTGGAATCGAATTCCAACATCCACTTTTGCGCTGTTTGATAGCGTTTTTTTCCATGGAATTGGTTTCCACCCAATTCCAATGTACAACCACTTAAAGCGTGATTCCGTGGAATTCAATGACTTGCTATATGGTGGGAATTGATTTCCACCTTTTTTTTTAGCAATATAAACAAATTCTAAGATAAAGTGTAAAAAAATTTATCCATTTAATTGACAAATTCCATGCAAAACAAAGTCAAACGTAAAAATAAAAAATAAAATTTATTTATTTATTTTTTTTTTTTTTTGGCAATCTAAACATATTTTGTCCCCAATGGTAAAAAAATTTATCCATTTAATTGACAATTTGCATAAAAAAAACAAAGTCAAACGTATTATAATAGAAATGTGAAAAATTATACCAATCAAACACCTTTAATTCAATTCCCGGTAAAACAATTCCAAACAATTCAATTCCTTTCCACCCAAATTCCACTGTTGCTATCAAACCGACCCTAAAAGAATTGAAGAAGGCTATTAGCACATCTATACTTTCAAGTAAAATAAAATGTTTAAAACATATTAACCTGTTCACAATATGTAACATAGCATAAATTGCACTTTTTTAAACATATAAACTATAAACATCCAAACTAAACCAATAAGAAATTTCAGAGCTACCATTATGTTTTTTGCTCTTTCTAATTTCTCTACAACAAAAGCACAAACACATATTGACGTTTAATCCCCAGCCGTCATCTTCAATTTCATGTTCTTTATTTATATTTCCAACTTCAATTAACCAAATATACATACGGTTTCCTGAAAGCTAACACATATCTTTCATATTAGAAAATAACAGTAACACTTTGATAGAGCTCCAAAAATTTAAGCTAAAACAAATCCACAACTAATTCAGAAAGTTACCTGATGTGATGTTGCAGCAAACACAAATTTAATTTCCAACAAGAATGTTGATCCTGCCCTTCTCCTTTTTCTCTTATTTTCTTTTTCCCCTTAAGCTTCTCGTTGTTGCCTATTCTCTGTCTGTGAAGAAATATATATTTTATATACACACACACACACATATATAGATGCAAAGAATAAGAGATATACGACTACCAATGCCTTTTTGCATGACATTTTTGACCAATTATTTATAATTTGACCATAGAAAAAAAAATATTTTGTATATAGAGAAATGCCAAAAGACTAATACATCCATTTTGTGAGAAATATTTTGTTAGTTATTTGAGGATTGTTCGAGGATAAGAAGTAAAAAGAAAATACTTTCTAAATGAACAGTAAATGGAGTATTCCCTCTTTTAAAAGAGAAGGGAATATAGATTCAAAGAATAAGAGAAATACAGTCACCATGGCCTTTTTGCATGACATTTTTGACCAGTTATTTATAATTTGACCATAGAAAAAACATATTTTGTGTATATAGAGATGTCAAAATACTAATACATCCATTCTTTAAAAACTATTTTGTTAGTTATTTGAGGATTGTTCAAGGATAAAAAGGGAAAATAAAATACTTTCTAAATGAACATTAAGCCCCTGTTTGGCCCCCATTTTTTGGAAATGAAAATGGGTGGAGTAGTGTTTTTTTGAAAAGCGTGATTGGAAAAAAAAATTCAATTTACGTGTAATATTATTTTATGGAAGATTGTGTGGTTAAAAATAGAAGAGAGAAAAATGAAATGAAATGTAATTTAATTTAACGGAATTCAAACAAGGTCTAAATGGAACATGAGAAATTTTCATAAGTAAGAGTATAACTTTGGCCCATTTCAATAATAAGAAAATAAGTTTTAACTTTCAAAAATCAGATTTTTATTAATTTTTATTTATAATTTAATTAATTAAATATATTAAGATCACATATCTATATAATTTGGTCACAGATTCACAATTTAATTGGTCACAGATTATTTTTCGATCAAGAATCAAAGATTTATTAGGCCACAGATTATTTTCGAGGTCACGGATCAAAATTTTAATAAATCACAATTTATTTTCAATGCCACAAATCAAAGATTTATTAGATCACAACTTATTTTCGAGGTCACAGATCGAAATTTAATAAGTCAATTTATTTTCAACGTCACAGATCAAAATTTTAATAGGTCACAAATTGCTTATCGATCACAAATTATCCGAATCAATGGTCATAGATTTGTTATTGGTCACATATTAGCCAATTTAGTGGTCACAGATTTGTTATTGGTCACATATAAGCCAATTTAGTGGTCACAGTTAACCAAATAATCTGTGACCACCGCTCCACAACCGTCGCCGCCCCGCCACCACCACGGCCACGGCCACGGCCACCGCCACCGCCACCACCCCACAAGTTGGATCTGGAAATCACCACCACCGCCGCCACCACCACCTCACAAAGTGGGATTTGAAAATCACCACACAAAAATCACAAAACTACCCTCACTGCCGCCGCTCACAAGTACCATCACCACTACCTCACCAGCCGGATCTAGAAATCGCCACCCACCACCTCACAACTATCGATCCACGAATCCAACCATACCCAACCACCAACCACACTACCAACCACATTGAAATGAAACCACACTGCACTATCGTCACCAAAAATTTTCACCCCATAGACACAACATCGTTCACTTCCACTTCCACTAGCACTATCAGACCACAATCATCGCACCACCACCTATGCAAATCCGCTCACCACACCACCACGCAGATCTGCAACCTAACACTGCCCACACAACAATGCACAACACATTCACTACCTCAACCCCCCACCACATGCATTAAACGGTTCAATACAATTACCGAAGTTGGTCAGGGAGGCGAATCCGAGTGGATAGAAGGAGAAAGATATGACACCCAAATTTGAACTCCACCGCTCGAGGCTCAATCCATCTTCCAATGGGAAACCCGTCGACGAAAAGCCTCTTGGTAATAAAGACGGAGAGGCAAAGCGCTTCTGCATAGTGACGCTCGGAGACGTTCGTCACTGTGACGCTGTGGACTCCGACAATGGTGGCTGCTCGTGTGAGGGAGAGAGATAGAGAGAGAAAGAAGGGATAAATGGGGAAGGGAATGAATATTAGGGTTTTGGTGTATATAATTAATTGAATTATATAATATTATTGTTTAATATAAAACATCTGATTTTTGAACCATGGAACTTCTCACCTGATTTTAGAATGTTGAATTCTTAAGATAGAAAATGGTGTAATTTTCACATGGAACATTCCCTCTTTCAAGGGAGGATTTTGTTCATTGATTTGTACAGCACTACAAAAAGACCAACTTTGATGTTCTGTTAGACCCTTCTCTCGAATGGCTAATTTGTAATGCTGAATCATATGTCCCATACGATAGACTTCAAAAAGGACGACAATTTTATACTAGCATAGAAGCTTCATTATTGCAAACCAACTTAGAATTCTACATTCAAACTACACCTCTCCAGTTTATGCAGGGAAATTATTGCCACGAAGCTGAGAACAATGACAACATAGGGAAGTAACCTAAATGCAAGCATCTGACGTGCTCAATTATAAGATTAATTTGTCTCTATGTACAAAATAGCTAAGAGATCAAAATGGGTTCAAGTAATGAGAACTATAATGAACTGTGTTCTGTTAATATTACATTAATTTTACCCAACTTGTGAAAGGGATAAAAAATTAAATTATCAACCTCAACGCAAAACTCTTCTGCCAGAACATCGTGTTTTGCCTTTGATATGGATGACTTTGGCAACTGCCACGGAGTGATTGTTCAACCCGATGCACCTGCAGCAGCACCCTTATCATAATCCCCTCGTTCTTCTTTGGCGAACTCCTCAATCAATTGCCGCTGTCTTTGGGTCAAGTTTCTAAGAGGCAAAAACGAAAGTTTCGCCCCAGTCAAATATTATTAAATGTCGGGTATCAAAGGAATTCAGTAATCCAAATTCACGAAAATGTTCATGCAATAAACTACACAAACGAGAGAGAGAGAGAGAGAGAGTAATCCAAATTTACGAAAAAGTTCATGCAATAAACTACACAAAAGAGAGAGAGAGAGAGAGAGAGAGAGAGAGAGAGAGAGAGAGAGAGAGGTGAGCCATAATTCTTCAATCTCCATTGAAACCGAGTTCCTTCTATTCAGTTTTATGAAAGAGTGCGCAAGCAGAGAATGAAAGGGGGGGATGAGTAAGAGGTCGGGACAAATTTCCTCCAATTAAGACACTTACATTGGAATGCTGACATTGAAGTGAACATATTGATCTCCAAATGAGTAAGAGTTCCTAACTTTGATCCCTGCATAAGAAGCATTAAGGGAGGTGAAACAAATTATCAGTATTATGCTGAACAAAATTATATGAATATCAGTTCTTAAAAAGAGAAGAGAGAGAGAGCGCAAATGAACACCAAAAATAATTTCAACCACATTAAAAACTACTGACGAGTTACATCAGCTTGGAAACACGTCGAACATGAGAATATATCATCAAAGTTACCCGCTTTTGTGCATATTTAGCACACACCAACTGAAATGGTCAACTTGCCCAATTGAGCAAGAGAGTAAGAGAACCTGAAGAGACAAAAGTGTTATTTTCTTTTGTGAACATAAATTGCAGTGAGAAAACCATCTTTTTGTTAGTGTCAGTGATGGAGCAGAGACAGAAAGATCTCTGTTTTGATATGGGGAGTTTGATAATATTGACTACGCTTTCCCTAATTCAAAATTTGTCTAGCTCTGTGTGCACAACATTTATTATATCTATGGTATGATAGACAAGGCTATTAGAGGGTGATTGATTTTAACACTCTGATACCAAGCTAATTTGAGGCTAATTTGCTGAATGAATTATTCTTTGGTATTGTCTTTCATTTATGCACGTTTACAGAACATACAAGAAAGGAAGATTACAATTGAGACTCCTCATCGTGGTCTGTTTTTCCCTAGGGGGACGTCTCCGGAGCTCACAGCTTATAGTAATGCTAATTGGACTGGTTGGCCTGATTCTCGTCGTTCTACTACTGGGTGAAATATTTTTCTCTGTGATGCTCTCATTTCTTGGAAATGTAATAAACAAGATTGTGCCTCCAAGTCCTCCACTGAGGCTGAATACCGCGCTGTCCGCTACTTGTTCTGAGATTGTGTGACTACAAGAAGTCCTCGCAGAACTTGGTGTTTCTAAATCACAGCCTACACCACTCCATGGTGACAACACTAGCGCTATTCAGATTGTAGCTAATCCTATGTATTATGAACGTACCAAACATATTAAAGTAGAATGTTATTACATCCGAGACGCCTATGAGTCTTAAGATTATTTTTCTTCCCCATGTTTCCACTACTCAACAAGCCGTAGATATCTTCACCAAATTCTTAACTCATAATCGTCATAATTATCTTGCCAACAAATTGATGCGTGTGGACTCACCAACATCAATTTGAGGGGGTATTAGAGGGTGATTGATTCTATTATAGGAGTGATTTATTTCCCTTAATAATCGCACAAAATCAGGGATTGATTCCCAATTGTAATTTTCCTTTCTTGTATATTCCATAAACGTGTATATATGAAAGACAATACCAAAGAATATTTCATTTAGCAAATTGGCCTCAAATTAGCAAAGGCTAGGACTGCTACATGTTTTCCAATGGTACGCAAAGGAACAAAGCCCGAGACATTTATGGACTAAATTCTTCCTCAGAATGTCAGATTTTAAATACACAAACAATAACAGAAAGTAAAGACAGCTGACAAACGACAAATTACAATATAAACACATGAAACTATCATCAACTGCATAATGCAACCAAGACTGTTGGCAAGATATTCTACATAATTTCCAAGATACAATATAAATGTCAGCATTAACATTAACATATCTTTTATAAGTTGTAGAAACTGGCTTTACAGCAAAAGATTTTAAGCAAATCGGAGACGAGAACAGGTAATAATAAAGTAGCATACCTTTTTTCTTCAGGACAACTTTTTGACCAGGTTGAGTTCCAGGGCGGACCTATAAAACAAACCAATATAAAAAATAATGAACACAATTGAAATAGGACAAAACAAAACACAAATTGTTTCAGATGTCGCAACACAAATAAAATATAGTTTATTTTTCGGGACCGAAAGAAAGTTCGTTTCTCATGATCGGAGATACAACTTGATGCCCACACGGGGTCAGGACATCTAGCCAGTGATTGTTAATCAACCCAACTCTAAATAACTATGCCATTGGGCAATGCTAATAATGCAGAAAGTTAGAGAGTCCCATTAATCAATTAGTCAAACAAGAAAAAAAAGCAAGATGTAGTTTTATACGAACCTTAACAACAACATCCCCAGTCAGAGTTGGCACCTGGATTGTTCCTCCCAAAATTGCCTGAAAAAGTATATTCAGTTGTAATTCACATAAATAAAGTTTAAACTACATGTCTTCCTGCCAATAGTTCCAATAACATAACATATAACCTCCCAAAAATTACCTGAGTAATGCTCAAAATTGCGTCAACATGAATGTCAGGCCCTTCTCTCCGGAACACAGGGTCTTCTCTAACCTGGAAAGTACATGAAACATAAATTTGGGCAGACAGCAATAAACTATCCAAACTACAAATTGTACAGATACAATGGCATTAGAGACGAAGGAACTAATCAAGTAACCTTGATTATAACATAAAGATCACCAGGTTGATTGCCCTCAGGATCTGCTCCACCACTTCTGGGAATCTTAATGGTTTCCATATTGTCCACCCCTGCATAAGAATACAATAATGAGCAAATAAAACCTTCGATGAAATCTTCACAAAAATTTAACAAAATACTGTACTCAGATATCACAGCAGCCTGATGCAGTATAAGTTTTAAAAAGAATCAACGATTTCAAGAAACTACTGCATATTATTTCCAGCATGGAGGAAGTTTATGAAAAAAAGAGATTTTATCAAGGAAATCTAACAGATCATCAAATTTGTGGCATTACGAAATATTGGGAGAAATGGAATTGCCTAATGAACTTGGTGCACAAAAGCCAAAACTTCCTTCTTGGGAACTAATTTAGGATGAAATGGGTTCCAGGGAAAAAAGAGATCTTATCAAGGAAATCTAACAGATCATCAAATTTGTGGCATTACGAAATACTGGGAGAAATGGAATTGCCTAATGAACTTGGTGCACAAAAGCCAAAACTTCCTTCTTGGGAACTAATTTAGGATGAAATGGGTTCCAGGGAAAAAATCAAGATATAACATAATGTAATCTCAATGCCTTTTAAAAATTGGCACATCACAATCTCCATACACTCGCAAATGAAGTAGTAGTATAAGATTCTAAGCAAGTTTCATAAAACGATATCAGGCAGTTGACAATGTGGCAACAACACTAAGCCTATGTTTGGCCTCCATCCTTTCAAAAATTCATTTTTTTAAAACTCATTTTCAACCACACATTCTCCTATAAAATAATATTACACGTAAATCGAAAAATCGAAAAGTTTTCCTTACTTTTTAACCACACACAATCTCCAACAAAACACTATTAAAAAATACATTTTTATCCAAAAATGGGGCTCAAACAAGGGCTAATTTCTATGAATTCATAACTTACCTGCCAGAACATTTATCTTCACTGTTTTTGGTCCCCTTACTACCCGTTTACCCCTGCACGACTTGCAAAAACTCTGAAGACAACAAAAAAGAGATTATTATCAATTTTTTCACCATTAACCATTAATTACAGTTATCAATAGGCTTTGAGATTATGTCAGAAATGTCCAAACTAAAGAAGGGAACCACTACTGTATTTCCATAACAAACTACGACGCTAGAAAGTTTTTACAAGACTTAGGTTGTAAAAAATTTCTAATCTTCTAGATACCTTTTCTTTAAAAATACAGAAAGGGAAGCATTGAATATTTCTTCGATTGAATGACTATTATTTATATCATAATTACTCCAACTGAGAACTTATGGGAAAGCAATCATATTATCTAGCTACAAAATATTCAAATGACTCCCTACAGAAAAATTACATAAAAGGAAAAAAAAAATTCTGATATCATCAGTCTCTTTTATAGGGAAGTCAATTTTATCTTGTCAAGTTCAATCGTTTAACAGCACAAGACACCAAATATCTTGTAACAATTAACATGGCAAAGAACACTTGATGCACCCAAGATACTTGCTGTACTTAGAATCACATAGTCAAGGGGTGTTTACAGAATAACATTATAGACGTAACAATATGATCTTCTGACATCTACTAATCATTATGTAGATGAGAACATATATTAATTTAAAATAGAGTAATACAACATCAAGAGGGAAAAGTAGTCACTGCAACAAAAAGGTTAGGAAAAAAACAAGCAATAAAGCCAGAGATGGACAAAGGCCCCTGAACTATAAGATAACTGAGCCTCCTCATACCTCAAGAATCGAACAAATTGTTCCAACCTAGAGGTCAACTCCTATATCAAATTGTTAGAATTTCTTGTTAAACAAAATAAATACATGAACACACACAGAAAATATAGAAAGATCGTCCAGCAATTGACATGAGGAAGAAAACAAAACAGAAGTAACTGTCGGGTATCACATTTCAATTAAGGAGTTGGGCAGCTCGAATTCAGCTTATTATTTTATCTATTGATGAAAATTTAGAATGATAATAAAAATATTACATGGTGAAAGTAGATATATGTCCTACCGATACAATTTTTCCGGCTCCTCCACAATTAGGACAAGTAGACTGAAGGGTGAATGGTCCATTTTGTGATATAACCTGGGAGACAAAAACCAATATTAATATGAATGTTAAATGCACCAGTACCACGGGAATGGCAATAGATCAGGACCTACCATGCCAGAGCCCCTACAACGCTTACATGTTTCAGGCCTCGTCCCAGGAGGAACGCCAGTTCCACCTAATAGAGTTGACAAAATAATAAGAAAGAACTTATGGGAAAGCATTATTGAAGAGATACAAGAACAAACTTCCATATCATGGAAATCTAAGTTCAGTTCAAGCATATTAAAAAAAGAATCAACAAGGATATGTAAATTAGGCATTGCCTTGATAGAGCATTTTACAAATTATTTGGTGTCATAAAAAAAAAGAGATGGCTATACCACAAGTATCACAGGCCAAATCAGTTTGGATTGTCAGTGTTTTAGTGCATCCCTGAACAGCTTCCATAAAGGATAGCTCGATTGAAACCTGCACTCAATTAATAATATTAGTGAGACACATTACAGAAAAATCAAGTTCATCAACTGTTCATTAGATGAAGAATCATAACCTTGACATCTTCACCACCCATGTCCCGATTGAATATATTGAAAATCTGATACCCAGAAGTGGAATGGGTCAAAACATGCAAGAGATAACACATTAGATCTTCAAGATCAAGTCGATTTATTATATAACAGTGAGGAAAAAAATGAGAGTAATACAATCCAACACATCCAAACATTAACAAATGAGGTGCTTCAAATCATTCACTGGTGTAGCTACTAGTTACCAAACGGTCCAGATCTATGCATGCTCATACCACAATGTCAATATCATTTTATTTCATCATTCCACCAATTTATCTATGGTGTTAGTACAATTTAGACATCAAAGGTAATTTAAAGCATAGTTGATTAAAGTTCTAGGAAAGCTTGGTGTGCCTGATTTAGTATCACTAGATGTAATTTTTTGGACTAAGTCATGTGGCACTAATAGTGACCGGGAAATGAATCTCGCTGGCTAGTGAATTAAAATTCTAAACACCAGCCCCAGTTAAGGCCCACATAAGAGAAAAAAAAGTTTAAATGAAGTCCCTTAAATCGAGAAAGAAAAGTTTAACCAGGAATAATCAAACTTCCCTTCTCTGTGTCTTCAGAGCTAAAGCCTAAAGCAAACTATCCCCACAATTCTAGTTGGCTTCTATAAGCTTATCAATTGGTATCATTAATAAACATATAAAGGCTTTCTAGAGTGAAATTTTTTGAAATTTGTATTCCCTTTTCTCAGTGTCAGTCCACATATATTATGTCCTCCGAATAAGCATTCTTCAAAAGAATATCTCATCCTACTCTAGGCATCAATGGATAATAAGAATCTAGTTGATACAGCAAAAGGCCATAAAAATGAGTAAAAGAATAAATGAAATGAACTACAGACATGCTTACATCAGCATTTTTAAAGATGTCCTGGAAAGGATTAAAGCCACCACCTCCAAACGGATCAAACCCGGGACCTTCACCGTTACTGGTGCGCTCGAAAGCTTCATGGCCAAGCTATTAAATGTACATGACACAGAGGTAAATTTTCAAGTGTTGTAAATAAGATAAAGAAATGAGCATGTGAAAATTATCCGATAAATCAGCTGCACTAATAAGGTATGCACTTCGTATAACTAGTGTGCTCCCTAAGAAGTGTAAATAAGATCCTTATAGAGTTCATGGTCCAGCTATAAATATGGTTATCTACTTGCATGATAGATAACTTCAAAAGTATATAGGCAAAATACATTTCTGATGTTTGAAAGACAAAATAAGATGTTCAGAATGAAATTGGGGGACCACCTGCTTACATGTGAAGTCATACGAGGACAAAAGGGAAAATATTTAGCACACTGCTTAAATTAAAAAGGATGTAAAAATATTATGCCCTATTTGGTATAGATTAACATTCAGATTTTAATTTAAGTCAAAGTCAACAATGAATTTTAATCATAAATACAACCCACAACTTTTCAACCACACAGTTTATTAACTTTTATCAAAATCTACTAAATATTGAATTTTAATCTCCACCAAACAGGGGCTACATTATAAACATTAATGAAGACCCCATTTATAAAACAGAGAGGTAGTTCTTTATCCATCGTTAATTTTGTTTTCTCTATTTAACTATCTTGGCTAATATCAAAACTTCTCTAACATCCTCAAATACATGTTCATGTACATACAAGATTAACTAGAGATGATGTCAGGTTGTAGGATCAATCCTGGCTTGGTTATGTAGTGGAATACACCTAGGGTTCAGTGTGATTGAAGGTTTTCCATAAAATTAAAATGAAAACTCCACAGCACTACAATATAGCCAACAATGCCAAGTGGGACAGGACCAAATACTTGGCCATTAAGAAACAACGTAAGCTACATTTAGAATGTTAGAAGATTTGCAGCATGTTCATGACTTGAATTTAGCATCCACACACAAAAAAAATAATAATAATAATAATGATAAAAAATAAAAAATACCGAAAGAATACTAATAAATCACTAATATGGACAATAGTTAAAAAAGGTAAATCTTGCAACTTAAAATGTTGAGATGGTTACAAAGACGAGTAGAAGAGAATCTATTTAGCCAAGACCAAAACAAGTTCCAGGTTAAGTTTAGTTAACATGAGCTCCATATGATGTGCATTTTGGGCATCTCTAGAAGTAGTTCAATACCTCAACCTGATAACCTCATATTATACATACAGTGTGCATTCTAGTAAAGCTACATATTATCTTTTTTATTTCAAAACATATAATTATTTAAACTTGGTAATGCACAAAAATGGCATTCCTGTAATCATGAGAACATTTTTGTTACCACTAACACTCCTTATGATTTAATAAATTTGAAATATGCAAAAACAGATGTTTACTCGTACAAGAAACATTAAGGAACGTGTTATACTTTTAATCCCTCAACAAAATGGTTGCAAACCGAGTTTTCACAAAACTATTCTCTATGTCCTTATATATAAATATAAATAACCTTTCACAAATAAACAATTTTAAGCAGAACGCGATAATTTCCTAATTAATAGGTGATTATGAAAACCATCAAATCAGCAATGCGCATATAATAAATTTGAAAATATTTAAAACCTGATCGTACTGTTGGCGCTTTTCGTCATCTTTCAAGACCTATGATGAAGATACCAAAGAAATATCAAAGAATTTCCACTGACGATAATATCTGAAAGTTTTGATATACAGGAAAATTGTTCAGATAATCAAGTACCTCATATGCTTTCTGAACTTCTTGGAATTTTTTTTCAGCTTCTGGGTCATCTTTGTTTGTATCTGGATGTAACCTCTTTGCAAGCTGTAGCAAAAAGAAAATCATAGAAGAATAATTGAGACATAAGAGAAATGGAAAATCATCAGGAAAGGAATCTAGACTTGGTAATCATAGATTTTCATAAAAACACCACTCAGCTACATCTGTTTGCAAGTGTGGCAGAAATAGACGAGAGAGAGAGAGAGAGACCCCATAGTAAGCTTTCTTGATTTCTGATGCAGTTGCACTCTTACTTACGCCAAGCACGTCGTAAAAATCTCTTGACAAACGTGCTAAGGGCGATAAACCCCACACATGAAGAAAAAAAAAGAACAAGTCAGCGAATTTATCCCCATAAAAGGTCAAACAGGATAAGCAATTCAAAATATACCACCATAATAAATTAATTTTCTCAAATAATTTAGCAGTAACTTCATCAACAAATGTGATACTACTTTTTATTTTTCATTTTCAATTTAGATAAATATGGAGAAAAGTTCCCATATTTCACTAAATTTCGAGTTAATCTTCTAAAGTTAAATGCAGGATTTTATTGTGGTAATACAAAATATATACCTCCAGCTCATGACAGATATGGACAATAAACCGTCATAACCAGTTATCTAAGGTTTTATATCAGAAGAGAAGTAAACACAAGAAATTAAAGAACACAGAATACGTCTGCCTCAAAGCTTAGGAAAATTATACAATTACCAGTGCTATGAATTGATCGTGGCACACCCAAATTAGCTTTGAGTAAACCGATTTTCAACCAGTCTCTCTCACTAGCCACTGTATCCAAGTAATAAAAATAACAAATAACATAAGAATCATATAATTCAACCTATATAATTACGAAACGTAGGATAAAGGAGCAAAATAGTCAGATACCATTTCCGAAATTCGAATAGGGAAGGACCCTACAACGATTGGATAGTGCTGTTCCATAACTCCTGCAACTCCCTTCTAATAACGATTCACCCAACTACATAACAAGAACAAAACTCCATCAATAAACATGAATAATAACCAATAATTTAGCATGCATATATAGAAACAGAGATAGATTCAGTGCATACAAAAGAAGGTGAATTGTGGCGTAGATAGGAGCAGATGGAGCGGCGAGCAATCCGGAATCCGTAGAATCGGACCATTGGCTAGGTCTAACTGAACTAATCAAAGAAAGACTTTGAAGGAAGCACGGTGTAAAACCCTAGAGAAACCCTAAAGAAAATCCAGTAGAAGTATCTAGCGGGATTGTTCAACTTGAGCTTCTGAGGTGGCCCGACCCGTTACCATTTGGTTTGCCAAAATATTTGTGGAGGCTCGAGAACGAAAGTGAACCCCGAGTGGGTTAAATAAAATATGGTTGTTCATCAAATCTCTGTGATTATTAGGGCATTGTTATTTGCATTCACGATTTTTATATATATATACGTCCATATTTAAAAATAATAATTATATATATTGATCTCATGATTCTCATGTAAATTTATCTAAATAGACATATGTAAAATTAAATAAAAATATATTGTTCTAAATTCATCCAATAATGTTTATTTCATAAATTCTTTTATATTCTTTTAGAATTTGTGTTCAGCTAAAATTCTAATAATTATAAAATATCATCTTTAACTAAAATCATTAAAATCCTAATCATAAAATACCCTCTTAAATGGAAATTAAAAAAAAATCAACACATTATTAGACTTATAACTCTTTCATGATATGAATGGAATCGTATATTTTATGCTTTTTTTAAATATTGATTTGACTGGTGAAAATATAAAAGAAATTTCAAAATAAGTTTCAATATCTGTCCAAATAATCTTACATTATAAAATGAAACAAACTTAAAATTATCAATTGAAACACAAACAACCAAAATTTTGAGCTTATAAACAAAAAATTAATAATTAATATATGATTCAAGGAGGGATTTCTTTGATTGCGTGAGCAGTATATTCTTAAGAGAATTCTATAAATTAAAAAAAAAAAAAAAAAGATTTGCTAACCTTTATAATTAGATATTAAAACAACTACATGACAATATAGAATAATAAAAAGTAAGAACCAGATTAAATGTTGATAGTGATTGGATGAATATAGTGATTTTCAAAATTGTATTAGGAATGTATTTATAGTGGAATAAATATATAAAAATTGTATGGATCTATAATGTTTAAATAAATAAATTTAATAAGGATAATATGGGAATTTGACGTATGAAAATATTAAATTTTTCAAAATTTTAAAATTTTAATAGAGATATATATAGTGTGATGCATATATAAAAATTGTAGATGTAAATAATGATACTCTAATTATTATCTAGCTCTTGTTTGAGCTCCATTATTTGACAAATAATGCATTTTAAAATAGTAGATTAATAAAGAATGTGTGATTAAAAAAAAAAAAAAAATTTGAAATTTGTGTATAATATTATTTTATTAAAAAATGAGTGATTGAAAAAGAACGAGAGAAAAATATTTTTTGAAAATAATGAAAATCAAACAAGGGCCTAATAAAATTTTCAAATTTCCACATAATTAAACTCAAGACCCAAACACTTCACATCACCTTACCTCAAACTAACTAGTCAAATAATGATTATAGTACCACATTTTGGACTAATTGATGAACATCTTTTTCAATTTGATTGTCTAAGAACATGTTTGAACAACATTTTTATTTTTGTGGAAAATAATGCATTTTAGAATAGTATTTTAATGAGAAATATGCGGTTAAAAGATAAGAAAAAGTTTTGAGTTTGTATAATATTATTTTATTGAAAAATGTGTGATTGAAAATAAGAGAGAAAAAATATATTTTGAAAATTAGGGAAGTCAAACAAGGGCTAAGTAATTCACTTTGGGCAAGTATGAAATGATTCAACTTAATAATCCAAGCGATACACCTCGAACTAGAAATAAGAAATTTAACTTAGTAGCCCTAGCACTTCGAATAATCATAACCTTAATAAAATAGATTGTTGTCGGATGAAGTCAACGCATCTTAACTAGACAATAGGATTAACCAACTTACTTGATTTCGGACAAAAGTACTCTTTCCCAATTTAGTGGGTCTTGAATAATCTCAACGAAAGACCTTTTGGTAGGTTTTGAGGTCATAATGTAGCCCATTTAATTGTGGTGGCTAGGTTAACTCGGAATGTGTCAACAATGTGATGACTTCTGCAACAAAAATCTCACCTCGACTGGATTTTGTAAATAACATTGACGCATTGTTCTTGTTAGTGTTATATCATTGTAATTGGCTATTCTGTGAACAAAAAGATTAACTTGAATAATTTAGAAGTTTAGGGACTTAATTGTAAAGTTTCATAGTTGGTTGTATAGTGTAGGGTTCGGGATTCAAGTTTGGAACACGAAGAAAACTCGCCGCATTTTCGCTAGTTGCTCATGGGAGTCATACTCGAGCGGATAAAGCAGAATATCTAGTGCTCGACCTTCGCCCACCTGTCGCTCGAGCGACAGGGCCCTCGCTCGAGTGAACATGTTCCTCGCTCGAGCAACCAATTTACGGCCAGACCTAATTCGCGATTTCGCGAAATTTTTATTGGCCAAAGTTTCCATATTCGTCCAACATATAAAAGGGGGCACTGCGCATTTGGGAAAAGGGTGTTGAACATTATTCATTCAAGAGAAAACATTTATTCTCTCAAAAGCCAAACATTCAATAGTTCAATCACCCCATCTATATGCACCATTCGGATTGAAAACATCAAAGTCTTCAATCAATACACTGGTGCTATTCTTCACTTGGATCTGTCAGGAAGATTGTGTCGTCAGCTTGACTGGCTACGAAGATCGAGGAAGAAACTTAAGAACGAGAAATTTTTGGTGGATCTACAGGAGATAAATTGCGTGAAGAGTCAGGAGTGGAGTTCGTATGCTCACTTCAGGAGGACTGCTTTTCAATGAAGAGTTAGGATTGGTGTTCGTGTGCACATTCCAGGAGAGCTGCTTCAAATTTCAGACAGGAGATCAGAAAACTTGTGTCGTCAACTTTACTGGCGATCTGTAAGTTTATAATACAGTTTATAGTGGATTTTTGACTGGCAAAGCACCCAGAGTTTTTCCCACGTTGGGTTTCTCCGTGAACAATTCTTGTGTTGTTTACTTGTTTTAGTTATTGCTTTCATATTATTACGATAATTCAAGATAGGATAAATTGAATTGGTTGATTAATCATCTAGAAACTAATTAAAGTGACTTGTTTCTTTGGTTAAATTAATTCCGCACATAAGGTCAAACTAAAAATGGGTAATTAGTAACGGTCTAACGCTATCCCATAACTTCCAGCTCTCATGAAAAGATGGATGGGTCCATGCCATAGGATTGAATCAAGTCTAATAGGCTCGTGCAAGTTTAATGAGGCTAGCTTCTTTCTGAAAAATATCTTGGTTTCCCTACTAAGCCATACATTATAGCAATCTTGCTTATCTTGGCCTTGGCCACAATGAGAAATAGATAAAAATGGCTTGTGTAGGTTGAAAGATATAAGTTTCCCTAGGGAAAAATAACTTGGCTTCCCTGTCGAGGCTTACATGATGGTAGTCTTGGTTCGCGAGGCCTTGGCCACAACGAGGAATAGATAGAGGTGGCTCCTACAGGTTGAAGGAGACAAATCATTTTTGGGAAAATTTTCTTGGCTCTATTGTCGAAACTTAGACAAAATGGTCGACTCACTTCTAGAGTCCTTGATCATAATAAGGAATATATAGAAGTGGCTCGTGTGGCTTGAAAGAGGAAAGTCCTTTTGGGAAAACATAGTTTGGCTTCCCAATCGAGGCTTACATGAAATGATCATCTCGCTTGATGAGGCAATTTGTGAAGTTAGGAATAAGCAAATATGCTTATGAGGAATCCTTTTTGATTCATTAGATACAATAGCTGGTCAATTCATATAGCTTGTAGAAATATATTAATAATATCTTTGTAGGTGCTCTAGTTGCATGTTTCCCTTCTATGTCTTCTATCTTATAAGTCCATTGGCGTATTTTTCGACAATGTGTGGTAAGAGCCTTTCTAGTTGGGGTCTAATGTTCCTAAGATAGGTTCTTGCAAAGACAGGAAAAATTCTTTACAAAGCTAGGTCACCACTATGTAATGATTTCTTCTTTACTTTGGCATTGTAGTAATAGTCATTTTTTTGGTATGAAGCAATCTTGATTCAAAAATCATTTCTCATCTTTTCAGGGAAGTATAACTTTTCCCTTCTCAATTCTTCATTAGTGATCTCGTTGAAGTGGATACAATGAGGGGAAGAGAGCCCCACTTATAATATGCTTATAGTTTTTGCTCTATATATCATAAGTATGGGATCTCTTTGGCTGCAGTCTTGCCTATAGTTCGAATAACCAATTGCATATGAGAGAGCTAGTCGACCTAATCACCCTTAGAAGCATTGAGCTTTCTTTTAGGCCATACTTGCAAGTCTTTTAGGCAAAGCATGCATTGCCTATTCTTTTAGGTAAGGTCAATCTACCACTTGATAAATGCTAAGTGCTTGTCACCAGAGTGACCTCTTGGAAGGGTTTCTTTTGAATGGTAACGAAGTGTTGGCCCTTATCATATTTGCGATTATAGTGTCGAGCATCCTTTGTCAAGATGTGTCAATAATACCCTGCCTCAAACACTTTTTGAGACAACGTATGCCCTCTAGTATGATTGCTACATTTACTTTCATGGATCTCTCTAAGGATGTAATCTACCTCTTTTCCTCCAGTGCTTTAAAGGAGAGGCATGGAGAAACCTTTTTGTAGAGCGCATCATTTTGAATTATAAAGTTTGCTATTCTCTTCCTTATCATTCGAGACAGTTGATCTTTTAGAGAGGCAATAATTGGCTTTATCCAGGCTAGAGTTTTTTCAACTCACATTACCACGACTCTTCCATTGATGGAAAGTTATTGGAGATGCTCAATTGACACTATTTTAAAAAGTTTGAAGTCTTTGTTGTTGGCCAACTTTGATAGCACATACGAATTTACATTTTGGAGCCAAAAGATTTGCATAAGATGATATTTTTCAAAATAGAGTCAAAAGAAGTATTAGAACTAGTTCATTAGGATGTGTATGGACTAGTAAATAGACCTATATAAGGGGACTATAATTATTTCATTACATTTATAGATGATTACTTTAAATTTAAATATATTAACTTAATGAATTAAAAGTCGGCATCGAAATCAGGTCGTAAATATGTGGATTAAAGTATTAAGATATCTATTGGAAGAATTCAAAGCTACTTGACATAAAATTGTATAATATTTCTAAACAGAATGCACTTAGTACACTCGAATAGATTGATGTTTCACAAAGAAAAACAAGATAATGTTGAATATAGCTAAGTCATGATGAGGTTTTAAACTCTAATTATCTCATTTTGGGAATATACACTGGAGACAACTACATATGTTCTTAACTTAGCTCTTCACTAGTCTATTCCCAAGATTTCCCTGAAAGTGTAGAATAGGCGAAAGTCCAATTTATGTCACATTAAAATTTAGGAATTTCTTAATCATGTGCTAAAAGGAAAGGTAGAAATGTTGTAGTTTCGGTCAGAATATGCCTGTTGGATATAATAAAGTTACCTTGGGATATTATTTCTAGGGTCATCTAGATACGAAGGTCTTTATTTTAACAAATGCAACCTTCTTGGATGATAAATACTTGAATGAATGTCAGCCAAAGAGTACGATTATTTTGAAAGAAATGAATGGGAACAATTTCAAGTCATCGATTCCCAAAACACATCCCGATGACAGATAAACTATGGTGCCAGGATATCTAGAAAATTTGATTTTAGTAGGAGACATGATCTATTATCAATCCCATAGATCAAGAAAGGTTGAAAGGATCGAAATTTTATGATTCCAATTAGGCGATTTCTACATTACAAGTTGATGATCCAACTTTCATTTATGGATATTGTCGATGCAAATTTATAGCTGTAAGCTTTGTATGCTGAAATAGAATCAATGCATTCTACTGAAGTTGGGAACTTATAAATACATCAAAAGGGATAAATCGTATCGAGTCCAAATGGGTCTACAAGAGAAAGAGAGGAGTAGATGAAGATGTATTAAGAAATCATGCATTGCTAAATCCACCATGGAGCAGCGTATGTGCTAGCTTGTGAAGTAAAGAGGTCGTGTGATTCAAAAAATCCTAACCAACATTACGGTAGTGCCTACATTTGTACACTTGACAATGTATTGAAATAATAATGAGGTGTAAGTGTTATTCCCTAGGTCCAATCAGCTTTGGGTATAAGTACTTTTGATATATGTTTAATGCATTTATTTTGATAAAATCTATTATGATATTAAATAATAGAGTCCATAGATTCAAGTCTCGATAATATGTTAATCACAAGGAGTTGTGATTGTGAGATACAAATTACATATGATTGAATATTAAATCATCCATGGTCATAAGTAATAACAAGATACGGATATCGTTGTTAGGAATACACCATCACGTGTGTCATTCCTTACTTGTGAAATAAGTAGCTGATCTCAAAACTAAAGTGTAGTGACACTTAAACGAACACGTGGATGTTTTGTTACTGAACAAAAAATTGGAGACCCGCTAGGAGATTCCACATGGATAATTATTTGAGTGTCAGTGGTTAATCTCTAATGTTTGGCAGTGGAATTGGTCCTTCAACTTGAGATCATCATAGTACCTTATGTGGCGATAGTCATACTTTGGTGATGCTAGAAATTGCTCTGTCAAGGGCCGCTAATACGGCATCGTTTGGGTATGTCAAGAATCATATGAAGATTGTGAATGATCAATAGATGATTCGTCACTTTTAGATAGTAAGAGTTTATGATCTGCATTTCATCCAGTTAAGTTGATAATGAAATCCTTGGCCAAGGTGTACGCATAAGTCGAAAAGATGTTTTCGACTTACATTGACTTAATAGTGGAATGAAAGATGATCGATAATTGAGATTGACACTTATCCATATCTTGTGATTGATCAGATCATACTGACGAATGAATTATAGTTTCACGATAAACGAACGAGTTTGATTTTGTCATACCACGTGACATTTCCCGTCACATGTATTGTCCTGACACATTGCTATATGTCAATTTGGGACGACGGATGTGAATTAGTGATAGATCAAAAAGGTATTTTGATTTATCAATTTTGAATAGATCAAAATAATAATTCACGTCATTAGGCATCGTGACTGGGAACCTAATGGGTCACACACAAAAGGAGAATTAGAAGATTAAGATCTGTCAATTAATTAATTGACAAGCGTTGGATAATTAATTAATTGGATTGCTTATTAATAGGCCCGAATTAATTAATTGGATTAATTAAATATTGGACCGAATTAAGTTTAAGAGATGGGCCCAGCCCGTTTGGGCTTATATAAATAAGCTGCCAGGGTTTGAAAACAGTTGATGTTTTTCATTATTATTCTTGCTAGCACAAGAAAAGAAATCCTGATTTTCTCTCTCAATTTGTTCTCTGTGTGGACACTGTTGGAGGCTGGACAATTGGCCAGCTGTGAGAGGCGGATCAGGATTGCTGGAACTACATAGATAGCAAAGGAGTTTGCAGATCTAATAAAATGTATAGTTTCTATCACAGTTTCTATCTAAACACAAAGCAGATCCTCGGGTGGGAATTGAAATTTAAGTTATTTTCCCCTGTGCATGTTAAGTAAATTCCCAACAATGGTATCAGAGCCTACTTTATGTTTGTTAGAAATTGTTTTTCATATTGATGTAATCAAAAATTGTATTTTCATGTTCTTGAATCTAGCAATTAATTAGAATTAATTTTTATCTTCAAAATCTGGTTTTGAAAAGAAAAAAAATGGTTGAAAGGTGCGGGCGGTGGCAGCACACTGCCGCGCAGCTGCGTGCAGCACCAGCGATGCTGCTGTCGCCTGGCAGTAGCGGGTCACTGCTGCTGTTGGGCACCGCAGCAGCGTTGGACGTCGCTGCTGCAATGGGCTTTGGCGGCGTCGAAAAAGAAAAAAAATTAGGGTTTTCCAGCTCGCCATCGCCGGTAAGAAGGAGAAAACTGGGGTGGAATTTTCAGGGTTTTCGAAATCGGTTTTGAGGTGATTTGGGGACGGGAGCCTCTTGTGTAATTTTTGAAGTTACGAGCCCCTGTCTACAATTATGAGAAAATGGTCAATTTGCAATTGTTTTAAACTAAGGACCAGTTCTACACTTTAATAAATTAGAGTGACTATCAAGCTAATTTCGAAAGTGGAGTGGTCTGATTAGAATTTTGAATTTGGGTCAAATCTTACAATTTCAAAAAGGACTCTTGAATTTGAATTTTAAATTGATTTGAATTATTCTGACCTAAATTAAAATTCTTTTTCAATTTGACGACTTTCTTTATTTTCTTTAAAGTTAGATTTTAACTTAAATATAAAATTTTGATCCTAAATTGAATTTTATTTTATTTAGGAGTTTTGTCCTAAATTAAAATATTAATTCAATTATAATTAGAGTTGGACTTTAATTTAGTATTTAATTAAAATATGATTTTAATTAAATTATTCACCCTAATATGTTATTGAAAATAGAATTGTATTCTAATTTGATTTTAATTAAATTGTTCCGCCCTAAATTTCTTCTTTGAATTAGAGTTGGACTCTAATTTGGTATTTAATTAAAATTTGATTTTAATTAAATAAGTTCGTCTTAAAACGTGGAATTAGAGTTGGACTCTAATTTTGCTATTTAATTAAAATGTGATTTTTATTAAGTATTTTCGCCCTATATTATGAAATTAGAGTTGGACTCTATTTCGGTATTTAATTAAAATCTGATTTTAATTAAATAAACCCGCTAATTAAATTAATTGATTAATATGATTAATTAATTATTTAATTGTTTTCGATCCATTTGTCTAAATAGTTTAGACGACCTTTAATTACTAGATTTTTGAAATATACTTGCATATAATATTAGACATTATATATGATACATTTATATGATGAATGTTTATTAGTGGATGATTATGGACTCGACCATGTGGATGTGTTAAATGAATTGTTTAATTCTTGTTGTTTTATGGGACTGCGAGCTCTTAATTGTTTTGCGCCTGTGAACCCGTTACTATTGTTATTATTATAAGGCCTGCGAGCTTTTAATTGTTTTAGACCTGTGAGTCCGTTATTATTATTATTGTGGGCCTGTGAGTCCAATTTTCATTTAGGCCTGCGTGCCAACTAGTATAGGATACAAGTTGTAGTTGATCTAATTGAAGATGTAAGAAGAGGAGAAAATCATGGAGATGGAGCATTGATATTGATTCAATGCAATACCTCTAGGATTTGACCAACAAGTCTTCCTTTGGCTCAAAGAGATAAATTTTAGAGGTATGTTAAGCTAACACATAAGATGTGTGAAGACAAGGAGTTGTTAGCTTAATGATCTGGGAGTTGTATGGAGATACAATTGATAACAGTATCTACTCAAATGTTTTATTAAGGTTTGTTGAGTACACTCAAGGTCTTAATATAACAAATGAGATCTCAACCCACTGGGAGTCGAGTATGGATTCCATAAATTTATGCGAGAGGGTCATAAATTTGAGTTAAACAGTGGGAGCATAATTAATTTGATAAAAGACCATATTAAATTAATTGACGCATTATATATATATTATTCTTTTACTTTTCGTCATTTATATTTATTGAATAATGAGTAACCATATGTGGCATACTAGATGTCAATAACCAAACCAAGTTTTCTTGATTGACACTGCAATTTGAGAATTGGTCTCAAGCATGAGAAAATTGGTTATGTCTTTAAGTAGCCCTTTTCCAGAGACACCTGTTGATGACTCAACTAAGAAAAATATGGCTACTATAATAAACACGGAGATGATGATAGTACTGCAACATGTGTGATGCTAGCAACTATGTCACCTGAGTTTCAAAAGCAACATAAGAGTATAGATGCTAACACATGACTTTTCATTTCAAAGAGTTGTATGATAATAATCATATGTGGAAAGATATGAGACTTTCAAATAGCTATACCAATGCAAAATGAAAGAGGGATATTCATTCAATGCTCAATTACTGAAGATAATTGTCATTGAGAAATTGTCTCAATTGGGTTCAGCCGTGAACCATGAACTAAGTATTGACTTAATTTTATAATCTCCGTCAGAGAGTTATTTATAGCTAATTGTGAATTTCGATATGAATAAACTCGAGTGCACACTTATTGAGTTGCTGAGTATACTTAAGACGGTTAAGCCCAATATTAAATTTAGAAGTGGGCATGCCATTGATTCCTCTAAAAGATATTAAGAGGAAGTCTAAAGGGGCTTTGGGAAAGCATCTAAGATGGCTAAAACAGTCAAAGTAAATAAGGACATTATCAAATCCACTTGGGTAAGTCCTATATCTACTTCACTAGTTTCTTGGGTATTAGATACCAGATATATATCTCATATTTGTATAGGTATGCAGAAACTAACTGGAAGTAAACCACTGCACAAGGAAGAAGTTGACCTACACGTCGAAAATGAGCAAATGTTGTTGCATTATCTGTAAACTTAGTATTGGAATTAGAGAAATGTTAGATTGAACCCACCAATACCAGAACATTACTTGAATTTCATGTTTGGACACGAATTATATTAATGTTAAGGGCAATTGTTGTTCCCTTTTATCTCAATGGTTATGATGAATTACAAAATGACATTTATATTCTAAATACTGAGTATTCTATAATAAGTATAGAAATTTATAGGTATAAAAGTCATAATCTAAATAACACATATATCTAGTATCACAGACTTGGTTAAATAAATGAAACTGCAATTCCAAAATTACATATAGATGTATATTTGGGGTCAATTGATTTTGAATCATTTGAAGAATGCGAATCGTGCCTGTTAGACACAATGACCAAATCTCCTTTTACTTAAAAGGTGAAAAGTCTGCACAATTACTGAATCTAATACATAGTGATGCATGTGGATCCAAGTCAATTAATGCTAGATGAGTTTCTCTTTCTCATCATATTTACTAATGACTATTTCAGAAATGGTCATGTATATTTGATAAAACTCGAGCATAAAACTCTTGAAAGGTTCAAGGAATTTAAGTTAGAAGTAGATAAACAATTAGGTAAGGATATTCTCACACTAAGATCTGATCAAGGTGAAGATATTTTAAAGATAAAGTTTAGATTATCTAAAAGAGAATGTGATTCTCTTGCAGTGAATTCCTTACATACACTACAACATAATGGTGTGTCTAAAAGGAGGAATCGCAAACTATTAGATATAGTGCAATTAATAATAGGTCGTGCAAACCTCCCAAAAGGTTTTGGGGTCATACATTGATTGCAATGTTCTACACACTAAATTGTGTATCATCTATGTTGGGCGACAAAACTCCATACGAGTTATGGAAAAGCAAAATGCTCAACTTGTCAAATATCAGAATCTGGGGCTGTGACGCTTATGAAGCGGACTGAATTGGATAAGTTTGAGACTGAATTCGATAAATATATATTTGTGGGATATCCTAAACTTGTATTTGGATGTCAATTCTATAAACCCATTGAGAAGAAAGTCTTCATCTCACGACATATAATCTTTCTAGAGAAATAGTTTATTCTAGGAGAGGACAGTGGGAGTGAAATAAAACTTGAAGGAGTTCAAGAGTCCACAGATATAGTTGACCAAATAGATGAATTCGAGTTTGATCCCACACCTGCTGAGGGACATACTCTTGATCAGGATATAGAGATACCTGAGGACACTCCGACTTAGCGTAAATCAAGTAGGACCATTCGACCTTCCAGAAGGTACGAATTCATGATTACTAATCAAATATTATTAATCGAGGATGATGAGCCTACTAGTTACGCATAAGTAAAGTCAAGTGTTGACTTAAAGAGATGACAAAATGCCATGGAATTTGAAATGAACTTGATGTATGTGAACAAGGTTTAGACCTTGATCGATTAGCCTGATGGGGTAGAAACCATAGGTTGTGTAAAGGAGTTTACACGAAAGGTCAGCATGGATGGAAACTTCCATACATACAAAGCTCATTCGAATTTTGTTTGCAATAGCTACATACCATGACTATGAGTTATAGCAAAAGGATGTCAAAACTGTATTCCTTAACGAGAACTTGCAAGAGAAAGTGTACATAACACGACTCGAAAGTTTTGAATCCAAATATGCTTGTAAGGTATGTAAGCTTGATCAATTCTTGTATGGGTTGAAGCAAGCCTCTTGGAACTGAAATCTTCGATTTGATAGAAAAATCAAAAGATTTGATTTTATCAAAAGTGAAGACAAATTGTGTGTTTACAAGAAAATAGTGGGAGGGTTGTCGCATTCCTAATATCATATGTATAAGACATATTATTAATAGAAAACGACATCTCTACGTTTCAATCGTTGAAATTGTGGTTGTTAAAAGATTTATTCATTAAGATATATAAGAAGCAACTTGATCTATAGAGATAGATCTAAAAGATTGCTTAATTCATCGCAATCTACATAAATAAAATCTTGAGAAGATTTTATATGGAGAAAATGAACTGTAAGTTCATGGATACACTGATGCTAACTTCAAGTCAGACTAGAATGATAGCAAATCTCAATCAAAATATTGATTTACTCTTAAATGGTGTATTGGAAAGGTTCCAAACAGGTAACCACCGTTGTTGATTCAATAGCGAGAGCCTTATACACTAGTGCTTTAGAAATAACAAAGGTTGTAGTAATGGGTCAAGAAATTCATTAATGAACTTGAAGTAGTTCCTAACATTGTTGATCACATATATTTGTATTATGATAACAATGGGGCAATCGTGCTAGCAAAGGAACTATGGTCTCATCGATGACCCAAACAGGTGTTGGGGCGGTACTATCTCATCAGAGAGATAATACAAAGAAATGACGTAAAGAAAGAACGAATTCTCACAATTGATAATATTACAGATCCACTGACAAAGAGTTGTCACAGTATAAACATGATCGTCATGTGAACTCTTATGATATTAGATACATAAGCGATTGGATCTAGTGCAAGTGGGAGTTTGTAAGTGTTATGCCCTAGGTCCAATCAACTTTGAGTATAAGTACTTTTGATATATGTTTAATGCATTTATTTTGGTAAGATCTATTATGATATTAAATAATAGAGTCCGTAGATTCAAATCTCGGTAATATTTTAATCACAAGGAGTTGTGATTGTGAGATACAAATTAAATATGATTGAATCTTAAATCATCCATCGTCGTAAGTAATAACAAGATACGGATATCGTTGTTACGGATAGACCATCACGTGTGTCATTCCTTACTTGTGAAGTAAGTAGCTGATCTCACAAGTTAAAGTGTAGTGACACTTAAATGAACACGTGGATATTTTATTACAGAACAAAATATTGGAGACCCGCTGGGAGATTCTAAATGGATAACTATCTGAGTGTCAGTGATTAATCTCTAACGTTCGGTAGTAAAATTGGTCCTTCGACTTGAGATCATCATAGTACCTTATGTGGCGACAATCATACTTTGGTGATGCTGGAAGTTGCTCTGTCAAGGGTCGCTAATACGGCATCGTTCGGGTACATCAAGAATCATATGAACGTTGTGAATGATCAATAGATGATTTGTCACTCTTAGATAGTAAGAGTTTATGATCTGCATTTCATCCAGTTAAGTTGATAATGAAATCCTTGGCCAAGGTGTACGCATAAGTAGAAAAGAAGTTATCGACTTACATTGACTTAATAGTGGAATGAAAGATGATCGATAATTGAGATTGACACTTATCCATATCTCGTGATTGATCGGATCATACTGACGAAGGGATTATAGTTTCACGATAAACGAACGAGTTTGATTTTGTCATACCATGTGACATTTCCCGTCACATGTATTGCCCTGACACATTGCTAGATGTCAATCTGGGACGACGGATGTGAATTAGTGATAGATCAAAAGAGTGTTTTGATTTATCAATTTTGATTAGAACAAAATAATAATTCACGTCGTTAGGTATCGTGACTGGGAACCTAATGGGTCACACACAAAAGGAGAATTAGAAGATTGAGATCTGCCAATTAATTAATTAATTGACAAGCGTTGGATAATTAATTAATTAGATTGCTTATTAATAGACCCGAATTAATTAATTGGATTAATTAATTCATGGACCAGATTTAATTAATTAGATTAATTAAATATTGGATCGGGTTAAGTTTAAGAGACAGGCCCAACCCGTTTGGACTTATATAAATAAGTTGCTAGGGTTTAAAATAGTTGATGTTTTTCATTATTATTCTTGCTAGTACAAGAAAAGAAATCCTGATTTTCTCTCTCAATTTGTTTTCTGTGTGGGCACCGTTGGAGGCTGGACAATTGACCAGTTGTGGGAGACAGATCAGGATTGCTGAAACTACAGGGATAGCAAAGGAGTTTGCAGATCTAATGAAATGTATAGTTTCTATCACAATTTCTATCTAAACACAAGGCAGATTCTCGGATGGAAATTGAAATTTAAGTTATTTTTCGCTGTGTACATTAAGTAAATTCCCAACATGAGCCACTAGCAAATGCTAAAGAATTAAGTAGTAATCAAATTAAATAAACACAAAGAATCGAAATATCATCTCTTGAGGGATTGTTGATAGAGGATATCATTGTCACTAATATTGCTAATGGAGATAACATCGTAAATCCTTTACTCAAAGCCATCTGTCTAAAAGTTTCAAGGGATGTCAGAAGGTATAGGTTGCTAGGCATGAGACGTATACCCTAGGACAAGTAGGAGATATTATTAGGTTGTGTATATAATTTTACTTCAATAAAATGATATTTTTCTAATAAATAATTGCATTTCATTTGTTTGTTATTGCATTTTATTTTAATATGAATCATGTGAATACAAATGTACAATGCTCACTATTCTGGATTGCAACGTATCCCTTATCTAAGAAATAGTTTAATGGTGAGATTAGTATACTTGGAGTGTATTGAGTGGATCTACAAGTTGAGTTTAATTCTATAACCTTGTAGAGGATTAAATTTCACTTGATCATCAAATATTTCATTTAAATCCCTTGATAAGGTTGTGTATATCATATGAAGTTTAATGGTTCTTTGATTACCGATGGATGATATTGATTTGATTGATCAAATCTCTTAGAGAGTTAGAAGCTTGAGAATTAGCAAAGTACAGAACACAAATTCGTGCCGAGAAATGTCACCCAGAAAAATAGGTCGAGTGACTATTTATTTATTTTCTTGTTTTTATAAATCTGACTTAGTAGTTAGAGACATTTAAACTTCAAAATCCATAATTGGTTTATATGACCTTTGAAGAAAATGAAACTTAAGTTGGTAAGAATAATTAGAGTGGTGAAACGGTTATTTATGTCCATTATCTAATTATCAAATCTTGAAAGAGGATGAATCATATATGTCCATATATTTGGAGAGTGAGGTCCTTTTTCTTTAATAAAAAAGAAAAGACAAACAATTAGATTGAATGGTCTAAAATCAACTATACATGATTTAATTATTGAAGTTTGGATAATATATATTTGAACATGTCCATAGATAGAAAATATGATTGATTTTCGAACTTGATGTGAAATCTACTTTTTAAAATAGAAAACTAGAAGAGGAAATTTTTATGTTGCACTGCATGAAGAATTTAGTGCCAAGGGAGAAGAAGACATCTTTATACTTAAAAACAACATTTATTTGGTATTTTGACTTATCCAAAGGTATTTGCATCAAGTGAGTTTTAGTTCATAGTATGGAGCTTATCTTTGTTCATTCCTTTACCTTACATCATAGAAGTTTCGTTACATCCTAATGAATTTATAATTTACCAAACACACAAAATGCAACAAAATTGATCCATATTAAGCATTTAACATGCCAACCCCATAGGCATTTACTTCAACATTTCTTCTTCAAATACAAGTACGAATACAAAAGGAGTTACGTCTCCAGAGAGAATTTTATGTTCTTTGATGCCTCATACGACAAGAAAATAACATTATCTAAATACGAATTGATTTAGCGTTTCTCTTTTTCTCTCATAAAATTTGGGACCAAATAAGTCACTTTTGTGAAGATGACAGAGTTTGTAGTGACATTTGATCTTGACAAAATCACAATCTCATTGGAATAATAGTTGAGTCTATTAAAAAAATTCATGCGAGAAATTAAATATATTCGAGACAAATTTAAAAGAATAATTGCTTTTTGTTGAACTTAAGATTCAGCAAGACCTAGTGATCAATAGATCACATATCCTCTCTCATTCATGTGTATATTATTTGCATACTTGGATAGTCAAGTAAGACTACACAGACTGTAGCTCCGACGTAGATGCAATGGTTGCGAGGACTATAATGCTCAAGTCAGACTAATATGAATATTGAGCTTGGGAGAGACAGAACGGGATTAAAAATAGGTATTTGGTTTAGTTTACACTTACTAGTATTACATAACAATGAGAGATGCTGAGTATTTATATGAGGGAGCAGGTTGCCCATCTGAATGCTTCACATGTGACCTCATCCTAACGACTCTATTGTTAGATTCAATTGTATCAATCCACTGCAACCATATGGATGTGGTTTGTAGATTCAAAATATAAGCTAAAAAGTTGTGATGTTAATAGGTGATGTCACTGTAGAGTTGTAATATCAATCATTTGTGTATTGTATTATTTTGGCTAAAGCGAAGATTATAGCTGATGCCATCGCCTAAGTTATATGTTATATAGGAGAGGTGACGCATTGCTTAGAACAATAATAGTAATCTGAATGAGGCATCTAAAGGCATAGCCTAATTTCCTCGGAAGCGACATGTGGAAGAGGCTATGCGAAGTAAGTGAATTGCAGACCTTACAAGATATTTTTTTCTTATCTATCTGTAACTTGGCCTGCCTCGCAGATAAATGTGTAACGATCGTTCTCCAAAGTCATGCATGAATGTTTATTTAAGGCATGGACTTTTCAATAAAAAATGTATAGATATGACATGATTAACAATCATCTTGTAAGATGGGACCTCTTGTTAGCTAGGATACCAATCATCTCACTAGGTAAAGCGTCTCACAGAGTAGAGCGAGGAATCAAAAATTCATCTTAAGGGCGAGACATCTCAGGAAATGGGGAATAAGTCTTTCTATTTGTAAGTTCTGAAATTCAGGTTCAAGGATGGTGGTATAACTAGAAAGTGATTTAGTAATGATGTGATAAACGTCATAGCTTGATCATAAAAAATGATGATGTGATGAACAATTCGTTGCAAATATTTATTTGGAGATAACACTAGATAAGTGTGTATAATCCCCAAGTCCAAGTTTAAATATTTTATAGAAGGGATGGACTTCTAAGTAAAGAATGGAATAGACGAAGCTAGTGTAACGAGGTCATAAATCTGAAGTGAAGAGCTCCTATTTGATAGGTGATTACATAATGAAGGCAACATAGTGATCTGGGACGCATCTGTTGGAAAAAAAAATGGTGATTTGTATATAGATTGATTATCAATTAATATAATAAAATAACAAATACAATTCAACAATAATATAATATAGAGTTAAGAAGAGATTTAGAATGCATGTATTAGGGAGTCACACCAAAAGCGCTGTCCTAAAGTCATGTTGTACCCCCATCGTGCGGGTACTTTCAGTACTACACGGATTCAAGATAAAATCCATATAATTCATAGTCAGTTCTCCTTCTATAGACACGACCATAGAGAGATAAAGGATAAGTCTTTATTGAATTGTCAAAACTATAGAAATATAGTTCGAAATATAGATGGAGTTTATTAGTTGTATCTCAAGTTCTGTTTATATCTTGTCACTTGAACAATGAAATTTCATGACCCTTTTATAGGGTGAAAGTTCAACACCCACCATAACGAAAATTAATTCATTAAAAAGAGCATACATCTAATTTAATGATATTTAAATTTTATATTAAATCTGAAATTAAAAGATATAAATTTGAAATTTAAAACTTATAATCTTTTATGTTACTATAGCATGCTATTCATTGAAGACTTGCATGTTTCCAAACTACCAGGCAGTTGTAGAACATGATGGCATGATTTCATCTCAACATTTGACTTGAATTTTGGTTATGCGCCTCTTCCCTCTGTGGTTTAGATTGCAAGATGGATATTTAGATGCCTTTAATATCTCATACATTTTGAGAGAAATAAAAGAAAACAATGGGTAAAGAAAATCATTTATAAAAGTTGAGGGCCTTTACTATAATATACGAGACAATTATTTAGAGTACGATGACAAAAATTGAAAGCCATTTGAATTGAAAGGTCTTTAATAAGGAAAAGAAAATAAGATTTTTACCATAATAAAGTTAGTGTCTTTGTTATATGTAACATGCATTGTTGGAGAATTGAAGATACGGGGACACAGAATTGGGAAATCAAAATTGTGGTCTTGATAGACAAAAATCTGGAAGAAAAAAGTCACACTCGGGCGTTGCGTTGGTACATCTGCACGGGGTGCGAATTTATTAGCTTTGTGTAGATAAATGGTGACACAACAAAAATTTCAATGAGGCCATTGGAGTGTAAAGAGAAAAATTGTGAAGAGAGGGAAACGTGAGAAAAATGATATGGTCAGGTTTGCAGCATATAAGGGTGGCAACGTTCCAAGCTTTAAAAATATGAAATCTCTATTTGGATAAATACAATAATGCATGCAATTCATTTGGAAAGATACAAGACCTTATGAGCTCTCACGTCCCAACTAGTAAATCTCATGAGCTTCTCGTGGCAAACTTGATTAATTTATGACGTTAAAAATGAAGCTCGGCTTAGCTCGTGGGCTGTCAAAATTTGACCTGGCTCCTTGTGAAGCAATTTTCATGAGCCGAGCCAAGCCAAGAGGCTCACAAGCTGCCTGACTCAATTGCCACCCTAAACGGCTTATGTTGAGTATCTTAGTTTTTAGGTAGGGAGAAGTTGTGAGTGTGGGAAAAACATTGTATTTTGAGGTTTTCTTAACTATCAAAATATTTTGTCCTACTATTGTTGATGGTTTGCTAAACTACATATAATTGATGTTTTTCTCCTCCGTGTTCACTTTTTTGTGCTTTTTTCGTTTTCGTTGCATTAAGTGAGATTTTTTCCCCAACACATTACATATTTTAATATACATGCTCAATCTACCTGTGGGCCTACCTGCTGTTGCCATGACAAAAGTGTAAAAGGAGAATCCGACCAATTTCATAAGTACTCTTATTGTATTTAAACCTATATATTAATACTTTTTTAATACATAGAGTAGAAAATTAAGGAGTTGATGACGAACTGTAGTGTTTTTATGTGATAAACATGAAAGCTCAAAAATAACTAATCAAGGGAGGAGGTATTTTGATTGTTAAAACTTTTTCAAAGATTTAATCTAAATTCAAGTAAATAAAGAATAAATAAATTAATTCAAATAATAAGCACAAATATGAGAGCGATAAGTAAAAGAGAAGAAATGATGCAAACGATATAATTATGGAGGTTTGATGTAAAACAATGATCTACGTCCTCTGTTACCAAGTTCTCTAGCATGAACAAGACATTTTCACTTATACAATATTGAGTTTTACGAGACCTCAATATAAGCCACACTATTAAACTTTAAAGGACCTCAATATGACCCATAAGTATAACAAAATAATTTTACAATGAATTCATCACTTAATAAATGATTTAAATGAATTAAGTACTAAAAGAAGCTAACACTTCAATGAATAATAATAAATGACAGCTCAAGTGTTAGATGAGAAAACTTTAATAAATATGATGATTTCAAAGTTTAATTTAATCCATCAATGTTTTTCAATGAGAAAATAAAAAAGAAATAAATACAATGTAAGTTAAAAAATATTCTCAAAATATATCTCTCTTTTGATGACTAATAGTAATAAATAAATTACCAAAAGAGATATGAGAAACTTTGATGTATATTATGATTTTACAAGTTTGATTTAATAAATCAAAGTTTTGATATAAAGAAGTAGAAGAAATGATACAATATAAGTTCAAAACTTTTTTTCAAAATATATTTTTCTTCTATGAATGATAGAAATAAATTAAGTATAAAATGAGAGATGAAAAACTTTGATGAAGATGATTAAAAGAGTTTGAATCAATCAAAATTTTTGATATGAAGAAATAAATGAAATGAAATGAATACAATGTAGCCTCAAAGAATTCTCTCAAAATATATCTCACTTAATGCTCTTGAATCTCTTGTGGAAAATGAAAAGAGTGATGATATTTGTAGAGTTCAAAATATCAGTAAAATCTGTAAGTGTTGTGTATGTGGTTCATATAGAGTGGAACACAAGTTTACTGGATTAAATAGGCCGATGCCGGAGCAGAGTGGAGTAGGGGGAGTGTAGTGCACCAAATGGAACCCTATTATTCATATTGAATAAAATATCTCCGCTTCGCTCCTTTGGACGTAGACACATCACCGAACCACATTAATATTTGTGTTAATTTCTCTCTTTATTATTGCGCATAAAATTTAACAGTAAGTTCAGATGACATGTCTGGTCGACTGCCGCTTGTTCGAATGACCAATTTATCCATTTGTATTGTAAAAATGAGGGGTCAGAATGGTCAAATTTTAGACTGTTAAAACTTTCGGTCAATGCCTTGTCCTGCCGTTGATTTTACGTTTTGGCCCCGTTTGATCCAATTTGAAGGTTTTGAGAAGCGTGAACTTTTGAAAAGTATTTTAACTAGTTTTTTAAGATAAAATATATTTTTCAAGTTTATATATCATTTTAAAAGTTATTTTTTATATGATCAAAACATTGTATGAAAATAACTTTAAATGCACAAAATTGTTTTTAATGCATAGAAGAATTTTGAGCATAAATATTCATCACTAAATATCAAACTATTAGTACCTTACACTTGATCTAAGAAATCTAATCTTTGATCTCGCTTCAAAATTTGGCTCTTAAGGTCTTGAATGTATGACTTTGATCTTGACCTCGTTCATGGGTTCGATTGTGATATAGTTTTTGATCTTTTGACAATCATTGATCAATTTCTCATTGGATGTTTTAAAGACTATAATTACTTTAAATTCAATTGTTTGTAAACAAGATTAATTTGTTTGTTATAATAAAAAATATAAGGCTATAATCAACTATAGGTCAACAAAACTATGAAAAGTTGAATGGCATATGAGAATTTTACATATTTTTCTTGGATAATCACTATCAACTTAACATATAAGTTTTTTTGCCTTCATTGATTACGTTTCTTTAATTTGGCTTGAGTTTACAAGATGATGTATTACACGTACTGATATTTGAAACCCTTTGGGACTAGAGACCATTCGGGACTAAAAATAATCGTGAAATAAATAACTCAAATATTGAGCTAAGGCTTTTAAGAGATATCTTAGAGATAAAATGAGGCAAGGGAACACAGAGTTAGGAGATTTGCCTAAAAACAGTTAATTCATTTCTTAATGAACCCGATCTACCATAATTTATTTGACCCCTTACCTTTGTGAGAATTTGTTTCTGATTTGATTGGATATAAATTTTAATGCACTCAAATATTAATATTTTTTTACTAATATTTTCAATCTTTATTATTATTAGTAATATGATAATCCGATTGACATAAATGTCTGAAATAAGAAGTTATTAATGGAAGTTTCTTTTCCACAATATAAGCTACTGCTATTACATTATGCCTTCGGCCATTCGTCGGAAAGTATTGTACCTTTTCTTTAATTTTATTTTAGTCGTTAGGTTGTGACTCAAATTTTATTTGATTTAGACTTGTAGTTCATGGAAGAAGTCTAGATAATTTTGATTTAGAAGTCCCGATAGATAAGGTATCAAATTTCATCATGGATTGAGAGTATGATTGGGATAAGGACTCTTGGATTAAGAATTCTACTTCATCTATAACTCTAAAATTTGGCTCCTATAAATACTCTACAAGGTGTAGGCTCTTCAAAAGCTCAATATAACAATTAGATCATTGTTGCATACAATAGAAACTTGATAGATTGTTTAGATTTAAATTGAGAGAATTAAATCTTGTAAATACAATTTTAGGTTCATGGTATAATAAATTCTCATTTTCTTCCACAAAATTCTTATTTGTTGTCTGATCCATTATTTCCATATTGCCTATATTTTCTCGTTCTTTAATTATTTGGTCGGATTCTCGACAAATTGGTATCAGAGCTATTCCACTTTCAATAAAATGGTTTCAGATCTGATCCCGATTATAACAAGTGGTATCAATGTAGAAGGTTTTTTGGCACGTTCTTGGGAGGTCCAAATTGGTTATTAAAGCGAGGTTGAAGCAAAGTTAACTGTTTCAGGAATGACAACTATGAAATTCGAGATTCCGCTTTTGGATCGCCATAGTAGATTCTCTTTGTGACAAATCAAGATGTGAACGGTTTTTGCTCAATTAGATCTTGATGATGTTTTGTTGGGGATAGATAGAATGCTCGCGACAATGACTGCGGAGGAGAAGCAATGGAAGGATCGAAAAGCCCTATCACAGATACCTCTTCATCTTTCTAATCAAATTCTTCAGGACGTGGTAAATAAAAAAATGCTACTGGGTTGTGGTTAAAATTTGAGCAGCTATGTATGACAAAGAGTTTACAAGTAAGTTGCACTTGAAGTAGCGATTGTATTCTCATCATTTGATCCCGATTATAACAAGTGGTATGATCCCGATTATAACAAATGGTATCAATGTAGAAGGTTTTTTGGCACGTTCTTGGGAGGTCCAAATTGGTTATTAAAGCGAGGTTGAAGCAAAGTTAACTGTTTCAGGAATGACAACTATGAAATTCGAGATTCCGCTTTTGGATCGCCATAGTAGATTCTCTTTGTGACAAATCAAGATGTGAACGGTTTTTGCTCAATTAGATCTTGATGATGTTTTGTTGGGGATAGATAGAATGCTCGCGACAATGACTGCGGAGGAGAAGCAATGGAAGGATCGGAAAGCCCTATCACAGATACCTCTTCATCTTTCTAATCAAATTCTTCAGGACGTGGTAAATAAAAAAATGCTACTGGGTTGTGGTTAAAATTTGAGCAGCTATGTATGACAAAGAGTTTACAAGTAAGTTGCACTTGAAGTAGCGATTGTATTCTCATCATTTGATAGAAGGTTGGAAGATCATCTATCGGTGTTCAAGGAAATCGTCGCTGACTTGAAGAACATGAAGTCAAGTATTATGAAGAGGATTTGGGGCTGATATTGTTATGTTCATTGCTACCTTAATATGTGATTTTTAGAGATACCATTCTCTATACTCGGGTTATTCTTACTATTGATGAGGAATATGATGCTCTTTATTCGAAGGAGAAGATGAAGCATCTTGTCGTCGAATTTGAGGCCCAGACAGAGGGCCCAGGCAAGCAGAATCAAGGATAGGTACAGTGATTTTAATCTGTTGGTATTGCAACAACAAGGGGTATATGAAGAAGGATTGATATGAGTGACAAAATATGTTTGCTACTACAAATGGAGATCTTTTGACAATTACTTATGGTGACTCAAAACCTGATGAAGATTGAATTTTTTATTCGGTTTGCACTTTTCATACGTGTTCAAATCGAGATTAGTTTCCTTCATAAAAAATAGTTACATGGGGTTCCGTTATAATGAGAAATAATGAGCCTTGTAAAATAGTTGGGATTGGTAATGTCAAAATCAAGATGCAATGTAATCTCTTTGAGTATTATTGATTTAAAAGGGTACAAGTATACTAGTCGAGGTGGAGTTCTAAAAGTTAGCAAGGGTGCCCGGATTGTGTTAAGGGATGGAGAATGTGTTAGAAGGTTCGACGGTCACTATGGATGCAGCTGCAGCTTATGGTTTGATAAGCAGCAACTCGGGTGAAGTTAGTTGTGATCGGTTTGTTCGTGGTGATTCGAACAATAATATTGGGAAATTGTCTAGTAGCTCAGGTGGAGCTAGTTGTGATGATGTTGCTCATAGTGATTTGAGCAAGTTTGATAACTCAGGTGGAGTTGGAAGTGCTCATGATGATACGAGCAGTCTTAGTGACTCGGCTGGAGCCAAAGGTAAACGGGATGATTCAAGCAAGGTTGGCGCGCAATTGTATTATAAAAGAATATTTCACTAAAGCAACAAAACTAGGAAAGATAAGATACACTAACAAATTTATATTGTTCTTTCCGGCAAAGACAAGAGAGGAACAATAGAATCTATAACTATGTTCCACTAAGAAAGATAGCAGTCACCCCTGCTATCAATAAAAAACTGTAGTATATATCTTGTCAAAAATCTATAATCGAGCCAAGCACCATATATTATCGCATAAAATCATATATTATCATAAGAGTAAATAAATAGTCCAGTGCAAATCAAACCAGCAAAACCAAATACTAGGAAAGATAAGATACACATAATAACATTAACAAGCATCTGGTACGCACTCAATTAATTGCAAAATAAGACACATATAATAACAATTCTGTTCTCCGTCTCTTATCTTTTTATACAGTTTGTTCTTCCATATTTCATAATTGATTCTTGATCATGTATGTTGTTTTCTAACCATTTTCGAAGACTCCAAATTGGAATCTCATTCAACGTTCTGTACAGTTCTATATATCGTGCATGAAATCCTCAACAAAATGTTAGATTTTCTCAAATAATTCTGATGGAAATCCAATTCGTAGTGAAACAACCATTAGTTTTAGCCATTTATCTTTCGAGCTTCCCACAAGCTCGCTGGAGCAACCGCCAACGCTAAGCCTCACCGCTCATCGGATTCTTCATTCCAAGCTATCCGTGGTTGAGCTTCAGGGACTTCGGTTGGTCCACCATATCGGCAGCGAAGATATCGATGAGTCTACATTTTTCGCCTCTGTGATTCGATGGAGGAAGACCATCTTTAAGCCATGAAAGTAGTGGACAATGAGGTGTTGGCATTAAAGAAGAAAACATAGAGAGTTGAGATTGAAAGAAAAATCTTAAGACTTTTGGATAATCCATTTTTGCCTACACTTTACGCTGAATTTGAAGCCTCTCGTTAAATTGAGAGGCTGAGATAAAGTCGCAGAATGGATTTGGAAATTTTGTGGTTTCAATTTCAACATTTAGGCGCTAGGGTACGGATGTCAACGAGTCAAGCTGAGTCAATTCACGAGTCGAAATTCGAGGCTCAAACTCGTCTCAAGTAAAATGTACGAGTTTTTTTAGCCAAACTTTTGCTCACCCAAAATATCAAGGCTCGACCTGAGCTTTCGACTTGGGCGTTTCCCGGTCGAGCCGACTGGCTCTTTTTTTTAAGGCAGCAGCAAGCTGCCTTTTGTTGTTTTATTTTATTATTATTTTTTATGGATAGGCTCGTAAGGTTTATCGACCGGCTTGGGCTCAGCCTGCACCCTTCCCAAAAATGAGGCGCGACCCTTAGCCTTGAGCCAAGTACGCTAAAATCTGGCCGAGCTATGGACAGTCGGAGCCGACGAGCCAAATTGTCACCCCTACGCTAAGGTTCTTGGGAGTTTTGGCTTGCTATTGTGAGGTTTTATCATGAGCGTGAGTATGAGTGGACATTTTGTTTCCCAGAACGGGTAGAGCCGAACCAGAACCGTTTAGAACCGATTGGTTCGGTTTCGGATCTTCTAAAAAATAATTTGATTTTAGGACAAATTATTGAGAACTGGTCCGGTTCCTGGTTCTATTATGGGAACTGATGGTTCTCATTGGATTTTATCATTTTTTTAAAAAAAAATTGTCTTTTTTTTTGGGTAAAATATATGAGTGTTTCCTTATCTCTGTCGATTTCCTTTTATTTTACGATTATTCCATGTGTCCAATCTTTTATCACTTTTATATCAATCTTTTATCAAATATAGTCTTTATCTTTGTCGGTTTCCTTCGTCTCCAGTTTCTTTCTTCTCCTTGATTCTTTCCTCTCCTCTTTTTATAAATCTTTGATTAATTGTTCGGTAAATCTATACCTAAATAAATTTATTTATATTATATAATTTCATTTCTAAGATGCAAACTAGAGAACAAAAAATCTGTACCTCAATCTTTAGAAAAAAAAAATCAAATTTTCTTGTTTCTCAAAGTTGATCGACCTTCAACATTTGAAGATTATTGAAGATAATCCGATAATTTTGTATTTGTTTTTGCATAATACCTCATTATTGGTTGATTTACAATTTGTACCCTTTATATTTATAATTTTTTCTATCTTTTATTGGTAGAGTTAAATTATTGGCTGCTGACTTGATGAATGCTGCCTCTTCAATTGCTGAATTAAATGTGCGAAATTTTGAAATATAATAATAAACTTTTCTTGATGATCTTATCCTTCAAATATTTTAGTTCATGCAAGTGAAAACTGATGAATGTGTTACTGTGCCTTACAATTCAGAAATTAGATTTGTTTTTAGAAAAAGTGCTTCTCTAGAATTGTGGTTATCCTCTGTTAATTTATGCTAAGCGATCTGTAAGATGATGTGCAGTTTCTAGATTAGCTATTGGCTAGTTGGTTGATATTTTACGATTTAATTATGAACTCATATTTTGCAATCCTGTCTACAGTTCCAAATGATAGGTTAGCTTTCTTGCTGTCTCTGTCTCTCCCCAGTCAGTCACTAAATATTTGTTTAATTCGGTGACTGCTTAGTATCTGACCTTCATTATTTTCCACTTTTCCTCATTCTCATTCTCATCCACTTACACTTTTCTCAATTCATTCTAAGTTACTGTTGACTATTGTAATTCCATAAATTTATTTCATGTTATTTGTATATTGTAGATAAATATCGATATGGCTGAAGATAAAAAAATCTAAATATAAGTGTGGTCACATTTTACTAAGATACAAGGGGAAAAAAAGACAAAATGTAATTACTTTGGAAAGTCTTGCGCTTGTGATTTCAATAAAACTGGTACTTCTGGCTTGTGGAAACACTTTAAAAATTGCCTATATACAAAAAGTATTAAAGAATTAGAAGGTTGATGGGATGGTTTTAGGTGGTTCTTTTATGCACGTAAGTTGTTGTGCACATATAGTGAATTTAATAGTAAATGATGGGTTGAAAGAGTTTAATGTGTCAATAGCAAGTATTAGGAATGCTGTGAAATATTTTTGATCATCCCCTTCGAGATTAGCAAAATTCAAGATTTGTGTAGAGATGGAGAAAATTGAATGCAAAAAATTGGCTATGTTAGATGTACCTACTAGGTGGAATGCAACATACTTGATGTTGGATAGTGTGCTTAAGTTTGAGAAAGCATTTGATTGTATGGCATAGAAAGAAGGTTTTTATTGCAAATATTTTGATGAACGTGAGAATGGGAAAGAAAGAAAAGGTCCACCTAATATAGAAGATTGTGAAAAAGGTAGGAAGTTTGTTAACTTTTTGAAAACCATTTATGAAACCACTTTAAAATTTAGTGCATCTTTGAGTGTGACCTCGAATTTATACTTTAAAGAAGTTTGTAATAATAAGCACTTGCTGAAAACATTGAGTGATAGGCAAGATCCTATATTAAGTGATATGGCAAAAAACATGAAGAGTAAATTTGACAAGTATTAGGGCAGTGTTGAGAAAATGTACAAAATACTGATAATAGCTGTTGTGCTTGATCATCGGTACAAGTTGGAGTTTTGTGGGTTATTGTATTGGTCGCTTGTATGATAATATCTTGGTTGAATTGACAAAAGATGAAATCAATAATTTACTATATGAGTTGTATAACCAGTACAAGGGATGACATAGTGCATCTAGTCATGGAGATGGTATTTGCGACTTCAATGACAATTTAGTGGAGGCTTCTACAGATGATGATTGGGATGAGTCCAACAATTTTTATTTTGGGTACAAAAAAATTGAGAAGTAGCCATACAGATTTGCTAGGAAAAGACGAGATTCAGAAATACCTAATGGAATCCAGTGAAGACTCTACTAATCCAAATTTTTATATTTTGACTTGGTGGAAGTTAAATTATCTAAGATATGAAATTTTGTCCGAGATTGCAAATGATGTACTTGCAATTACCGTTTCTACAGTTGCTTCGGAGTCAACATTTAGTACTAGAGGGCATATTCTTGATTCATTTAGAAGTTCCTTAACACCTAAAACAGTTGAGGCTTTAATTTGTACACAAAACTGGCTACATTCTACACTTTTAGGAGATCGACTATATGGAGTGGGTATTGAAAAGACAGAGTTTCATGAAGAATTGATTCAATTGAAAATTGGTAATTAGAATATCATTTTTATTTAAGCTTATTATATTGTATATTTGTTTTTATTCATGCTTCTTTTAATTGAGATTTTGTAATTCTCAATGAATGTAGAGATTGTTAAGAAACGTACTCACGTGAAGGATGATTCAATGGTTGTGGAACTTGACTAATGATCTAAATGTAAGTATGGCCATAAGCATATTTTATATTTAATTTTCCACATGTTTGTTCATATTTTAACTTTAACTTTTGTGATGTAGAATCAATGCAAGGGGATGGACTGACTCTTTAAAAGGATTGATGCAGATAACTAGGGGAAGACATTGACACGAGAGTTCTTAAGTTCAATTTTTCTATGGTAGATTGTTAATTTTTTTTTATTACAACATGGAATTCAGAGATTTAATTGTTAACTTATTGTTTGGAATTTAGACCCATGTTACATTATTCACGAGGAAACTTGCAATTTGAAAGCATTTTAGTGAAAGTTTGTAACTTCAAGGTACTTAAATGAAAATTTTTGTTTAATGGAAGTTTGTTTAATCATTGGAGTAATATATTGTTTATATAAATTGATGATTGCTTGATAATAGTAAATTATATTATTTGGATATCGTTTTTAAATTTGTATACTTAGATTTCTTTTAATCTTTGTATAGTATGTCCAGTTCTTCTATATTTTGTTACAAGTATCACGTTGGTAGCGTGCTTAGATTTTTTATTAGTGAACATTTTATTTTGATATTTTCACTGTAAAGAACTGGACCAGACCAAATCGGACTGGTTGGTTTGGTTCCATAGTTAGCTATGGAACTAGTGGTTCCATTTCTAAAATTTTATTGGTATACGGTTCGTTTCGAGAAAGTGGACAAACTATGTGTAAGGGAAGATCAACATCTGAGGGGTTGAATGTGTAAGGGAGGATCAACAAGCTTCGAGAAAGTGATATGTTGATACCATAAAAGCTAAGGACTGTCCACTAGTCATGATGTTGGGTTTTGAGCCTCCAAGGAGCTAGATAGTGAACATCCTAGTGGTGAGTTAAAAAAATGGTTAATTAGGATGTCTTTCTATTTTCTTTGTAAATATAGTTGCTGGGAAGTTTATTGATTTCCCTAATGTAATGCCGGCTACTAGTTCTAGCCTGTTGTAATTACTAGCATTTTTCAATGAAATCTTTACACGACGATGGACAGTGAGGGCACTACAAAATGGACAACCTTACTTGGATGTCCAGATATGCCTATTGATTCCCTAAATTTGAGTAAGCTTTATCTAAATACATGGACTTGATCTACAATCATTGAGATTTTTTTGTACAAATCATGGGTCAAAACTACGTCCAACATATCAAAATCGTCCAAGGGTCTAACTGGTAAACAACAATACCAAAAAATTGGTTAACTTGAAATTGTTCTGCGGTCATGCTGGGAGCAACAAAACCAAAAGGTTGGTTAAAGCTCAAAATCAATGAATCACGTGCTTAACATAACAAATCCTCCGAGGGGCTAAGCAGTGAACAACAAAACCAAAAATTGTTTACAGGCTCAAAATCACTCAACAGTCTTAGTGAATAGATTTCAAAACCAAACAATTAGTTTAAGCTCAAAATCACTAGATAGATGCTCAGTACATCAAAGTCGTCCAAGGACCAGGCCAGGCGGTAAAAAAGAAACCCAAACAATTAGTCTTAGTGGTGAGTTTTCAAAACCAAAAAATAATCTAAAACTCAAAATCATTAAACCACGCACTCAACACATCAAAATCGTTCAAAGGGCTACGCGGTGAGCAAAAAATAGAATATAAAAAAATTGGCTAAAGCTCAAGAATCGTCATTCGAGACTATAGAACTAGAACCCACTAACCAAACTTGAAATTATGCGAATTTTTGAGTAGCGAGCAATGATAACGATCGACAAAGTTAACGCATTTGACTAAGTCGATCAACAATGCAATTGATGCAGGGTATGTCATTTTAAAATCGAAAACAAGATCGAGTGGTAAGCTTGAAATCACGTAATGTTCATGTTAGTAAACTGTAAAATAGCAAAGCAATCTTTCAATCACTTATGCAATCAATTACAACGTGGTTGGCTTCCAAGAAGAAGACTAACCATAAGAGTAGTTTATTGCCATGAAGCAAGTCGACCATTCATGCAATGGTTAAACATTTATGTAGTCGATCATGAAAATTGATAAATATTACTTTGGTCAGTATGTAGGCGATCAACCAACATTATGGGCGACCTTCAAAATTGGTTGACAGTCAACTAACCAGCCATCGACCAGTAAACATACTAGTCAATTGACTAGTAGATCGACCAACGAAATTGGTCGAGGGGTGGTTGATCGACCAGCTGATCAAGCAGAATGGGTAGATCGACTCATATCTTCTCTTATTTTAGGTCTCTCCCCTTTTTAATGTATGAAGATGATTTCAAGACCTCTCGACCAGATGAAAATGATGATACTACTTTATACATTTGTATGGAATGAACCTACAAACAAAAGAAATTTCAAGAAGAACAAGAATGATGAAGTCACCTAGAAAAATCAATGGAGGTGCTACTTCTTAACAATAATTATTGATAAGAGAGACTAATGATGTAGGCGGTATGTATAGTGGATGCAATGGTCAAGCAAAGCTATGCTAGATGACTCTCACTATGATTGATCGATTATCACGACTCTTAACTGTCTGAACATCTTTTTAGTTAATTAATAATTGTTTGAAGATTATCACTGATCCCACTAACCGTCTAGTGGATGGAAACCGTTCACTCAGATCATTGGTGAAAACTGTCTCATGGATGGACATGATACACTAAACATGTGAATAATAACCGTCTAACAGTTACACGACATCAAGCGCTTCTAAATACTCCAAAAACGTATAGTCTGAGGGTTTTGATTTTCTCTCAAAATATTTTCTCTCTATTTTCATAAGTCATTTTATTCAAAACTTGATTACTAATTCCTACATTTGAGGTACAACGAGGAGAAAGCTTTAACCTTTTTTTGTAGGTGTTCAATTGCTCATCGGAACAATAGAAGCCTCCTTGCTTCGCTAAGGAAGTCCAAAGGTCGTTTCAACATTATTTCACCTATTATAGTATATAACGCAAAAACTCAATGTTATAATTTGATTGGTTTGATTTTCTAGATCACATGCACCTTACCTTTTTTGTCCATGAGAGCCTATACGATAAATGAGAAGATAAAATGAGCAAATATGAAGTTTGGTAAAGATTTTGTGTGAATGGTAATATTTTGAATGAAGCATATCATCTGCTGAGTTACCTCAACTTGTTTATGAAAGTCTTTAATTTAATCAATAGATGAACCTAACATGTAATCTATACTTAATTGCCTCAAGAAGTGATAAGGAAAAATCAAAATTCCTGGTGACTTCATTAAAAGAAAAAAGGTAGTTACACTTGCACCTGAAAAACATGAGATTTTCCTATAGAACAAGGTAACCTGAAACTTCATGATTCTTTCAATTTAGAAGGCAATTTGTTGAACAACACAACAATGTACTTGTCATTTAGTGCCACTATCTCGTATCATGATAGTCTATTTTCTTTGACAACATATATATCAAGAACTTGGTGTAACTTTGGATTTACAATATCAGGCCATGACCATGAACAACAGGATAGTGATTTAGAGTTTTTGACCACATTTGAAAACTTGGTAAATTGTTTTTCCAACTTATTCTTTTGTAGCCTTCGAGGAAAAAGGATATGTTGAATGTAGCATGACATTTTTACTATCAATATTCTATATCTTTTGTAATCATCATTTCCTGATTTACTAGTACATGTTTGGTGGTATATTTTTGAATTCTGGACTATGTGTGGTATGGTGAAAAAGCTGTCCATTGTGATGTCTTGTAGTAGGTAAAGTATGGAAGATGTTGTATTTAAATCACTTTGTAAAGATTATATATATCAATGAAGAAAGCTAGCTGAGTGCTTCTCTCTTTTTAGTTCTCTCTTTCATTTTTATTCAAACCGGTGAGTTCTGTGTAAAATCGGTAAGCTAAAATATGGTAAATTCGTATCCAGTTAGCTAAAGCCATATCCGGTATGCTAAAAACAAATCCGGTAAGTTTAAAACGAATTCGGTAAGTTCATTTCTTTTATTCTCTTTGAGCCAATAATCTTTCATGGTATCAGAGCTTCCTAGTTCTTGAAAAGGGACCGCAAGAAGAAAAATTGAAGTAACAAAAAAGGGAAACCATCAGCAAAGTAAACTGAGTTGACAAAAAAGGATAGCATCAACTGGCTTCTTACCCTAAGCCTTCAATGGAGAAAATTAAAACTTCTGGGTTGCAAATATGAAAGCCTATTTCAAGGCTTATGACCTTTGGGAGATAACAGAGACATGCATTGAACCTCCACCATTGAGAACTGACCCTACAGTTGCTCACATCAAACAACACAGTGAAGATGTTACCAAGAAGTTCAAGGCCCTCTTTTGCATTCGGTCTGCAATTTCAGATACTATTTTCACAAGGATAATGACTTGTGAAATGGCAAAAGAAGCCCGGGATAGACTCAAGGAAGAATTCCAAGGAAATGAGAGAACTAGACAGATACAAGTGCTCAATCTGAGAAGAGAGTTTGAGACCTTGAAAATGAAGGAAACTGAGGTGGTAAAAGACTTTGCAGATAGGTTTATGAAGGTTGTAAATCAGATTAGGCTGCTGGGAGACGATTTGCCAAATAAAAGAGTGGTGGAGAAGGTTTTGATTAGCCTACCACAGAAGTTTGAAGCCAAGATATCATCACTTGAAGATTCAAGATATCTATTATCAATTACTTTGGCTGAATTGGTTAATGCCTTTCAAGCAACAGAGCAAAGAAGGCTAATGAGGCAGGATGAACAAACAGAAGAAGCCATGTTTGTTAAGGGAAAGTACAAAGCTCAAACGAGCTTTGGTGTGAAGAAACCTTAGGCTAAAAAGAAAGAAGCTGAAGATAACAGCAGGACAGGAAACAAAGAGGATAAGTTTGCACCTTGTCCTCATTGTAAAAGAAAGGGCCATTCACCTAAATGGTGTTGGTATAGGTCTGAAGTTCAATGTAGAGGCTGCAAACAATTTGGTCATATTGAAAAGGTTTGTAAAAATAAAAGGGGAAAACAAACACAGAAGCAAACAAAAATGGTAGAAAATCAGGAAGAACTGCTTGAGAAATATATATTCTCTGCCATCAAGGCTTGCAGCAAGGTTGGGATAGTGGTTGCACCACCACATGACTGTAGACTCCAGCATCTTTGTTGATTTAAACAAAACCTACAGGTCCAGAGTTAACATGGGAAATGGAGACTTTGTAGATGTAGAACCCCGAAATTTTAACTAAAGATAGGCCTATGATTACATGTTTGGCCCAATAGAATGAAAGCCCAATAAAAGGTCCAATACGTTTTTAAAGTAAAAATGTGATTCGATGAAGATTGGACGGAATGCAAATGTTTTCATCAAAATGACATATTTTCATTGACTTGATATTTTATGTGTAAAGAAAAGAGGAAATCGGATTTTGACCTACCGATCGACCGAAGTAATGAACCGGTCGATCGAGTACCGATCGACCGAAGTGATGAACCGGTCGACCGATTTTACCCGCAACTCGACTTTTGGTTACCTGTAGAGTTACGGTCGACCGAAACTGCTTGAAACCCACGATTTTTGAGAAGTAAATGGCCACCCTATTTATTTCAAAACCTTTCATCCTCCTCCAAACTTTACCTATAAATAGACCTCATTTCACTCTCATTTTCCTCACACCAAAAGCAAAAGCTTTTATATACAAAAGAGAGAGTTTTCAAGAGAGAAACGAAGGGGGAGAAAAGTTAGTGTTTTTCCTAGAAGTCTTGGGTGCTATCAAGAGGTGTTTTCAAGCATCAATCCTCAAGTATTTTCAAACATCCAAGGAGTACATTTTCCAACGTCCAAGCTTCATCAAAGTTTCTTTTCGAAGTTTTTTCAAAACATCAAGTTCTTTTCAAAGCATCAAATCAAGGTAGGTGGAGGTGTAAAAGTGTTATTATCGTGTTCAAAGTAGAGTTTTCACATGTTTTTCAAATGAATGCTACGGTACCTCCGGGTACGGTGTTTCGGCACCTCTCTACAGTTGAATGATCATTCTAGCTATAGTTGATTGGTCATTCTCCGGCTCGAGGCATCATGTTAAGTTATGACTCAACAGTTATTGGATTTTGCCGGAAATCCTTCTACGCGACAGTTTTTAAATGCAAATGCTATAGTTTGAAAAAACATATTTTGATAACGATGCACCTATGATATCTATTGAGTTTCAAACTCATGGGTTTAATCCCTTTTACAGGTTAATTTGATGATGCGTGGGACGTGGATGACGGTTGAGGAAGATGCTAAATGCTATGCGAAGCCGGTGATTTTTACATGTTTTATGAATTTTTTAAAATAAAGTTTAGTTGAATTTCTTAAATTAAGGTTCAGTTTTTTCCCAATGTGTATGAAATTATTTCTACAAATGTTTATGTTAAAAATAGTCGAAACTAGGACCCATGTTTTCTGGAAATAAATTGAGATGTTTTAAATTCATAAATTTCCTATGACGTTTTCACTCAATAGTACATACAAAGTATATGCACTAAGGCGACGACTATAGATAAGTAGCAATTCGATCCATACGGGTTGGGACGTTACAGTAGAAGTGAAAGGCATAGGAGTGATTGTTGTTCTGACTTCAACAGGTATCAAACACATACCTGATGTTCTATATGTGTCCGAGATTGATCAAAACTTAGTTAGTGTAATGCAATTGCTTGAGAAAAATGTCTTGATGTTTAAAAATAAGGCCTGCACTATACTAGATGGAAATGGACAGAGTTAATGATAGTTCAAATGAAGAATAGAAGCTTTCCCATAGATTGGAAAAATATCACTACACATGCATGCTTAGCTGAAGAAAATGAGTCATTCTTATGGCATAGACGATTTGGTCATGCTAACCACACTTCACTTAAGCAAATGTATGACTTCAATCTTATTGAAAGCTTGCCTGAAATCATTGGTGATTTCTCTAGAATGTGTTAGGTTTATTTTTTAAAAGCTAAGTCTGAGGCTGCAGCTATGTTCCAAATATTAAAAAACATGGTAGAGAATGAAAGTGGCTGCAATATAAAGGCAATAAGAACTGATAATGGATCTGAGTACAATTGTAGGCAATTTGATGATTTTTGTAAGTTGAAGGTGTTAAGCATCAATTAACCATTCCCTATTCCCCTCAACAGAATGGAGTGAGTGAAAGGAAAAACAAGACCATGACGGAGACAGCCAGGTGCTTATTGATTAAGAAGAAAGTACCTAAGGAATTCTAGGCAGAGGCAATCAACACTGTTATCTATCTCCTCAACCATCTGCCAACAAGATCTTTGGCGAAAAAGACACCATATGAGGCTTGGTATGATGCTAAACCTGAAATCTAACATTTAAAGGTGTTTGGGAGTGTTTGTTACACTCATGTTCTTGATGTAAAGAGGGACAAACTCAGTGATAAAACACAAGTTGGAATACTTGTTGGCTATTGTAACAATGCCAAAGGTTATAGGGTGTTCAATCCTCAGTTAAAAATGATAAATCTCTAGCAGAGATATTAAGGTGGATGAAAGTGCCACGTGAAATTGGGATGCAAACTCTGTAGTTAAAAAGAAAATTAGTAATGTGATTCCACAGAACATAGATGAAGAAAGTGATGAGGGTGAATTGAAACCTAATGATAATGATGATTCAAAATTAGACAAAGGCAGGGTGAAAATGAGACCTCTAGCAGATGTCTATGCTAAATGTGATGCTACAATTGTGGAACCTGCAAGCTTTGTTGAAGTTTCAAAATCATCTAAGTGGATGGTTGCAATGGAGGAAGAAATTAGGATGATAGAAAAAAAATGACACCTGAGAATTGGCTGATAGACCTTAGAATGAACAAGTGATTGGGGTTAAGTGAGTGTATAAAACAAAATTGAACCATGATGGATCAGTTAACAAGTTGAAAGCAAGGGTGGTTGTCAAGAAGTATGCACAGCAATTTGGAGTAAACTTCACATATACCTTTGCTCCAGTTGCAACGTATGAAATAATACGGTTGCCGATAGCAATGGCAGCTCAAAAAGGGTGGAAAATCTTTCAGTTAGATGTGAAATCAGCATTCCTAAATGGCTATTTAAGTGAAGAAATCTTCATTGAACAGACTAAAGGTTTTGTAACTGATGGAATGGAGGATAAAATTTATCTTTTAAAGAATGCATTGTATGGATTAAGGCAAGCTCCAAGGGCTTGATACAGTAGGATTTAAGAGCATCTAACCTATCTTGGCTTTGTTAAAAGTGTGAATGAACATACTCTTTATGTGAAGGATGAGAAAAAGGATCTGGTAATCATATTATTGTATGTGGATGATCTATTTATTACAGGCAGCAACTTTGCATTGATTGAAGGTGTGATGGCTGATTTAAAGAAAGCTTTTGAAAAGACACACTTGGAAGAGATGCCATACTTTCTAGGAATGGAGATCAATCAATCTGATCAAGGGATTTTTCTATGCCAGAAGAAGTATGCTAAGGAAATTTTGAAGAAATTTAGTATAGAGAATTGTAAACCGGTAGCAACTCCTTTGATTCAGAATGCAAGTCTGCTGAAGAATGATGATGCCAAGAAAATAGATGCCAAGGTTTATAGGAGCATTGTTGGCTGCCTACTCTACCTCACAACAACTAGACCTGAATTGACTTATGCTACAAATATCCTTTCCAGATTTAGAGAAGAGCTTAGTGAATTGCATTTTGAGGAAGCTAAAAGAGTCCTAAGATATGTTAAAGGAACAGAGGATTCAGGAATCTGGTTTAGGAGGTCAGAAAGCTAGAAGTTAACTGGTTATACAGATAGTGATTGGGCTGGAAGTCCATATGATAAGAAGAGCACATCAAGATATATATTCTATGTTGGATCAAGTATCATTTGCTGGAATTCAACAAAGCAAAAAAGTGTGGCTCAGTTGACTGCAAAAGCTGAATATAGTGCTGCATCTGAAGCCACCATCAAGCTGGAGCGAACGAAGAAGTTTCATGACATGCATATTTAGAAGAGAGAGTTTGAAGTGGGGCAAAAAGTGCTGTTTTTTAATTCTAGACTCAAGCTATTTCGGGAAAATTGAGGTCCTTATATTATCACGAAGGTATTTCCATACGGGGCTGTTGAGATTTCTTATGACACAAAAGGCACTTTCACAGTCAATGGACAGATGTTGAAGCACTATTGGAGTGGTGATTTCTCCAAAGAGAAATCCACCGTTGATCTTACACCATCGGAATCCAACTAACACGGTAACTAGCTCTAGTTAGGAGGCAACCCAATATCTCTACCCTTTTATTTATTTCGCTTTATGCAGTAGATTTACGATTTTTCATGATTTCTATGCATATTTAGTCGTTATAGGTCATCTTTCATCTAACTGGTTCACGAAGAGCCGATGCATGATCTACACTAGTTTTAAATAGGCTATGCACGTATCCCGATGCATAAAAATCAAATTGGAGGATTTGGGGTCAAAATCGCGCATTTCGAGGCAAAACGAGCTTTTTCGAAACATTTTTGGGCCAACAAGTGATTTTATGGTTCAAAGTGGTTTTGAATATGTTTTTATAGTGTACTTGCGCTTCCCGTAGTTTAAAATATATTTTGATAAATTTTGTGGCGTTGAGTGATCGAGTGGATTTATAGATGAAAAGTTGAAATTTTGGGTAAAATGGCCAAAAACAAGTTTTTGAGGAGTTGTGTAAAATTTTTTAAAATTTAATGTTGCATACACTCAATACACTCACTTTAACTTGTTAGGCACGAAAATCAAGGCTTCTGGTGGTATGGTCGAAAGAGGGTGTCGAGATGGTCGATCGAGGCCACAAATTGGGAAAAGACACCTAACTACCCGGTTGGTAGTCTAAGTGGTCGCTTAGTACAACCATCTAGGCGATCGCCCAACCACCATCCGAGCCACAACGGCAACCATCTGGGCAATCGCTTGGAGTATTTTTTTGGAGCCATTGTGGCTCGGATGGTGGCTGGGCGGTCGCCCAGATGGTTGCACTAAGCGACCGCTTAGACTACCAGCCGGGTAGTTATGTGTCTTTTCCCAATTTCGCTTGGAAGAATTTTTTTTAAAAAAATCGTGCACTTATAAGCACTTTACCTCATTTTCATGGCATTCTCGCACACGGCCTGTACACTCCCAACACACGACCTGACCACCAAGGAATTCGTCCAAATCCTCCACCACTATCGTCATTGTTTGAACTTCCATTGTGCATTCCATCACTCAATAGCAAGGTATGACTTCGTTTCTCTCCACCCTAGTCTCCTCCATTCTCGAGGTATTTTACTCGAATTTGTTCTTTAATTGTTGAGGAGTATGGGATAGGTAGTTGGATGGGTGTTGATTTGTGATATTTTGGGTGAAAAAATTGTTGCATGATTCCATTATCACTACTTCACATATCTTGAAGGAATTTCTATGCCTAAAAGGTGTTTGATGAATTACCAAGAGAAACTTTTCATGTCTTTGTGTTGATTTCAAAATTCTACTTGATGATAAATGTTTTGCTATGCTCAATGTGATGTAATTCATTGTCACAACACATGGGAACACACAACACTTGAATGTGGCACACATAGACACCTCTCACCTAGGCCTCACGTCACTCACGTCACCAACTTTTCCCCTCGGTTTTCCTATCCATATGAAGTCCAATTGATCTAATTTTTTTGATATGTACTCATTCATAGTGAATACTTTCACATGCCCGGAGATTGCTCGAGAAAATTTCGATTTTTCTCGGCGATGTCCGGGGATGAACATGCTTGGTCACACATGCCTCAATTTGGGAAATTTGACAATTTGACATCGTTTTTTATTTAGGCATGATCCGTTACACTTTGTATGCCCATATTCCTTAGTCATTTCGCATTTACTCGACCAATGCTATGTCATGTCACCTCATGTCACGTCGTATCACCTCACGTCACGTCGTATCACCTTACGTCACCTGTTTTACCCATATGTTTCCTAGATCATATGAAGTCCAAATGACCAAAAATTTGACTATGTGCTAGAGCAATATGTATACTTTCATATGCCTGGAGGATGCCCGGGAAAATTTCGATTTTTCTCGATGGTGTCCGGCGTGAAAGTCTTTGACCAAACATGATTAAACTGTGTCCATTTGCATGAATTGAGCTAAAATTGGGGTTTGTGATTTCTATGTTTATCTCTTACGATTATAATCCTCGATTGTTACACATTTTCATCGTTCTTAACACTACACCTTCGCATTTGGCATCATGTGGACTTATTCTATGCTTTAATTGAACGTTGAACTAGTGTTAGGCACATTGAAGCATGTTTGGGAGGTTTTGCGCTTAATATCACATTTTTCTTATATTTGATTATGAGGTATGAAATTTTGGTCTAACACTTGCATTGTGTTTTGCAGGATGCCTAAAAAACGTACGTTCAAAGGTAAAGAGAAGATGGGGTTCAAATCGGGTACATCCTGCACCCAATTACTTAGTGAGGGCGAGAGGCGGTTTGTCAACCAGGAGGCCCGTACGTGTTACACAGATATTATCTCTCATTGGGCACTACTGCAAGAGCGACCAGTATGGTTGGTCGACTTCTCAGGTTTTGAGCTGATTAATTTAGTCAAGCGCTGTGGGTGGGAGAAATTGGTGGAGCGTCCCTACGTCATTTATGAGGGCCTTGTCCGGGAGTTCTATGCCAATTTCAATAGCGATAATGACACACCTGAGCCGATCACCAGAATCAGACGTAGGTGCGGGGTACTTGGGTTGCATTCTTATCGGAGGTCATAACAGACTATTATGAGCTGACACTTGATGACATCATCCCGGTTCCAGTAGCCCGAGGTAGCTACAGTCCTATTCGGGTGAGATAATGTGTGGCCACTACAAACTGAAGAGTGGCCCCAAATTGAGCTTACACCCTCTATTGGCATTCTATTTCTCTTTATTTTCCATAACATTGAGCCGACGACCCATCGGAGTAGCTTTCCCGACCTGAGAGTAGACTTCTTGTGTCACTTTGATTGGGGCAATAAGATTGATTTGGGCTCCTACATTTATAATCAGATAGTCTCTCTGGGCACCTGGGGTGACCGATGTAGCTCTCTTATCTTCCCGAGTTTGATCAGTGGCATCTATATACGCTTGAGAGTTACGATCCCATCCGGGGAAGTCCCGGCACGATCGAGCCCTTTTATTAAGGGCAGTACATTGGTGGCTCAAGATCGAGCTAGAATACGACATCCGGTGTAGAAACCCGAAAATTTAACTATAGTAGGCTTATTATATTTTCTATGAAGAGTTTAGGCCCAGCCCACATAAGGAAAGGAAGTCCAATAAATGGTCCAATATGTTTACAAGTTATGAAGGTTCAAATTTGCATTTATTTGACAAATACCGTTTTTGGCACTAAGACATGAATATTGGGTGGCTAAAGTATACTTCAGATTTTTTTAGTCTCATTTGAGACCCATTTTTGACGTAGAAAAAATTCGAATTGGATAATGATATCTTAAGAAAAGTTGTAGCTCTTTGATTTAGCTTTCCAACGCACTTTGAATCACCTCAATCGGATATGGGGAGAAAGAGTTATGATAGAAATACTGAAAGCTATGCAGCATCAACCAAAGTACTTAGAATGTGAAAAGCCATGGAATTTAACACACGATTTTCTAGCATGTTAATGTCTTAAAACTCCCACATAATGGCACCCCATGTTCTCTCATCTTAAATGAGAGTGTGACCCTTCATATTCTTTAAGCTATGAGAAATGCACCTATAAATAGACCCCATTTCACATTCATTTTCCTCACACCAAAAACAAAAACTTCAAAGCATAAAAGAGAGAGTTTTCAAGAGAGAATGAGATGAAGAAAAGCTAGTTTTTCCTAGAAGTTTTGAGAAGTGTTTTCAAGCATCAATCCTCAAGGGTTTTCAAACATCAAAGAAGTGCATTTTTCAACAAGTTTCAAAGTATTCAATCAAGGTAGGTGGAGGTGTAAAGTTGTTAATTCGTGTTAGGTTGTAAATTTTTTGCAAATGATGTTTCTATGTCAAATAGTGCCTTCGGGTACGACATGATCTGTGTTAATGTTTGTATGTCAAATGGTACCTTCGGTACGGCATACCCTTCCATATCAAATGGTGCCTTTGGGTACGACATGAATGTTTGGTCGAGGCGTCGTGTTAAGTCATGACTCTACGTGATTGGGATTCTACCGAAAATCCTCTATGAAAAGGTTTTAAAGTTACAAGTTTTGAAATGTATAGCTTAATCACGAATGCACCAATGACATCTATTGAGTTTTCAACTCACGGGTTTAATCCCTTCTCTACAGATTGAAAGATTGCTACCTTGGGCATGGATGAAGGAGAAGATGGAGAGTGATGCAACGAGCCCATGGAAACCGGTGAACAAGTTATTTAGGTTTATTTTTATGAAACATTTGTTAAGTTATGTCTTTAAAACATTTGAATAACGCTGAATGCGAGAACACGATATATCTTTTCCAAATAAGTTACATTTCAAAGTTTTAGAAAATTATGAGTATTTTGTTTAAAGCATTTCAAGTATTGTTTTTGAAATTATTATTGTACGATTTAAGCTTCCGCTAAGAAAACGTGTACACTTGTTACTGAACTATCGGTTAATGAAGTAAAGTAAGTAGCGTTCCGGTCCACTAGGGGTCGGGGCGTTACAGCGTGGTATCAGAGCAAAGGTTTAGCCGGTTCTGTAGACTAAGTATTTTAACAAAAAAAAATGAAAATGAAAATCTAAGGTACTCTATGGCATCGTGCATCCATCCATCAATCTCATCCTACGGCCCATGTATGTTTAAAAGTTTATGTTTATGAAAAGTTTATGCTTTTGTGATGCTTTGTTATGTTATGACATATTTTGAAATTATTTTTCAAGTATGTGTTAAAAATCAAGGATGTACTATATAAAAAGTATGTTATGGACTTAGGCTAGTAATTAAAGGGCAAAAGGATTATACGATATGATATGAAAATGCATAATTGGTCTTTATATAGCAGATATGGTTGGGACTTATCAAATTGCTAGAAAGAACACGGCTCGTGGAACTGCTAGGGCTTATAAAGTAGCATTGAAACTAAGAACTGCTATTCAATCTTACCAAAACTATGTGACTGATCCACTCCGTCCACTCGACGAACACGTACATGACATCTATGAGAGATGCATGGTAGCGGTGAACGCTGGAATGGAGATCACGCATGCTGAGGCTACAGATAACCTCATACACTCCCTCCCACCTCCATGGGGAGATACAAGAGTCATGGTTAGGGATACAATGCTAGAGGAGCACCCAAATTTATTCGAGTTTGAAGTATATTGTCATTCACTCCTAGACCTATGGAGGGAAAACTTAGAACCTCAACCAGAGGAAGTAATTGAACTCGATGAGGAGGAAGAACCTGAAAAAGAGAATGATTCTGAGCCCGAGCCACAGGTTGAGATGGACATAGAATCCGGATTGGTTCCAGGAGGTGCAAAGTTGTTAATTCGTGTTAGGTTGTATATTTCTTGCAAATGATGTTTCCATGTCAAATGGTGCCTTCGGGTACGGCATGATCTGTGTTAATGTTTGTATGTCAAATGGTACCTTCGGGTATGGCATGAATGTCCGGTCGAGACGCCGTGTTAAGTCATGACTCTACGTGATTGGGATTCTACCGAAAATCCTACTATGAAAAGGTTTTAAAGTTACAAGTTTTTGAAATGTATAGCTTAATCATGAATGCACCAATGACATCTATTGAGTTTTCAACTCACGGGTTTAATCCCTTCTTTACAGATTGAAAGATTGCTACCTTGGGCATGGATGAAAGAGAAGATGGAGAGTGATGCAACGAGCCCATGGAAATCGGTGAACAAGTTATTTAGGTTTATTAAATGTTTCCAATGTTATGTTTTTAAAATGTTTTGAATAACACTAAATACGAGAACATGAGATATCTTTTCCAAATAAATTACATTTCGAAGGTTTAGAAAATTATTCAGTATTTTGTTTAAAGTATTTGAGGTATTGTTTTCATATTATCATTGTGAGATTTAAGCTTCTACTAAGAAAACGTGTATATTTGTTACTGAACTACTGGTTAATGATGTAAAGTAAGTAGCGTTCGTACTGTTCGCTTTGGGTGAGCCTGTGCCCACTTGGCCCCTCACGGATTTCTATCGCGTTCCCCATGATTCGAACTCAAATGGTCGAAGAGTTTGAAGTCGCCTCTCGACTCCCGGGACAGAAATAAGTATTGAGATTTTCATCGCGATCATGGGCATACCACGAAAAATTGCAAGGCCTTGCCGCTGGAGATTGAGGTCCACATCAAAAGAGGACTCTTGGGTTTCTATATTGGTCATGATAAACGCCCTAGGAATGATCGGGATAAGGGGGAAGCCCCTGAAGCCTGAAGAGGGGATTAGCCAACGGCGGGAACGATTAACATCATTGTTGGAGGTATCACATCAGGAGGAAATTCGAACACTGGACGAAAGCAGTATGCCCTGTAGTACACAAAATCCTCGAGAGAAGCTCATGACAACCTCGAGGACATTACTTTTGAAATGAAGGACTTGGAAGACATATTTTCCCTCACGACGATGCCTTGGTCATCTTTGCAATAGTGGCAAACTTTGAGGTAAGGAGGATCCAGGTTGACAATGGAAGTGCCGCTAACATACTCTCCTGCGAGGCCTTCACTAAGATGGGAATTTCTCCCGAGGAGTTGAAGACAGTGAAAACCTCTCTTCAGGGATTCGAAGGAGGTATCATTACCCCGAAGGGAGTAGTCGAACATTCTCTTACCTTGGGCTCGGGTAAGGAACAGGTAACAGAGATCACATCTTTTCAAGTAGTTCATGCATCAATGGCATACAATACCATCCTGTGAAGACCATTGCTCAACAGGGTAAAGGCCATTGTATCCACCTTCCACCTCGCCATGAAGTTTCCCACCAGTCATAGCATCGGGGTGGTGCGTGGAAATCAGACTGCTGCCAGGCAATGCTATGTTACTATCGTTCGAGAAATAAAGACTGACGTCATGAAAATTTCGAAGACTGACCTCAAGCTCGAGCAGCGGGGGAGACTATCCCCAGTGGAAGAATTGATAGAAGTCGAGCTCGACCACGAAAAAAGGTAACAGTTGGTCAGGATCTATAGCCTACACTCATGACCGAACTTATCACCTGTTTATCTCACAACATAGATGTTTTCGCCTGGAAGGTCGAGGATATGCCGGGGATTGACCCTGATTTTGTAGTACATAGACTTAGCATTTACTTAGGGGCTAAACTAGTCAAGTAGAGAAAGAGACAGTTTGCACCGGAATGTCGACAAGTCATATATGAAGAAATTGATAAACTGGTCAGAGCTCGGTTCATTCGGGAAGTCCACTATCCTGATTGGCTTGCTAACATGGTTTTTATAAAAAAAGCCAATGGTAAGTGGAGAATTTGTATTGATTTCATGGACCTAAAAAAGGCATGCCCAAAGGACAGTTACTCCCTACCTCGGATTGATGACCTGGTAGATAGCATATCAGGACATAAGTTGTACAGCTTTCTGGATGCATTCTCTGGGTACCATCAAATCCTCATGACTGAGGAAGACCAGGGAAAGACATCATTCATGGCAGATTCCGCCATATATTATTACACGGTCATGCCCTTCAGTTTGAAAAATGCGGGAGCAACGTACCAAAGACTCATCAACAAAGTCTTTGCCAACATGATCGGAAAAAATGTCGAAGCCACGTCGATGTATGGGAGTGAAAAGCAAATAGGTGGACAAACTTGTGTCAGACCTCAAGGATGTTTTCACCACCTCATGCAAGTACAAAATGAAGCTTAACCTGGAAAAATGTGCATTCGCCGTGGCCTCGAGAAAGTTCTTGGGCTTCATGATCACTCATAGAGGAATAGAAGCTAATCCAGACAAGATATAAGCCTTGGCATCGATGGAGTCACTTAAAAATAAGAAAGAGGTTCAGAAGTTAATAGGCCGTGTCGTTGCCCTAAACAAGTTTATGTCCCGAGCAGCCGATAAGTGTTTTCCCTTCTTCAAGGTCCTCAGGGGTAATGGAAGTTTTGATTGGGATGAAGAGTGTGAAAGGGCTCTCTAGGAACTTAAAGAGACCTTGGCATCTCCTCCTATCCTCACTAGGCCCGAGCTTGGTGACACTTTGTTTTTCTACTTGGCTGTATCCCAGAACGCGGTAAGTGGTGTGCTTGTAAAAGAGGCTAACAAGGCCCAGCAGCCCATATACTATGTAAGCAAAGTCTTACTGGATGCAGAGACCAGATATACTTTAGCTGAGCAACTTGCTCTTGCATTGGTTACGACATCACGTAAACTCTGGCAATACTTTTAGTCTCACCCTATTGTTGTGCTCACTAATCAGCCTCTCAAGCACATACTACAGAAACCCGATGTCTCCGAAAGGTTACTAAAATGGTCTATTAAGCTCGGAGAATTTGACATCAAGTACAAATCCCGACCATCCATCAAAGCACAGGCCTTAGTTGATTTCATCGCAAAACTCACTCCAAGGCCTCGGGGGCCAGGGGATAACCCGAACATCTACACTTCTAAGACTTGGGAAATATTTGTTGACGGAGAATCTAACTCCTCGGGCTCGGGCTCGGGCACAGGAGTCATAATCACGAGCCCAAACAAACTCACAGATATTCAATGCGTGCTCAGATTTGAATTTGAAGCCACCAACAATGAGGCCGAGTATAAGGCCGTAATCCTTTCCTTTGAACTTAAACATATCAAAGTCTTTAACGACTCTCAACTTATGGTTGGACAGATAGATGGTACATTTCAGAGGAAAGAAGAAAATATGAGTTTGTACTGTCTGAAAGTTCATGATCTTCAGCGACGATTCCAGAGTTGTGGAATTATAAAGATTGCTTGGGCAGACAACAGTAAGGTTGGTGTTTATGGGAGTTGATGGACTTGACAGAACAGTCCATATCAAAATGGTGACAGAGCCGAGCATTGCACAAACTATTGGAGTCATGGACATCGATCATAAGCCGTCATGGATGAATCCAATTGCAAATTTCTTAACTAATGGAAATATTCTAAATGATCCTCGAGTATCGAGGAGTGTCCGATCTCGAGCACCTGGATATTGCATGATCAGAGGAGTTCTATTTTGAAGGAGCTTCACACTTCCATAACTCAGATGCCTTAAACCATCAGAATCATCCCAAGCTCTGGCTGAAGTTCTTGAAGGCGTGTGTGGAAACCATCAAAGAGCTCAGGCTCTTGCCTTCAAGCTCATAAAGTATGGATATTATTAGCCTACCATGAAGAAAGATGCTTTGAAATATGTAAAGAAATGGTACAAGTGCTAGAGGTTCGACAACGTCATCCATTCCCTAGTCAGAGACCTTACAACTATTACGTGTTCGACCTTGTTTGAGTAGTGGGGGATCGATATCCTTGGGCCATTCCCGATGTCAAGGAGACAACTAAAATTTGTTGCTGTAGCAGTAGAGTATTTTACCAAGTGGGCAGAGGCAGAACCCCTAGCAACAATTTCAGAGCCCAAGCTCTGGGCCTTTGTATGGAAATCCATTATTTGTAGGTTCGGGATACCCAAGGTCTTCATAACCGACATTGAAGGTAATTTGATAATGCTCAATTTTAAAGTTTCTACACCAACCTCGGAATTAATCATAGGCTAATCTCAGTTTCGTACCTCCAGAGCAAAGGCCTAGCTGAGGTCACAAATCAGATTATATTGCAAAACCTCCGAACAAGGCTCGAGAATGAAAAAGGTTCTTGGTCCGACGAGATGCCTTCAATACTTTGGACATATAGAACTTCTCATAAAATAACAATGGGCGAGACCCCCTTCATGCTGGCATTTGGCATTGAGGCTACCGTCCAGGTCGAAATCAGTCTGCCCAACCTCAGGAGACTCGAGACTGAATCGTCGAAATGCACTACGGAATATCTCGACCTCCTCGAGGAGGTTTGAGAAGATGCCGTTTTAAAAATGGGCTCCTACTAGAACAGAGTAGCGAGGCATTTCAACAACAAAGTCAAATCCCGAAAGTTCAGGGTTGGCGACCTCGTTTTAAGAAGGGACGAAGCACTGGCCATGCCCCAGGGAAGCTCGGGCCTATTTGGGAAGGACCTTTTGAGGTAATACGACAAGTTTGTAAAGGGGCATACGGTCTAAAAGACACCTCAGGTAAACCACTTCCAAGACCATGGAACGCGGATAACTTAAAAATCTATTACAAGTAGTTCGCTCCACATCCATCCGGTAAACTGCGTCCTCTCTTTTTACATTTTATAGTTGGTCAGGCTTGCACGCCCAATTTTACTTTTATTTTGCTTTCAGTTAAGTCGTCAAGCCTGCGAGTCGACTTTTGCTTTCAATTAATTGGTCGTGCCTCCGAGCCGATCCTTCATTTCATTTTACTGGTCAGGCCTACACGCCTACTTTTTCTTAATTCACATTTAGGAGTCTGGATAATGTCCCTATAAAAGTTCACATTCTGTCATTGGAATCATCTCAAAGCTTTGTCATCAGGCAAGCACTTCAAGCCTTGTCCTCGAGCAAGCACCTTAAGCCTTGCCCACGAGCAAGCAACCAAAGCATTGTCCTCGGACAAGCACCTAAAACCTTGTCCTCGGGCAAGCACTCCAAGCCTTGTCCTTGGGCAAGCACCTTAAGCCTTGCCCACGAGCAAGCACCATAAGCTTCGTCCTTGTGCAAGTACTCCAAGCCTTGTCCTTGGGCACATATCTTAAGCCTTGCCCACGAGCAAGTAACCAAAGCCTTGAGCAAGCAATCGAAGTTTTATCCTATCATTGACTAGTATGCTCGAGACCAACGCTTGGGCCTATCATTGTCTAGACTACTCGAGATTAACACATGGGCCTATCATTGTCTAGTGTGCTCGAGATTAACACTTAATTACTTTAGGGTTCGGTCCATTGAATCGTGCTCGTGACAAACTCAAGTGTGTGCAATCATCGAGCAATGTTATTCAAATGAAAAGATCAACAAATCATAAGTAAAAAGATCAAGTATTGTCATTCAAAAAGAGGATGTTCGGTTATAAAAAATTCAAAATACAATATTCGAAATATGAGAATGAGCTAATCTAGATCTCCAGTGCTCGGGGGCCTATCAACCTCGTCCTCTGTTGCTGAGTCATCCTTACCCTCGATCATTGTAGCTTCAGACGAGGAGAGCCCGAGGGTGTCAAGGACGCCGGGATCAGCAACAAGGTCGTCCGGCACAACGTCGGGCAACTTCGAGCGAAGGTAAGCTCGGGCCTATTTAAAGGCATAATTGTAAGACCCCAAGGCATACTCGCCCCTTAAAGTCCCGAACTCCTCGGACCTCTTGAAGTACTCGATAGCTTTAACCCGAGCTTCTTCGTCATGACCTTGAACTCTTTGGCCTTCTTCTTGAGCTTGAGCTTGGCATCCTCAGCCTCATCCTTGAAAATGCCAACTTCATCCCAGGCCAGTCTGAGGCTAGCCTCTAACTCCTCGTTCTTTATCTCCAGCATTGAATGCTCATCTTCGAGCTCCTCGATCCTTTTTCCTTGATGTTCCACCTCAAAGTTAAGCTCGGCAAGACGTCGAGTACCATCATCGCTCCTTAAGGTTAGAGCCCGGGCAATGCTAAGGGCCTACAAAGCAAATAAAATCATTAGTACTTGAGGAGTGCCATATTAAGAAAATTATCAATGCCAAGTGAGAATCTCGAGAATACCTTTAGAGTCAGGGACTCGACCGCCTTCACGCCATCCCAAATACTGACGCCATCTCTTCGATACTTCAAAAAGAGTTCTGGTGCAAAGGTACCCCTCTCCATGTCGATAGTCATCGGCTGTAGGGGAAGAGGGACCTCGTCGTCCAGATCGACGATCACCGAAGTTGACTGAGTAGTCTATGCTCGAGGATCCAATGGGGGGGGTATGGCAGCACGAACGGTCGGGGTCTGCCCTCCAACCTCTGATGTCTCACCCAGTCCCTTCCTCACTTGTTCGGGCGTCCCGTCTCGAGGCCTCTTCTTTCCCTTTTTCTTCACCCCCTTGGCCGGGGCATTCTTGGGCTTCTGTTGGGTCACTCGACGAAGATCGGATGGAGCAAAAGTCATTTGTGTTTTTGCAAAAGATGGCAAGTAATTAGCGACGACAAAAACAAAATATGAAGATAAAATAATGCTCGTTCCTACCCTCGACACCCTTAATGTTGGCTAGGACGTGGACATCATTCCCGAGGAGATCCTCCATGTTATACGCTAGAGGCTCGAGGTCGACCAAGATCTGCTTATCATTCTTGAGCACTTCGAAGTATGCTTGTCCTTTATTGAAGTACTCTGTGCTTAGAATATTTCACCTCGGACCAAAGGGATGCCGGGTATCTTGGGGATGAATGAAAAAGAATTTGGACTTCCACCCCTTTAGGGAGCTCGGCATTTTAGGGACTTTGAACTCACCCCGTGAAGAAAGGTAAACAAAACAGTTAAAGCCCGGGAGAGTCTTCAACTCGAAGATCAACCTGAGCAGGTCTAACCTCGGGGTTATGGACAAATATCTACATGCTAGGAAAAAGTAGATGAACAGTCTCCAACCATTTGGGACGAGCTGCCCAGGGCACATTCTTTTCTTGACCAAGAATTCTACGAAAAAAGGGATGGAGCGGCCACCTAAACACCCCTTTCAAAGCATCCCTATAAATTGCTATCTCCCCTTCCAGGGCACTAGTAGCTCTATCCTCGACCTCTGGGAGCCGAACATCAGACGCAGGCATGATCCCGAACTCCCGAGCTATTGCAATCACCTCGTGCTCTTTGTACCGACAACACAGGTCGGGCACGGTAAGAACAGGGCGTGGTTTATAGGGATGGGAAAGGGGATGATGGAATAACCTACATCGTCGGGCGTTGAACCCAACCCTGACGAACTACTAGTACTAGACATTTGAGAAAAACAAAAACTTCAATTATCTAAGGGTCACGAGCTCTTACCTTTTTCCTAAACCCGAGGTGGTCAAGGAGTATTTGATGATTGGAATGGGACAAATGAAGTGGGGTATGTGGGTATTTATAGGAATCTGGGAAAGGCCATGGGTCACTCAATCCTGGCCATCAAATCCTGACACGTGGCAACCATCCACATGTACGATCTTGATTCCGAACCTCGAGGCCAACTGTCAATGCCCGTGCTGTAACGCCCCAACCCCTAGTGGACCGGGACGCTACTTACTTTACTTAACTTAACCGGTGGTTTTGTAACAAGTGTACATATCTTAGCGGAAGCTTAAATCTTAACAAACATTCTTTTTGAAGGATATTGGATTAAGACACTTTATAACTTTCCAAAATCACGAAATATAATTTATTTGATGAAATCATGACTTGTTCAAGATACTCAAAAGAAATAACGTTGGAAATAACATTTGAAACATTAAAGACTTTAAATCTAAATCACTTGTTCACCGGGTTCCCATAGGCTTATTGCATCTCCTTCCATCTCTTCCATCATCCAACCCGGTGCATCAACATTTAATCTGTAGATATAGGGTAGAAACCCGTGAGTTGAAAACTCAATAGGCGTCATAGGTGCAATCGTGATTAAGCTAAGCATTTCATAACAATTAACATTAGAACTTCCATAAAACATGCCGTACCCGGAGGTACCATTTGACATGAAAATGTATGCCGTACCAACGGAACCATTTGACATGAAAGGTGCATGCCGAACCGAAGATACCATTTGACACACAACATTAACCTTTAAATGTATGCTGTACCGACGGAACCATTTGACATGAAAGGCACATGCCGAACCGACGATACCATTTGACACACAACATTAGCCTTTAACATATAACATTACTTGCTAGAAATTATAACTTAAACACGTATAACAACTTTATGCACCTCTACCTACCTTGATTTGATGCTTAACGAACTTTGAAAAGAACTTTGAAAAACTTTGGATAAACTTCAAAACTTTGACGAAGCTTGGACGTTTGGACCTTCCTTTGTTGTTTGAAAACCTTTTGAAACCACAAAAATCTTCTTGCAGAATATTTTTGCCCACACTTAAAACTTCTGGAAAACACTTTGAAAAACCACCTTCTTTTTCTCTCCCAAACTCTCTATTTTTCTCTCAACTTTTGAAAGCAAATTGAAAGTGCTTTTGGTGTGAAAAATCAAATGAGTGAAGAGGGTATTTATAGGTGAGGTTTGGGGTGGGTGAAAGGTCATATTAAATAGGGTAATTAAGTAGTGCAAGTAGTGGCCATTAATTCAAAAAAAATCGTGGGTTTTCTGCTTTTCCGGTCGACCGGTTAGTTGCTCCGGTCGACCGGTTGTCCGGTTGGTATTGCACAGTTTTTGGTATTTCAATCATAACTTTTTCTCCCGATATCCGATTGAGGTGATTCAAAGTGTGTTGGAAAGATAACTCAAAGAGCTACAACTTTTATTCAGATATCATTTTCAAATTAGAATGTTTTCTATATCGAAAATGGGTCTCAAAGGAGACTAAAAATATTTGAAGTATAATTTTAACCATAAAATGAAATACTTTGCATTCCGTCCAATTTTCATCAAATCGTTTTTAAGAAAATACTTTATAAACATCATTTTACCTTTAAACATGTATTGGACTATCTTTTGGGCTTATATTTCCTTTATTGGGCCTAATGTGAAGTTAATCACACAATTATGGGCCTAGCTTTATAGAAAAGATTTGGGCCTCTACACGTGCACTGCACCCATTATTAAACAATGCTAGTGCTTAAGACTGATCTTGCCATTTTGATGGCTGATCATGCCGTTTCCTTGGCTAATCATGCCTATTCCATGGCTGATTTTTCGCATTCCTTGGCTGTTCTTTCCTATTTCAATGGCCGATCATGCCCATTCCTTGGCTGTCATGCCCATTCTATGGCCGATCTTTCCCATTTCGATGGCTGATCATGTCCATTCCTTGGCTGATCATGTCCATTCCTTGGCTAATCTTTCCCATTTCGATGGTTGATCGTGCCCATTCCATGGCTGATCTTTCCCATTTCGATGGTTGATCATGCCCATTCATTGGCTGATCTTTCCCATTTCGATGGCTGATCATGCCCATTCCTTGGCTAATCTTGCACATTCCTTGGCTGATCATGCCTAATTCGATGGCTGATCATGCAAATTTTCATGTCTGATCATGTCATTTGGATGGCTGATCGTCCCAGTCTCTTGTACTGACCATTCCTGCACAATGGACAAATTCGAACATTTGCACCACCCTAGAACCTCGAGCATCGTATCGGACTTTGGCCTGAATACATGGAGGCCACTGATATGGTTAGTTTTAGTATGCCCGATCACTACCCGAGCCGAGGACAAGTTCTCCCCAACTTGTCGAAGTGAACACTTAGTCCTCGGGAATGTAGTCCTCGGGCTGATTAGCTTGGTCACTTGGTGATGCCTACACCCTGGATACATGTGGACATCCTCATGTGGATTTTCCATTCATTGGGACGTTGAGCCTACTTGGACTCCTTAAATCACTCCTAGTAGGACTTCGCCACTAGAATCCTATCAGAAACTAAACACTTTGGTATTATAGTATAACTCAACTACAACTCCACCACATGGCAACAATCCCAGTGATTCGAGTGTTTGAGTCCTACTATGAGTGTACTACTCCCCTCTATAAATACAATCTCTCATTTCATTATTCAGGTACACAATATACATTATTTTCAGTTTATAGCCTTACGCATTATTCTCTTTCTAACTTAAGCATCAGAGGGGCAACGAGGATACACCTCAACGCCTTTGTTTCAGGTACCGAAAGATCACGTTCGTGCTCGTCATCAGTCATCAAGCTCAGAATTGTCTAGGTACGATGTTTGATAGCATCACCAGCAATGATGTGATTATTGGAATTAATTATGAGATATGAATAGTGGATATTGTGCAAGTTAGGTTGGTCAATACTTGTTTATGTGTAAACTTGACACTTTTTGTACACATCACTCATGCTTGCATGCTAAGGCGATGGTTGAGGTCATTATTTATAGGAGAATTGATCATGATAGGTTGACCTGAAAAACCCTCTACTGTATTTATTGAATATCCATTCTTGTAGTAGTTTGGAGATGATTTAGCTATTCCATGCATGAAATTAAGTTGTGTGGATTGACTTAGACCAATGAGCTGAAGATGAGGTGAAAGACTTAAGTTAGAGGTTGGTTTTTGAATTTAAATGTCTAGAAAAATAGGGACACTATATTGAATTACGTGAGAAAAACTCTATTCTAAGCCTTTATGACTCGAGCAAGTAAGCCTGTAAGGGTGATTGAAACCTGGTGCCCTAAAATAAACTGATTTGGGAGGCATCGGCTTAAAGCTCGCTACATGGGTTATATAGAAAGCAAGAGGGAAAGAGTCAAAAGAAAAAGAGAGAAAATACATATTTTCGAGCCTTTATAACTTGAGTAAGTAAGCCTGCAAGGGTGATTGAAACTTGGTGCCCTAAAATCGACTGATTTGGGAGTTATCGGCCTAAAGCTCGATACATGGGTTATATAGCAAGCAAATGAGATATGTTAAAAGAAAGAAAATGGAGTGAGAAAAGAGCCCCAAGACATTTAGTTGAGGAAATTATACCTTTGATGCAAGACAAGTAACTTAGTTTAGTCTTAGAGGTTGAACCAATCAAAGAAATAGGAGAATCCTTGCTTGTTGAAGTGTGAACTTGTGATTGTGAGGTCTATCCAACTAAGAGAGGGTAAGAACTTAAGTGAATCAAATCTCTACTCTAGAACACACCCCGGGATAATTAAGTGAAAATAATAAGTTTGGGGGTGTGTATCTCTCGAGTGAAAGGAAAATCTGACTACATTGGGTTGGGATTTGAACCCATCATAAGCCTGGTATGTTTGCATGAGTATACACACATGTGTCAAGTTTTTCATATGATAAGTGGAGATTGATATGATTTTGTACTGTTGAAACTATTCACTATGTTGATTACTGAATCTAATCCTGAGACACGGCAAGTCATTGAACTATGTTTTGTGTTGAGTTAAGTCACCATCTTGTTTGAGGATAAACAATATTTCAAGTTTGGGGGTTTGATATGTGTATTTTACACATTTATTTAGGCCACAAAACATGACTAATTGTGAACGTATATGTTGAATTATGGCTTAATTCGGTACAATTTGTGTTTGTAGGGCTACATTGATGGATGGAATGAAAAGTTTACGAAAACAAGCGAAAAAGGACAACAACGAAAGAAAACGAAAGTTCAGGAACAAAATTACAATTTTCTAAAAGTTTTCCCGAAGATCGAATCGAGCATGGAGATGGACTAAGTGGAAATTGGTGAAGTCATGGGATGATTGAAGCCAAAATAGGAGAGAATGAAAGTTGGGGACCAAAACGGAGGAATTTGGAAGTTCTTCATTCCAAGCGGTCTCTTGGAAGAACCCCAAGCGATCGCCCAAGCACCTCCAGGAAATCCATGAGGCAAAACTCCAAAACCAAGCGGTCGCTTGGTAGGTTTCCTGCGTAAAAAATTCAATTTCCTTATTTCTTTCAACCACTTATGGAAACATATCTAGGACTCCTATATAACCCTAATTACGACCAGAAACGAGGGCTACGCATTATTTGACATATTTTGACATATTGGAGAGCAAGAAGAAGGGAAGAACGAGAAGATTACTTCAAGATTCAAGATTTACCTCTAGAATTGAAAGGGTGATGTCTTCTTCAATTGAATTTTTTTTTTCTTTCTTTTCTTAGTTTTATCATGCTAGGCTAGATTTATTGTGCTAGGTGAATGATGAACCATGTAATTTGATATTTTAATTTCTAGTTTTATATTTTTTGACATTAAAACGCGTTTTGGATTGATGAATGATTTATATACATTGATTTGAGTCTACAATTATTATGCATATGATTGTATGATTTGTGGTTGTTTATTTCATCCATTCGAAAGAGGAGAAATAAATTAGACAAGGTATAAATTATCGTAGAGTCCGATAGGGGATAAAGATATACCGCTATGCTTTACGTGAATCTCTAAATGTTCATAAAATTTTATGCATTTTTGTATATTTACTCCCGTCATAGAGATATAGTCGGTGTCGTATATGAAAATAGGTTCAAGCTTAATTGAGAGAGAGAGTTTTGAATAATGTAGGAACATTGATTCGTCACAATCTAAACGTGTTGTCAATTTGTAGAACTAGGGTTGAAATAGATCATTGCATGGGGATTCACGAACCTAGTACGCCTTTTATTTTATTGTTATCTCAACTTTTATTTAGTTATATCATTGGACGTAGTAAACTTCGCATTTAATTCGATAATTCATTCTCTTTTGCATAAGTAGATTCTAATTTTATTACAATTTAGTTACAAAAACTCAAACAACGTTTTTAGTTTTGGTTAAGGTCGAATTAAGTACAGTTAAACTATTAAATCTCTGTATCCACTTTATTATTTGAAACGAACCGTATACTTGCGGTACTATAAGCCGAATACATTTTCGTGTGTCAAATGGTCTTTTTAACCCGAATGTTCACTTTTGTGAGCATAGTATTACATTTGGAGATTCAAGTAAGGTAAGCAATGTTACAACTGATAAGGATTTCTGGAAAGACCTAAGTGATGAGAATTCACCAAGTGTGTCCCAAATACTTGGTGATGAAGACACAAAATCAGGGAGCTCGACTGGGAAGCCTCAGGTTATGAAAGATGATTTTGTTAATGATGTAAAGACTACCAAAGCTCCATGGGTGAACCCATTTAAGGATAACAGAAAATGTGAAGATTGTCTCAAGCTGCGATCATTCAAAAATTTGCCAGAAGAGGTGATTTTGACTGAATATGATGCGGATGTTGTTGAGGAGTATTTGGGGTGTTGCCTGGTCGGGTACTTTGAAGGTAGATTCCTGGGAAAATCAGCCTTGCTACAATTATGTGACTCATGGAAGGTAAAGTACTAATACTTAGTGCACAAGAGTGGTTGGTTGATCTTCAAGTTTGAAAATGATTTCGAAAGATTAAGTTTGCTTCATGGAAGGCCCTATTTTGTCTTTGGGAGAGCATTAATGCTAAAAGTTATGCCCCATTATTTCGAGTTTGATGATAAAGAGATTAGCACCATGCCGGTGTGGATAAACTTACCGGGTTTACCCTTGGAATTTTGGAACCCGGAAGCGTTGGGGAAGATTGTTTGTAAAAGGGGTAAACCAATTTCCACCGAAAAACTCAATTCCACAAAAGGTAGACTTATGTGAGAGTACTCGTTGAAGTTGATGCGTTGATTGAATTGGTGTGGTTAGTTAAATTGAGCTATCTAATGGCAAGCCAATGGAGCAAGAGTTTTACTTTAAACATAAGCCAAAATTATGTGCCAAATGCAACGTTTTTAGCTATACTACACATGGTTGTAACCTTAAAAAACAGGCTACAATGCTATGGACAAGGATAGTGATGTAAACACACCAAATGTATCATTGGCTACTTCACAAATGACGAGCGGACAGGATAAATAGGGAGCATTGGAGAAATCAGGCACAACGGAGAAATAGATTTCAAACCTGGCTGTTGCGGAAGCACAAAAAGGACAGAAGACTATTGGAACTAGATCTCAAGCTATTGAACTTGATCATGTAATGTGACACTTTTGTTGTCACCTAACCATTGTTTTTGTTTGTCATTTGGTAACATGTTTTTTGATTTAGTCTAACTTATGTAATGATAGAAAGTTAGGCTAGCTTTGTACCTGCTTTATGCTAAGTACAAATGTCAAGTATTGTCTAGTATAGTAGGTGGTATGATTATTGTTAAAAAGCACTTTTGTATTGTATCTAATCTTGGCTATATATTTAGCCTTGATAAACCTTTGAATTAAGAATGAAATCATTGATTTTTCTTCTCCTCTTGTTTGTTTAAGCATTTTCTATGATATCCGGTGAGAAAGGAGGAAAACCGGTAAGTATAGTGAAATACGGTTAGCTCCAGTGAAATTCGGTATTTAAACCTGAGTGAAATACGGTAAGCAAAGACCAAGTACAGTAAGTGAACTGAAAACCGATATTCTCATATCCGGTAAGTTCAATTGTTCTGTTTATTTTTCATCCTCTTTGAATAAAAAATCCAACATAAGCTAAACAGGTTTATAGGTAGCAAGTTGGATCACAAGCTGGGCAGAATGCTTTGGAAGTCGTATCACAGGCTGGCATAGACAAATAGATTGTTGGGTAGCAGATTAATGTGCAGGAAAATCGGCAGGATGAGCAAAATGAAGGACAAATCATTGAGGTAGTTAACAAGAAAAACGGCTTGAGGCGTGTTACTACAATCCGGCTAGAGGCAACTTAAGTGGGTAATTCTAATTCACATGGATTGTCTACTAAAATCACAAGCAATGAAAAGTTGAAGGAAAGCTCGACGAGCAAAGAAAAATGGGGACCACTAAAGATAATAAGAAGAAGGAATTTTACATTTCTTCATCATCATGAAGATCACCTCACGGAATATTAGGGGTTTGAACCAACCCCTAAAATAAAACAGGGTTCGAAACTTCATCAAGGAACACAATATTGATGTAATGGGTATATTGGAGACCCAAAGTTGGATTGAATTATGAAGAATAAATTCAACGGATTGTTGCAAGTGAACAACTTCCTCACTCATCAAGCTGGGCGGATTTTAATCTTATGGAATCCTTTGAAATTCGAATTGGAAGCATTGGAGACTTCACCACAAGTTATTCATTGCTTGGCGAAATGCATGGTAACCTTTTATATCTTCCATGCTAGCTTTGTTTTTGCTTTTCATAATATTGTCACCTGAATGCTCCTTTGGAGCAATATTATGGAATTGGGCTAGAACCATGATTTTTCGTGGATGTTAGTTGGGGACTTTAATAATGTGCTTAAAATTGATGAAAAGAGCCACGGTGTTGAAGTTACTCCATATGAAGTTAGGCCCCGGTGTTGGCTTAGTGTTGGCCTCACGGATGTTAGATCCATTGGTTGTTATTACACTTGGACTAATTCCTCAGTTTGGAGCAAAATTGATATGGCTATGGTAAATGATACCTAGGTACAAGCGGGACTCCATTGCCTAGCAGATTTTCAGCCCTCGGATTGCCTTTCGGACCATTCACCGTGTATTATTTCGATACTAGAACACGATGGAAGCAAAAGCGAGCCGTTTAGATTCTAGAACATGTGGACGAACCATGATGATTTCCGGGTTGTTCAAACAGGCTGGAATCATGCGGTTTTGGGAACTAAACAATTCATTCTTTGCAAGAAATTACATCTTAAAGGAGCCTTGAGAAAGCTAAATGAGAAGCACTTCGAGCACATTTCTAGTAGGGTTGAGACAACAAAAAGGAACCTAAAGGCAGCTCAACTTGAATTACAAGATTAGTCCTCTAATATCCAACTTCAACGTAAGGTGCAACAATTGAGAAAGAAAGCCATGCATCTATGTGAAACGAAGGGGAGTTTCTATTTCCAGAAAGCTAAGGAGTTGTTCTCTTCGTATTTCAGTTTTTAGTTTTGAATTTTGAATACATTTTGAGTTTTGTGTTTTAAGTGTCTGTTTTGTAATTGCTGAAATATGTTCCTTTTATTGGTGTGGAAAAATGTTTCTCAAAACATAAAACTGAAAAATGTGTTTACTTTAAAAATTTTAGAATCTTTTCCCCAATTTTATATGTTCACTTTTCAAACCAAACCTAATGTCCTGATTCTGAGGCTTCAAAGAACCAAAGGCACTAACTTTATTAGCAAACCCATGAAGTAGGTGCAAAAATTCAAGCTTATTATGAGTTTTCAGCAAAGTATCCATAACTTCTTAATCCATATTCAAAAGGGTCTCTCAATTCTTGAAGAGAATCAAAATTTCATGAATTTCTTGTATTCTCAAAGCAGAGCTATCAACTCATAGCAATAATTGAAGAACAAATTCTGCACATACAAGATTGAAGGCAATAAATAATGGTATAAAAGAACTCGAGAAATCTGTGGAAATGATAATCTCATAAATATATCCAATGAAATTTACAGGCACAATGAGTTGAACACTTGAATTGCAGATAGAATTTGCAACAATAGAATTTCATCAAAGTTGTTGGACCAAAATTTTCACAAATCTCATGGACTGCTCCAATAAGCATAGCTGATTCTGGACGAAATTGAGGGTGACCCATGGTAGAACTAGATGGCAATGGTTTAGAGGAATGTTGTGGTGGTGCTCCATGATCAAAAGGGTGGCCGGATGTGGACGTAACTGGGAAAAAATCGTGACTGCGCTCGCGGTTTTGGATGGGAATTAGTGCTGTTTTCGGTGGTCTATGGGCAAGAGATGGTCGGAGGTTGTAGAGGGGGTGCCAGTGGTGTGTGAGTCCGATGGATTAGGTGGCGGTGGTGATTGTTATTGATGGAAGGAGGCGGCAGATCGATAGCTCAAGAAAGAGGAAGAATTTTGAGGGAAATGGAAAAAGAGGAATTTAAGCCGTTTTTCGTGTTTTCATTTTTTTTGCATGTTTTGGCTTGAAAATGTTCAAAACATCATTTTTGACGTTTTGAATTTCTAGTACATTTTTTTTTTCTTTTAATAATTTATTTTTGAAAATGGGAAAGAGAATGTGTTTTCACTGTTTTGGAAAGTCGAAAACAGAAAACGATATGAAAACGGTAAAGAGAACATACCCTAAAGTGTTCTTACTTGAAAAATAGTGAAAAATGTACTAAATTCTTCCATTTGATGGTCAACAGGAATACAAAGAAGAATTATATTGCAGCTGTAGTAAAAGAGGACGAGACACTTACCACTTCTCAAAATCAGGGTTGCCGCGGAATTCATCCGATTTTATGAAACATTGCTGGGCACGAACAATCAAGTCCAACAAATTAAGTCATCTATTATAAGGGTTGGGCATGGGGTTCCTTTGGAACACTCTAAAGCCCTATCTAGGGACATTTCAAGGGAAGAGATCAAGGACGCTCTTTTTTAATATTGGTGACGATAAACTGTAGGGCCTTGATGGATATACTTCATTCTTCTTCAAAAAATCGTGGGAGACCGTCAGGAATGATTTCATGGGAGAAATTGAAGAGTTCTTTACTTCAAAATCTCTGCTTAAGCAAGCAAACCATACGGTCATTGCTTTGGTGCCTAAGTCGAACCACTCACCTACCATTGGGGATTTTAGATCAATTGCATGTTGCAATGTGTTCTACAAAGTTATCAAGAAGATACTCGCTAAGAGATTGAGCCTGAAACTTGAGACTGTTATTGATCATGCACAGGCCGCATTCATTGAGGGATGGAGTATGATGGAAAATATACATCTCATACCAGAATTGTTGAGACAATATAACCTGAAGAGAGTTACCCCTAGATGTCTTTTAAAGACATATGACTCGGTAAGTTAGGGTTTCCTTAAAGACATCCTTGTTGGGATGGATTTCCCTCCAAGATTTATAGATTGGGTAATGGAATGCATCACTACGCCCTCGTACTCCATTGCATTAAATGGTAGCTTACATGGTTTCATAAAATGAAGAAATGGACTTCGGCAAGAGATCCTCTATCCTCCTTTTTGTTTGTGTTATGTCTTGAGTATCTCTCAAGAATGCTAAAAGTTGCAACCAACAATAGCGAGTTTAATTTTCATCCTAAATGTGGTCCACTATAGATTACACATATAGCATTCACAGACAATTTGATGTTTTTTGCGAGAGGGGATGTTATATTGATTTTCATTTTAATGGAATGCCTGGCCAAATTTGGAGATTCTTCGGGACTTATAATGAACATTATGAAATCAATTTTATTTACAGATGTTATTCGTGGGCATGAGTTGTAAGAAATTCAAGAGTTGACAAATATTCCAAAAGGTTTGATGCCGTTTCGCTACTTGGGTATCCCTCTTGCTGCCTAAAAGCTGAAAATCAGCTGTTTTACACCTCTTCTAGACAAGATTTCAGCCTACATAAGTGCTTGGACAGCATCTTCACTCTCATATGCTGGAAGGGCAGAATTATTACGGGCCGTACTTCAAGGAGTAGAGTGTTTTTGGTTGTCTATATTTCCGATTCTTGCCGTAGTCACTTCGAGAATCATTACGCTATGTCGGAACTTCCTTTGTGGTGCTAAGAAGTCTTTGATAGCTTGGAAAGATGTGTGTTTACCAATTAGAGACATAAAATGCTGGAATTCAGCATTGCTTGCAAAATCCCTATGGAACATCCATGCAAAGAAGAATACATGATGGGTTAGATGGGTAAACCATGTCTATCTACGGGGTGCGTTTGTTTGAGAGAAGATGGCCAAGAAAGAAGACTCCCCACTTATCAAAAAATTGCTGGAAACGAGGGACAATTTGATGTAGGCCATGGGGAACAAACAGGAGGCAATAGACAGATTGCAAAGCTGGATTTCTGAGCAATTTTTTAGCCTTTCCCAGGCATATGAGCATTTCAAACCGAAACGTGAACGAAAGGCATGGGCAGCTAATGTACGAAGATCATTTATCACTCCAAAGCGCTTGTTCATCCTATGGCTAAGCGCCCAGGCAAAGCTTCTAATGAAAGATAAGTTGATGTACCTTAATATCGATAGAATCTGTGCTCTATGTGAATCATCGACTGAAACGGTTCAACATTTATTCTTTCAATGTTCATTGAGCTCCTTCACATGGACGCAAATTAGATCATGGCTCGGCATTACTAGATCAATGACTACGATTGGAAGTGCATTAAAGTGGATTAAAAAGGAGGCTCGTTGTTAAGACTTGGGGGTCCATCTTAAAAGGTCAACCTTGTTAAGAGGAGTAGCCCAAGGCCTTTATAAATTGACCTATGTTTACATCTTTATTCGATGTGAGATTATATCCCTTAACATGCCCCCGCAAGATGGTGGCTCGTTTGAGCAGACCAATCTTGAAATCCATATGCTCATATTTTTGAGTCTTACAAGGATCGAATCGCTCGTTAGAATTTAATGGGCTCTGATACCATGTTAAAACTTGGGGGTCCATCTTAAAAGGTCAACCTTGTTAAGAGGAGTAGCCCAAGACCTTTATAAATTGGCCTATGTTTACATCTTTATTCGATGTGGGATTATATCCCTTAACACTCGTGAGACATTTTGGCATAGTACGGTGAAGAGAATTGCTCTTGCACGTATAGTTTACTACATATGGATGGCTAGAAATGGGAAAATTTTTAAGATCTTAAGCCACATTCTGATAGCATAGTGAGACATATTAAAACACATGTATACAAAGTCATGTTCTCTTTGTATCCTAATGTTTTGGTTCATTTTGAGTCTCTAGCGCCAGGTCGATAGATCTTTGTCATTTGTACATCTTTTCATTTTTTATTTGCCCAGGTATGTCCGGTGTACTTGTACAGGAGTTTTGATCAATAGAATTTACATTTACCAATTAAAAAAAAACACTCAATTCCCCCATGGACATGGTGCAATGGTAAAGATGACAATTAAAGAGGATGATTACCTCTAAATGGAATTAAAATCATAATTTAATTAAACTTAACAAAATATTCAGAATAACGAAAAACGTATTTCCCTTTTCACTCAAAATAGACACAAAATTCTCCAAAAAAATGGACACTCCAAAAAACTTACTTCTTTTAACCCCGATCCTAATTTTCCATGAAATCGTTTTCTTTCTGTATTGCATCAGGAAGAGTAATCAACAACTGAGCACCCTCAGTTTCACCTCCTTTGTTGTGCTCCTAGAGGAAACTCGAAGCAGATGAAGCTAGAATATACGCATCCCTCCTTCCTCCATAAATCAGCTTATGATGCGCCACCCAAATTATCCAGCTAAAGACACATTCGAGCAAAATCTTCTATGGTATGTTGCTGGCACAGTCCCAGCAGAGTGTCCGTAGCCCCCTTTAATTGCGTTGCTTCACTCCTTTCCAGAACCCTGCCTTCGACGACATTTCCTTCACTGATCAACCACTTAACTGAGCGTGATTTTGTGACCCATCACGACTACAGAAAACACATCTGGAGTCCTGGATGATCTTCATTTTAACCAATTAAAACTTTATCAAATTTAAATCCAATGAGTAATAAATAAAAAGTATATCACATTATCACATATCATTATAAATTCAGTCACTTGTAAATTATAATTATGTATCTTTTATTCATTTAGTGACTATGGTAATTGCTGAAAACTCCATCAAATGCTGTCCATGGACAAGTTATGCTTCTAATTCAACATTGATGCCTATCATAGAATGATGCAGTGTGAAAAAGAGAAGACGATTTTACAGAAATGTTGAAAAGCATTTAGCATGCAGTGAAGATCAGAGGGGTAGGTAGAAAATTTAATATGTTACCCGATCGAATTCATGGACATGAATCTGGGTCATGGATGGAATGCCAATCAATTCGGACGTCAGGAATGTCAGCAATGATGGGCCAGTATTCTCCTTTGTTTTTCAAACACCGTTTCTTAAGAAGTGAGCAGTCTCCACCAATACGAAGTCTTGAAAGGTTGTGGAGTTGATCTTCCATAGGCAAGGACACAAGTTTTGGACATTCAGAGATCTGTAAATGTCGAAGAGAGGTGAGGTTTTGGAAGCCCTTTGATAAGGTTTCCAGATTCGGCAGGTGACTCAGTGTCAAGAAAGTTAGAGATGGAGGAAGTAAATAGTGTTGATCATCATCGTCATTAGAAAAGGAAACCAAATCTGGATATCCACCAAAGAGTCTAAATGTATCAAGACAGGCGAGTTTGTGTAGCTCCCACTCCCCCAAGGGCTTTAGAGTACCACAATTACCAACTATAAGGTCTGTCAAATTTGGGGGAATATTCCATTGTGGAAAGGGCTCGATTAGTGAAGGACAATTTCGCACAGACAGCGATTCAAGGGACAAAAGTAATTCCATACTATTGGGTAAGGACTTGAGATGTTTACAGTCACTGATCAAAAGAGATTTCAAATTGGGAGTGGGCAAGCATCCATGGGGAAACGACGCCAAACCATTACAGTCATCTATATACAGCATAGTGAGACTTGAGTAACTGTGAACAGAACCCAGTAAAGTTGTCAAATTCAAATTCACCCAACTTCCAATAGTAAGATGTTCAAGTGAGGTACTACAATCCAGTAGCGTCGTCATCATATTCAATGAAGAACAATTGCTGATATACAACAACTCTAGACAAGAAATGTTATTGGGCAACAACTCCAGAGCTCCACAGCTATGGATCTTAAGGGATCTAACAGGAAGAACACCAATCTCTTGAAGGGACAATAGCTGAGGACATCTAGCAACAAATACTTGTTTTAAGTTGATTAAGTTTTGTTCAATATTATCCCTTGGCCATAGAGTCAGAAGGTCTTCACAATCAGAAACTTCAAAATTTTTAAGTGCAACTGGAAACTGCACAAATGCTTTGAAGGCTGAAGTTAATCCGAAAATTCTCCATAACTTTAATTGGGTTAAAGATTCCAAATTTTGCATATGATTTAGCACAACTTCTTTGCACTCTCCTGCTTCTAGTTCACAGAGAGACGGCAGTGAGAGAATAGGAAGCTTGAACAATTTGGGACATCTTCTTATGTACAATTTGGATAGTTGAGGAAGTACTATAATACCTTCTTCTTCATGTGCTAATCCAAGCCATTCCTCCCAATCTGGCATGTCCTCAAAAGTTAGGCTGTCTAGCAATGGAAAAGGTAATTCTCCACTGTCTTTATTTCCAAAAAAATCAGCTCCGATTACTTTAATTTGATCCATTCCTCGAATGCTCAATTCTCTTAGTAGAGGTAATTGCCCTAATGATGGCAAAGTAGTGCACTTTCTACAGAAATTGAAGCTTATCTTTTCTAACTTAAGAAATGCTGAATCTCCGATCCAACTAGCAAATTTGGCACCACCGTAACACTCGACTTCAAGACTTGATAAGCTTTCATGGGGCTTTAATGCATTAAGCACCTCAAATTCCAGAATTTCATTCCGGCAATCACCAAACTTGTTGCTCCATGCCAACCTTATTTTGTTAAGTCTTTGCTTATAAATTAGCCTCGCATCAATTGCTTCTTGGACATTCACCACATTTTGCAATTCAAGAATCGAAATTTCACCTTGTAGAAGTGATAGATTCCTCAAGTCCCTTAATTTCATCCCGCTACTTTTACTCACAATCATCTTAGATAACGTTCGTAAACTTGTGAGTTGAGAAATTCCTTGAGGCACTTCATGTAAGTTATTGGTATTAGCAATGTCCAGATGGAAAAGATTAATCAAATGTTCCATGCTAGCTGGTAATTTGGTCAGTCTGTGACAACCTCTTAGAATCAACACTTGTAAGTTGGTAAGGGTGCACACAGATAGAGGCAACCATTTCAGTAAAGTTCCAGCTAAGTCCAGATATCTTAAATGTCTCAAATCACCAACAGAATCTGGCAACTCATATACAGAATAACCATTTAATGATAGCACTCTTAAGCAATACAAATTTGGCAAAAGATCGAGCAAAACTCTTTTGGATAAGAATTCTTCAAAATACTTCCTCTCAATTGGTAGGGGCAAAAATGTTCTCAATCTTTGAACTTGACTGACAAAATTAAATCTCTGGTAAGACTCATATTGATGACGAATGAATGACAAGTGACGGACATTTTCAGAAATGTTTCTGGGAAGATTTTCCTTCAACACTTCGTCCATCCTCAAACATTTATCACCAGCAACAAATTTAGCTAGATCATTAAGGAGGTCATGCATCAAAAAACATGAAGCATTGGAACTCGACTGTTGAAAAAATGATCTCGCCAACAGTTCATCAAAATACTGACAACCCAAGTCTTCCGTTAACATTCCTTTCTCTTGTTCCAGGAGAAAACCTTCTGCCATCCATAGGTAAACGAGCTGGGACTTTTCAAACTCGTAGTCCTTGGGAAAGAGAGCAAAGTAAGCAAAGCATCTTTTCAACTGTGGAGAAAGAAATTGGTAACTGAGTTTTAAAGCGGGAAGAATTTCACTCTTTTCATTAGCTATCCAAATCTCACTATTCAACACATTTTCCCAGTCTTTATGATCAACTATTGTGCGTAGAAGTCCTCCAATGGACTTGACAGCCAGGGGTAAGTTTTTACATCTACTCACAATAGAAGTACCAACTTCTCTTAGATGTGGGTGTACATCAAAAGTTCTGGCATCAAGTGCATGTTGAGCTAACAGTGATAAAGCATCATCATCTGATAACACAGAAAGATGATATCCTGGGATTTGAGACATGATCTTAGCCACCCTTTCTTGTCTAGTTGTGACAATGATTTTGCTTCCTGCTTTTCCACTGAAGAAAGGACGACGTAGGATGTCCCAATCTCCATAGCTTTCATTCCAAACATCATCTAAAACCACTAGAAATCTCTTGTTTGAAAGCTTTTCCTTTAGTTTCACTTGAACCATGTTAAAATCTTCGTAGTCACACCTTTGACATGAAACTGTCTCGAGGATGATTTTTGTTACCCTAAAAGCATCAAATTCATCTGAAACGCAAGCCCATGCCATGAGATCAAACTCATCCTTTACTCTATCATCATTGTACACTAACTGGGCAAGAGTTGTTTTGCCAACACCTCCCATGCCAACAATCGGAATTACGGAAAATGGACTATCAGTTGATTCAACTCCCAACAACATATTGAGTATATCCTCTTTGTCCTTCTCTCTCCCATGTACTTCAGATTCTAGCACAACCGAAGTCAGTTGTAATCTTGCTACTGTTATATCACGCCTCCCCCTCACATTCATCACCAATCTGAGCATACTAACCTGTTGGGCTAGATCATCTAGTCGGTCATTAATATCTTTTAGCTCTGAACCCATCCCATTTTCAGAAATAAAATCACTGAAATTAGTAGAGAAAGATGTGAAAAGCTTTTGTACCTGGCTGGTGCATTTTTCATTAGTTTCTTTTAATTTGCGGTGGAGAGCTTCAGTGTTCAACTTATCCACCAAGTCATCAAGGTCATAAGACAATTCTTCCAGATCATTCAGCCACACTTTCACAGCTCTGTTCGATGTTTGCTTGTTTTCTGCATCGTTAAGCACTGCCTCGATCGTCAACAACGTTCTGTACCATTTTTTCAAATGGGCATCGATTCCTACGGGATGAACAAATCTCAGCAGCTCCCGAGACGTCAGCCTCTCAAGCAAAACAGTGATAAAAGCCCCAATAAACACTTCACCAATAGCCATTGTTATATTTTTTGGCAAAAAACTTGAAAGGTATTTTTGAACTTGTGGTTTTGGTCTCACAAGCAGATATTTATGATTTTGTCAATGTACAAACAGAAAAAGATAATTGTTGATAATGGTAGGGTCAATAATTAACGCAGCCAGAGGCCGTGCAAAGAGTTGATTTTTTTGTTTTACGATTGAGAAAAGAGGAGACGTTGAATACAAAAGTTTAAGTCAACATATGAGCCTATGTTTGAGAATAAATTTGGATAATTGAGGCAATACAATTCTAATTTCTTACATGCATTATCCAATACGATACCAACATTTCATTCTGGCGCAATATCCCCAGATTAATTAAACATTGTAAAATACAACACTTTCGTAAAGCTTTGTAAAATGACAAAAATAAGGTGAGGAGACGAGGAGCTTTGGAGAAGGAAGAGATATTAAGGATAGCATGGACCAAACGATGCATTTTTCCTTTTAATTATCTCCTATATTATGTGAATGGAATTGCACGCCGGTGGACAAGGTCCGGAACTATGGTTGAATGAATTCATGGATTTTGCCGCTTTTCCTTGTCGACGATAGCATCGGAATTGTTGTCTACTGTTCATATAGTATAATTAAAACACATTTCTTATAATAAATTTTTAATTTAAATCGTTACTAAAAATTTCATTCAATAAATAAATAAACACATTTCTCATAATAAATTTCCAACAACTGATACCTTAAGATAAAAACTTCATGCATATCACGTTCAATTGACAAAAAAATAAAGTATTTATCCCACTAATATAAAAATAATGAAAATCAATCATTTGGAGAATAAAACCAAATAAACCATATTCTCAATCCTAAATTACAGATCCACATAATAATAAAATTAAAGCAATTGCTGAAAATAAAATATTTAATCACGTTACATCCGATTATTTATTGAGTTTCATAAATTCTGGCACCACGACTGCACCTCATCGTCCGCCACCCAACGACTCGTTCTAATCTGTGAAAAGTGGGAAAAATGGTGAGTATATGAGAATACTCAGTAGGACATAAATATTGGTACATCCCGAATACAAATGTTTAGAACATGTGTCAGAAAATTCATACCGTCATCATATCTTTATAAACCGGTAAGAGCTCATATCATATCATATCATATCATTTGTACCGGAAATATCATATCATCATATCATAGCATAGCATATCATATCATATCTTTCATAAGTATAAAAACTCATCAACATGAACAAAAATAATATAAATGGGATAGATCAACTGCACATCTTTTCCTACCTTGAAAAATATATTTTGTTCATACTGCTTCAACTGTCTCGAGGCATAAGCAACTACCTTTCCCTACTGCATCAAAACACAACTTAAACCCTTCTTGGAGGCATCGGTGTAGATCACAAATCCATCAAAGCCATCGGGTATTGTCAATACAGGAGCTGAAGTTAATCTCTGCTTGAGTTCTTGAAAATATTTTTCACATTTTTCCGTCCACTGAAACTTCACACCCTTTCTTGTCAACTGAGTCATTGGCCCTGCTATTTTTGAGAAACAATCAATAAATCTTCTATAATAGCTAGCCAATTCCAAGAAACTGCAAACATCAACGACCTTAGTCGGTTTAGGCCAATTTGTTACTGCTTCCACTTTAACAGGGTCTACTTCGATTCCTTGGGCGGTAACCACGTGACCAAGAAAATCTACATCAAGCCAAAATTCGCACTTCTTGAATTTGACATATAGTTTCTCTTTCCTCAAGGTTTCGAGTACTACTCGGAGTTCTTCCTCGTGTAGCTTTTTATCCTTTGAGTACACAAGTATGTCATCAATAAATACTATGACAAACTGGTCTAAGTACTGATGGAACACTCTATTAATGAGATCCATAAATACAGCTGGAGCATTGGTCAAATCGAAAGGCGTGACAGTGAATTCATAATGTCCATAACGAGTTCTGAAAGCCGTTTTCGATATATCGCTTGCCCTGATTTTTAGCTGATGATACCCCGACCTCAAGTCTATCTTTGAAAACACTGTTGCACCCTTTAACTGGTCGAACAAATCTTCTATTCTTGGTAGATGGTATCTATTTTTGATGGTTAGATGGTTCAATTCCCGGGAGTCAATGCACATCCTCGTACTTCCATCCTTCTTCTTAAAAAAAAGTATGGGAGCACCCCAAGGAGATACACTCGGTCGAATGAAACCTTTCTCCAGCAACTCCTCTAATTGCAATTTCAATTCTTGAAGTTCTTTCGGTGCCATTCGGTGCGGGGCCTTAGATACTGGTGCTGCTCCAGGAACCAAATAAAATGTAAATTCCACTTGCCTATCTTGTGGAACGCCTGACAGATCTTCTGGGAATACGTCTGCAAAGTATCGCACGATGTTAATATCATTAATAGTCGTTTCTACATGTTGGGAACCGATGATATTAACTAGGAATCCTTGACATGACTCCCTTCTTAACATCTTTTCCGCTTGTATAGCTGATACAAGCCGAGGTAGAGACTTGAACTTTGCTCCAAAGAAACGGAACTCTTCCTCTACTAGTTTTTGAAACAATACTTCTTTCTCGTGACATCGAATGGTCACATGATTAAGTCCCAACCAATCCATACCTAAGATAACATCCAAATCTTTCATCTCCAAAAGGTATAAGTCCTCCCGTAATATTTTCCCATCAATTTCTAATTTCATAGCCTTAGTCATCTGATTTGTGCAAAGAGTTATCCCTGAAGGGATGCTGACCTCTAATTCATTATTCATTTTTATACATGCAAAGTCTAACTTAACTATGAAGGATGTAGAGATAAAAGAATTTGTAGCTCCAGAGTGAAAAAGTACGTAAGCAGGTACATCAGATAATAACAGAATACCTGTTATCACATTCGGATCCTGTTCTGCCTCATGCTAGTTCAGTGCAAAAACTCGGGCCTTTCCATTCTTGTTATTTTCGTGATCATCATCCTTCTTCTTTAGAGGCTATGTACAATTAGAGCAATGTGTCCCGGTTTACCACATCGAAAGCACATGTTCTTCCCGAGTAGTATTCATCTCTGTGGGGTTTATTACATTTAGGACAAAGAGTAACACTCCCACTAGTCCCACCGATACGAATACCTGTGCTTAGTGTTTTATCCTGCCAATTACATCCGTCCTTGCTTTGATCATTTCACGATATGAAGTAAAGCGATGAAACATAATGATCATACCAATCTCCGATCGTAGTCCATTCTTGAATCTCCTGATCTTCTTAACTTTTGTATCTACCAAGTGCGGAGCATACCTTGGGAGCTGCTCAAACTACCTCTCGTAATCAGTAAGTGACATGTTTCCCTGCCTGAGTTGCAGAAACTCTGATTCCTTGAAGTCTCTCAAAGCCTGTGGAAAGTACTTTTCCATCACTTCATCCTTAAACTGCTCCCAAGTTAGGTTACGCTATTGCTCTTCAGCCCTAGTACATGAGACAAATTTCCAGCAGTGACTAGCTGCTCCAACAAACATAAATTCTGCGCATAGTACCTTCTGTACATCCGTGCAAGCAATGTGTCGGAATATGCGTTCTAGACTGCTATATATATATAATCAAATAATATTCCACCAAAAGCTATCCTATACGTGTACCCTCAAGATTTTAAAATCATTAAATAACATAACTAAATTACATTTCCAAATAATGTCTTTCGACCTCGATAACTTGGACTCTATTAATCCAAATTAACCTTTTCTTGAGCCTATTATGCATGATTAATTACGATCTATCTAACGAGCCTAATATTCATATACTTATCATTACTCGATCAATATCTAAAAATATGACTCAAATAAAATTGAAATTCGCTATAAATCATTTTAGTCTCGAACTTTGCAAAACATAAAGATATAGCATACAAAATTTAAATTCTATTCTATGCAAATTTTCGGGGTATTACACAATGTGTCTAAAAATGTGAAAGAGAAAGAGAGAGGGGGGTTAAAGAGTGGGAACTATAGATTTTAGCAATGCTAGTAGGAATTCAAAATCTTTAAATGCAATTTTTTCTTTTGTGGACTCTATCCAATTTTGCTTGATTTCTACATGCAAAATAGCCAAGGAAGCTTGGGATATACTATAAGTAGCTCATGAAGGAACTTTCATTGTGAAGTCTTCCAAACTTCAAATGCTTACCCTTGAATTTGAACAACTAACAATGAGAAATGATGAACAATTCAAGAATTTCTATGCAAAGGTCAATAAGATTACCAACTCAGCATACACTTTTGGAAAGAAATACTCAGAGAGCAAAACAGTGAAGAAGATTTTTAGATCACTACCTGATAGATTTCATTCCAAAGTAACTACCAACGAAGAGACTAAATATATTGAAAGTATAAAGGTGGAAAAGTTGGTATGCTCCTTAATGACTTATAAGTTGCATCTCCACATGAGAAAGAAGGAAAATGATTCGGAGTTGCCTTCAAAACAAAAATGTTGAAGTAGAAGATGAGGATGAAAAAAGTGAGAGTGATGAACATATGGCCATGCTCACCAAATAGTTTAAAAAATTCCTAAAGAGCAATAAAGAAAGGAAGAAGTTCTAAACCTCAACCGCAATAAAAAAAAAAAGACGGTCTTTAACAACTCATGGTACCTAACTTCATCTATGGAGTGAAATTAAAATTATATTCAATGCCATGAATGTGTAGGATTTTGATATGTAGCTGTTGAATGTGCTAACACATTGAAGAAGTCTCAATCTAAAAAGGCAATGAATATCACTTAGAGCAATGATGTGGAAAGAGAGTCAAACTCAGATGAGAAGGACAGAGCTAATGATAATCAAGTAATCTCATTCACTTTGAACTTTTAGTCTAACACTAATTTCCTGTAACTGTTGCCTGCAAATACAAACTTATTGACTAGAGACACAGTCGGACCAAGTCATGTATGTTCAGAATGCATGATATTGAAAAAGAATGTGAAAACTGAATAAATGAATAATACCATACTTTTGACAATGATGGAGTTTATTGAAGAAAAAATGGCTATGGTTGTGATTAAAAAAAGAGACTCTATCTAAAGTTCTGAAGGAAAAAGAAAATCAAGTTTTGGAGCTTCTTGTTGAGCTGAGGCACACCAAGGAGAGAGTTAAACAACAGACCATTAGATTCGTCCGCCTAAATGAAGTCTTTAGCTATGGAAGAATCTCGAGTGTCAAAGAAGTCTTAGGCTAGGAAGGGAAGGAAAATGAGAAAGAGTCCACCATATTGAAGTTTGTTAAAGAAATTGGACATGATAAATCAACAGATAAGACCTCTGCAATTGCAGCTAAAGTACCAAACGGAACCTCTGACATCAAGACATGGTACGTATCTGATTCATATCAGCAAGTTCTGCCTATCTCCAAATGAAAAATGCTAAACGAACATAGTTGATGACACATTGGTTGACACCGTCCTCACATGAAACGTGTGGGTCCCACCTGAATAAAAAATATTTTTCCCATGTGTGTGTGCGGTGTGTCAACCCCGCGGTCACCCATACGGGCAATATAGCATAACTCATCTCCAAATGCTTAACTCGGATCATTCCAATAGGTAATCAGGTAAAGTATCACTCTCAAATCCAGAAACGTTAGACATACCCCACTGTTAAATGTAGTTTTGTGATAAGTATGGACATGATTCACTTCACTTTTAGTTCATTAGAAACAACAGGTTACAAAAAGAGTTAACATGCTTGTTGGCACTTTAAAGAAAAATTTTAATGCTCTAATAAGACAAGTTTGGATGAGAAAAGTCTAAATTGCTATATTGTTAATATAGCTTAAAGATCTATTTTCTCCAACTCTTGGTATTTTGTTGGCGACTCGCTGGACACATGACTGATAACTATTACAGCACCCCAATTACGGCATGGAATCACATCAATCAAGCACAGGAATCAAGCCGACATTTTCCTTATACATTGTTCCATTACAGAATTTATTTACCATGTATAGATCTAAGATTTATGTATAAATACTGCACTGCAAATTAGAAAAGCAAATAATCAAGAATTTACCTTCTTTCTCCATCAACCATCTTTCTCCTTATCTACTTTATCATGGTATCAAAGCGGTTTCCTTCCTACTGCCTCCTCTGAATTCTCCAAAATCTGCAAACGGTGAAAACTAGTCACCACCATGTCTAATCCCACACATTCACAATTAATTAACAATCTCACATCGCTGTACTTCTTGACCTCTGCTGATAACCCAGGAGCTATATTCATTCCTGATCTACTTAATGGAGAAAACTATGCTGCCTGGAAACGTTCGATGCGTATGGCACTCAATGTAAAAAACAAATTCGTTTTCGTCGATGGTACTTTAAAGAAACCGTCTGACACTGAAGTTGCAAATCTTTGGGATCGTTATAGTGACATAGTTCTTTCCTGGCTTCTAAATTCCATCGACAGACACCTCCGACAGAGTTTAATCTACTGCACCAAGCCATCTGATGTTTGGGCTGATCTTGACAATCATTTTTCCCAAAGTAATCACCCCTGTCTCTATCGTCTCCAACGTGATCTGGCCAACCTCAAGCAAAACACCATGTCTGTCATGACGTACTTCAGCACAATCAAGGAAATATGAGATGAATCACTGCCCTAATTGATCTCAATCTTTATACTTGCGATGCTCGTAAAAGGACTGAAGACACCGCCAATACCGAATGACTCTTTCAATTCCTCATGGGCCTTAATGATACCTTTTCCAATGTTCGCAGTCAAATTCTCGTCATAGATCCACTACCCATAATTTCCAGAGCATATGCCACCATACATCAAGAAGAAACCCAGTGGCTTTTGCACATTCCTCTGCTGCCCAATCTTGAAAATTCCGCCATGGCTGTCGGACGCACTCAGACTCCAATCACTAATGGACCTCACCCTCGTAATGGTAGAAAATGCAGAAAATGTGGAAGGGATGGCTATCAAGAGTCCTCATGTTTTGAAATCATTGGCTACCCTCCGCACTGGAACACCAACAAACCAAAGTAGCCCATACGCACCAACCACGGGTCGGTCAATCAGTGATCCCACACAGCAAATTTGGTGTCTAATAACCCAATTCCTTCCTCATCGAGTGCAATCCCAGGCTTATCTAATGAGCAATACCGACAATTAATGGAGCTTCTGCAACCCAGCACCAAAATCGCCTCTGTCGCCACTGCCAATTCGTTCTCTGGTAATCCTTTTTCAATTGACAATTCCCCTTTAATTGGGAAAATGAGTTGGGTAATGGATAGTAGGGCTTCGGCCTATGTCTCTTCCCTGCCTAACTTAAAATGGGCCATAAATGTTTCGGCCCATTATCAATTTATTACATTACCCACGGGTTACAAGGCCCATGTTACACATATGGGCCACATTCCAATTTCCCCTCACTTGTGTCTCCATAATGTTCTCTTTGTCCATAATTTTAATTATAATTTAATTTCGAGCTCACTAAATCGTAGAATTGTACTGTCACTTTTTTTCCTTCCATTTGTTTATTTCAGGACTAACACATGAGGAAGCTGATTGGGATGGGTGAAGAACGTGAAGGCCTCTATCATCTTAAGCATTTTACTCCAACTGTACTTCAAATCACGAGCAATCCCACAACAACTCATGACCTATAGCACCTTCGTTTAGGTCATCCTTCGCACTCTTACATTCCAAAATTTCTATGTAGTTCAAATAAAATCATTTATTGTGATAGTTGTATTTGGGGCAAACACACAAGCCTCCCTTTCAAATTAGTAGAAAATAAAAGTACTTTTTATTTTTAACCGCATTTATTGCGATATTTGGGGAGGATATTCCACACCATCTATCACTGGTGCACACTACTTTCTTACCATTGTAGATGATTTCTCACGTGTTACATGGGTATGCCTCATGGGTTTTAAATCTGATGCATTTACCTATCTTACCACTTTTATTAAAATGGTTCACACATAATTTAACTGCCATATTAAGTATGTTTGATATGATAACGGCCAAGAATTCCTTTCTCATCGCATACAACAATTTTTCATTGTCCATGGCATCATCCACAAACGCACTTGTGTTGAGACACCCCAGCAAAATGGTGTAGCTGAACGAAAACATCGTCACCTATTAAATGTAGCTCGATGTCTTCGCTTTCATGCACATCTACCTATTTCTTTCTGGGGTGAATGCATACCCACTGCTACATACTTAATTAATTGCATACCAACCCCGTACCTCAATAATAAATCTCCATACGAGCAGCTTTTCAACAAAACACTCAACTATGATCACCTATGTGTTTTTGGATGCCTTTGTTATGCACACACTTTAGACGTTCATCGAGATAAATTTTCTCCTCGTGGCACATCATGCATATTCCTAGGCTACTCTCCAACCTCACATACCTATCGTGTTTATGACTTCCAAACCAAAAATATATTTCTGTCTCGTGATGTACGCTTTGTGGAATCTGTTTTTGCTTTTGCTAATATTGTGCAGCACAGTGACGTTACATTCCCACCCACCATGAAAAATCCACCCCAATTGCTCGATATACCACACACCACCACCACTCCAACCCATCCTTCGCATGACACTACTGCTCCATCTCTTCAATCATCACCACCGCCCGCTATTTAACAACACGAACCCTCACAGCCAACTGATGATAGTTGTGCCAACAATCCAATTAACCCCATATCGTCAACCAGTTTCTCGTCCCAACCACCTCGACCTCGCCTGACTATCACTCTTCCTACATATCTTCAAAATTATATTTGTTCAGATCTACCTCTAGAGGGACCACGTTCGTCACCCCCTCCTCAGTCTTTCTCAGGTACGGTTTACTCTCTACCTAATTTTCATTCTTATCGTTTCTTTAGTCCAAAACACTTTGCTTTCCTATCTTCCATTTCAAAACATGATCAAGATCCTGTACATTACTCACATGCCATTCTTGAGCCTCATTGGAAACAGGCTATGGCATCTAAAATACAAGCCCTAGAAGCTAATAACACATGGACCCTCGAACATCTTCCTCCTGGTAAGAAATTCATTGGTTGCAAATGAGTTTATAAAACAAAATTTAATGTAGATGGTTCCATTGAACGTCATAAAGCTCGTTTGGCTGCTAAGGGTTTCACTCAGGTATAAGGTCTTGATTATAATGACACTTTTGCTCCTGTGGCTAAGCTTGTTACTGTTCGTTGTCTCCATGTTATAGCTGCAGCTAGGCATTGGATCCTTCAGCAGTTAGATGTTAATAATGCTTTCCTCCACGGTGATCTTGATGAGGAAGTGTACATGCGACTAGGGGTGAACACGGTTCGATTTGGGCGATTTATGCTATATTCTCAAACCGTTTCAAGCGGTTTGGAATTTTCCAAACCAAACCAAACCATTATTTGCGGTTTGGTTCAGTTTTAATTTGCGGTTTACCTATCGACATTATAATAATATATTTAAAACAAGTTAACATATAAATTTAAACGAACCAGCATGGAATTAAAAAGAAAAGAACAAAAATCAAGAACAAAAGAAAAGCTAGCTGGAAGGAAAAGTTAGTTAAGAAGAGATAGTTAGAGTTAGTTAAGAGTTAATTACTTTCTGTTATAAAAGTTAGTTAATTTTGTTACTTCCAGTTCAGTTAGTTGAATGCACGAGCTATAAATGTAGATAAGGCATGCTGTATTTAATTAATCAATTTTGCAATACAATTGAATATACAAGATTGTGTTTCTCTCTTTCTTCTCGCCAACATCATTCTCTCATTTCTGCTGTAATTCAAGCATTAGTTTTAGTTCTCAACATGGTATCAGAGCTTCTGATCCATCTGGTTAATGCTTCCGCAACACTACCTGCTTGAATAAGTTCTGATCCACAATTTATTGCATTGATTTCCTAATTTTCTGAAATGAATTCTGAAAATTCTATCAACCCCTCTAATGATTCTTCAATGAATTCTAACAATTCTATCAACCCCTCTAATGATTCTTCAAGTCCTTATTACCTCCACCCAAGTGATAATCCCGGAGCTGTGTTAGTTTCCGAAACCTTCAATGGGGAAAACTGTGTTGCTTGGAGTCGATCAATAATCATGGCCTTGACAGTCAAGAACAAGGTAAAATTCGTTGATGAATCTATCACTCATCCTCCCACTGATCAGCCCATCAATCATACTACGTGGTTGCGTGCGAACAATCTAGTTCTATAATGGCTGATAAATTCAATCTCCGAAGTTATAAAGAACAACTTATTGTTTGTGACCTCTGCTGCTGATCTATGGAGTGAATTAGGGACAAGATACATTAGGAGTGATAGACCAAGGGTCTTTCATCTCGAGAAATCTCTGAGCTGCATAAGTCAAGGTTCTTCATCAATTACTGAGTTTTTCAGTTCCTTCAAAGCCCTTTGGGACGAATACATTAGCTACATGCCATTCCCAACATGTACCTTTGGAAAAATGGCATCATGCACTTGTGAGTTGTTCAAGTTTTTACAAAATCGACAACAATTTGACAATGTTCTAAAGTTTTTGGTTGGATTAAATGATTCATTTGCATCAATCAGAAGTCAATTACTCTTTATGGTTCCATTACCTGACATGGATAAGGTCTTCTCTCTATTGCTTCAAGAGGAAAGCCAGAGGCAACTCACAAACTCAATCACATACAATGAGACACATGCTCTAATGGCCAAGCAACACAATCAGCAGAACTTCCAGCCAAAATCATTCAGGGACAAGACCAAAATGCCTGCACTTCACTGTACCTACTGTGGTTACAATGGACACAGGGTGGATAAATGCTTCCAACTACATGGATATCCTCCTGGGTAGACTGGACCAAAGGAAAAGAGGAATGCTTCTGCACATGCCGTCCTTACAAACCAAGAAGCTTATAATTAGAATGGGGATGAGCAACAAAAGTTTTCTTTTACTCCAGAGGAATTTCAGAAGTTAGTGGCACTTGCTAATTCAACACCAACAGATTCATCTACCCAAAACAATACTACATCACTAGCTATAAATCTTGCCTTTGCATATCGATTTTCTGGTATAATACAACCTAAATCACTTTTACCTTGTTGTGGCTCTGCTTCTTCCACATTGCAATCAAATTTAACCTGGATTCTCACAGGTGCAACAGATCATATGATTTGTTCACCACTTTTATATCATTCGGCACCTAAGTCCATCAGTACATCAATAAACCTCCCTAATGGCATTACAATTCCTTCATCACACATTGGTACTGTGTGTCTCTTCGATACTTTGTTTCTCCATAATGTCTTGTGTGTTCCTACCTTCTCATTCAATTTGTTGTCTGTCTCCAAACTTACCAAACACTCTAACCTTTGTCTTACGTTTACTGCCTCTCATTGTACTTTACAGGACCAATCAATGAAGAAGATGATTGGGATTGCATTTGAGTAAGAGGGACTTTACCACTTGATTCAAGCTTCATCAAAGGATCAAACCTGCTTGTTTAATTCTGCACCTTTTGCTTCAGCCATTACACAAAACAGTCAGACATTTAACACTATAGGCTAGGATATTTATCCAATTCAAAATTGTACTCTCTCAGATACATTGAACCTTCCATCACTCTTGATTGTATAAATGTTTGCAATATATGCCCTTTGGAAAAACAAAGGAAACTTCTTTTCTCTGTATCACAAAGCAATTCTAATAAAAGGTTTGATTTGATTCATTGTGACATTTGGGGTCCTTTTGAGACTATTTCATATTCTGGTTTTAAGTATTTTCTGACCATAGTGGATGATTATACGAGCTGTACATGGGTGTATATGATGAAAGCAAAATCAGAGGTTCCATACTTAATCAAAACCTTTTGCAAAATGGTAGAAAACCAATATTCCACCTCCATCAATGTCATAAGGTCTGATAACGGCCCATAATTCTTTCTCACCCAATTTTACAATGAAAATGGTATCCTACATCAGAAAAGTTGTGTAGAAACTCCACAACAAAATGGAGTTGTGGAGAGGAAACACCAACACCTGCTGTGTACGACTAGAGCCCTAATGTTCCAAGCAAATCTGCCTCTTAGTTTTTGGAGTGACTGTGTCCTCATTGCAGCACACATCATTAATAGAATTCGCACACCTCTTCTTCAAAGTAAAACTCCTTTTAAAATGCTTTTTGATAAAGCACCCAACCTTTCACATCTAAAAGTGTTTGGCTGCCTCTGCTTTGCATCCACATTGACTGTCCATAGACAAAAATTTGACTCGAGAGCAACAAAATGCATATTATTGGGATATCTTTCCGATTTCAAGGGATACAAACTTATGGACCTTAACACCAATAGGATAATTGTTTCTAGAAATGTCACATTTCATGAAACAATTTTTCTCTTTAAATTCCTTCCCACAAATTCTGAAACTCATTCCTTTTTATTTTCTATTTCAGAATATTTCCCAGACCCTTGTTATACTACTTCACATTTACCTTCAGACCAAAATTCATCCTCTACATCATCAACTAATATCCAATCTTCACCTTATGAACCAACCACACATATTAAACAAGTATTATCTACCTCATCCTCCCCACCAAACACTGCTGAATCACAGAGTCAGAATAATGAGCCCCTTAGAAAATCCAGCAGAATTAAACACACACCAAGTCATCTGCAGGAATATTATTGTGGTAATGTCTCCTCATCTCAATTTGCAACTCAGGTATCTACTTCAACTGATTGTCCATCAACTGCAGGTAATCTTTATCCTATTCACCATTTCCTTTCAACAAATAGGTTATCTGCATCACATAAAGCATTTTTAGCATCCATCTCAAATTCCTTAGAGCCTAAAACATTTAAACAAGCCTCTCAAATGCCTGAATGGCAAGCTGCCATGAAAAATGAAATTGATGCTTTGGAGTTAAATAAAACTTGGGAGCTTGTTACCCTTCCTGAAAACAAAGAAGCCATTGGTTGCAAATGGGTGTTCAAAATTAAATATAAGGCTGATGGAACCATAGAAAGACATAAAGCTAGATTGGTGGCAAAAGGGTACACTCAACAAGAAGGTTTGGATTTTTTTTGATACATTTTCACCTATAGCAAAAATCACTTCCATCAGACTCTTACTTGCTATGGCTGCAATACAAAACTGGCATCTCCACCAATTAGATGTGAATAATGCATTTTTACATGGAGATTTACATGAAGAGGTATACATGGAATTACCCCCTGGAATGACTGCAAAAGATGACCGAAAGTGTGTAAACTTCTAAAGAGTTTATATGGTCTAAAGAAAGCCTCAAGGCAATGGTTTGCTAAGCTGTCTAATGCTCTTCTTCACTATGGTTTTGTCCAAGGAAACTCTGGTTGCTCCTTGTTCATCAAGAAATCTGAGTGCTCATTCATTGCATTACTGGTCTATGTAGATGATGTGCTATTGGCAAGTGATAGCATTATAGAAATCCAGAAGTTGAAAACCTTTTTACATGACAAGTTCACCATCAAAGATTTAGGACAGCTGAAATATTTTCTTGGTTTATAGGTTGCAAGATCTAAAACTGGTATAACTTGATCAAAGCCAGCTGTTTTCCCTATGGAATCCACTCTCAAGCTATCTGCCACTGACACAAATTTGTATGAAGATTAGGGATGGCAATGGGTCGGTTCGGCCAAAATCATAACCGCACCACCAAATTTTTTGTCATACCATAACGTACCATAACCACGAAAGTCGGTTCGGTTCGGGGTTGGTTCGTCCAAAATCATAACCGCACCACCAAATTTTTTGTCATACCATAACCGCACCATAACCATGAAAGTCGGATCGGTTCGGCTCGGTTTGTATCTCAGTTCGGTTCGGTTAATAACCACAAAAGTAAATGATTTTTTATAAGTCCAACCGTCAAATTGAAAAAAAAAATATGAATAAAAATCAATAAAAAAAAAATACAATACTAAGTCAATTTAGCAAACAATATCCTAAATGAAAATATAAATAATTTAAAAGATCTTTCTTTGGCCTTTGAGAAGTTAAGATAAAACAACCAAAAATAAGAGAATTATAGACTGATTAAAAAGCACTAATTTAATAGCATACAAATAATTAACAACCAGTAGACATACCAAAACTGCTAGCAATAAAATTAAAATACTCAACCAAGTAAACATTGCATTAAGTAACAAAAAGGAGAGATAAAATTAGGGAACCAAATAGATTAATGAGTTCAACTCTCGCGAGCAGTAAAAGAAAGAGGGAAAGATCATAATCAAGAAAATAACCAATAAAATGCACGACATGACTCAGGGAAGGAGAGCCTTATATAAAATAAATTTGCCAAGACCAATTCAAGTAATATCTCCATCCCAATCACAGAAGACATTTCAAATTTAAATCATAGTCATACCATACATACTTCCATTACATAATACAATATAAGAAAATATAGCTAATTTAAAATGCCATTCAAAGCTACAATAAAAAAAAAAAAAAAAACAGTGAACTAATCAAGATATAGATATCTGAACAAGATCTGAATATAAGATCTGAATGTTGCACACTATGGACGACACACGGTCTATACCTTTCGAATTCAAATATGATTATAGCACCAAATCTAGAGCGGCGGCACGGCAGAAGACGGAGACGGTGTTGTTGATTCCAATTTCGAATTTTCTTCCTCGTCATCGCTTTAATATTTCCTATTTTCTGTGTGTTTCCAGTGAGTGGGTGTGAGTAAGGTTAAGTTAAGGCCAAAAAACTGAGTTAGTGTGCCGGTCATGTTAACGAGTCGGTAAGGTAATGAGCCATAATTATACAAACAATTATTAAAAGAAATCCAATTGTCCAATTAAATTTTTTTTAAACGGGTAGTCGGTTCGGTTCGGGGTACCGTTGCTAAATACCATACCCGCCCTACCACGAATCGGGTAATTAAAATCAAAACCATACCAACCCATTGCACCATCGGTTCGATTTTTTTCGCCCCATTCGGTTCGGTTAACCGCGGTTTTCGATTTTAACGGTTCGAATTGCCATCCCTAATGAAGATCCGTTTGGATATCGAAGACTTGTTGTTCGATTACTATACTTGACTATCACAAGGCCTGACTTAGCATATTCTGTCCAAGTACTTAGTCAATTTCTTGCTGCTTCTGTTGTTAGTCATCATAATGTAGCAATTAGAGAGTTACGATATCTGAAAGCTACACCAGGGCAAGGTCTATTCTTCCCTTCTTCTTGATACTTGCAGCTAAAAGCCTTCTCAGATAGTGATTGGGCTGGATGTGTAGACACTCGAAGAAGTGTCACTGGTTTTGCAATTTTCCTTAGCAACTCATTGATTTCATGGAAATCAAAGAAACAACTCACCATCAGTCGATTATCAGCAGAGGCAGAATATCGAGCACTTGCAACTACTACATGCGAAATTCAATGGCTTCTTTACGCCCTCCAGGATTTGAACATTGATCATCGACAACCAACTTTCCTCTGTAGAGACAGCAAATCAGCATTGTCTATAGCCACCAATCCAGTTCAACACGAAAGGACGAAACACATTCAAATTGATTGCCATCTTGTCCGAGAAAAGTTACAGCAGAATGTCATCAAACTTTTCCACATCCCATCACAGCTTCAGCTTGGATATCTTCACAAAGCCCCTCAGATCTTTATCTTTCAATCACATCCTTCACAAGATGAGCCTTCTTAACATACATGTTCATCTTGAGGGGAGGAGGGGTGTTGGAGTATTGAATCTCACATTGATAGCATAGAATTAAAAAAGAAAAAATAAAAATCAAGAATAAAAGAAAAGCCAGCCAGAAGGAAAAGTTAGTTAAGAAGAGAGAGATAGAGTTAGTTAAGAGTTAATTACTTTCTGTTATAAGAGTTAGTTAATTTTGTTACTTCCAGTTCAGTTAGTTGAATGCACGAGCTATAAATGTAGATAAAGCCTGCTGTATTTAATTAATCAATTATGCAATACAATTGAATATACAAGATTGTATTTCTCTCTCTTTCTTCTCGCCAACATCCTTCTCTCATTTCTGCTGTAATTCAAGCATTAGTTTTAGTTCTCAACATCATATCTAGTTATATTTCCCAATTCCATTTCCATACAACCTAACTGAAATTCTATTCATTTTCTCCTGCAATATTGTCAACTATTCCCTATCAATGCGTCTAAAAGTATTATCACGAGTCACGACACTTTGCGGGGGAATTTTGGGGTATATGCTTTGACGAAATGCAATTGTTAAGGAATTTGTAAAAGTGTTATGATAGATTTCCTGTCATTTTTAAGCATTTTCCTAAAGAAAATGAGCTAAGATAAGGACTCAATTAATTTAGTATTCCTATAAAAAATGACAAAGAGATATGCCACATGCTAGAAGCTACACCCACTTGATGCAAATACCTTTAAATAGGGTTCTTTTTGTAATTAAATTATCAAATAAATTTAACTGTATAAAAGACGGCAGCACACGAACTAAGACTTTCTTGCAAAGTAACAAGAAAGTAAAAGTAAACAATATGAAAAGATAAAAGCTTCTTTAATATTTTCATCAACAAATATAGTGACCATGACCAATTTTACCATAACATCGTAGGTGTCTCCAAATTTTGAAGTTCAAAAATAGAGCATGTTAAGGTTTATATCAAGACAATGTGACACCATATGCTGCTACATGCTTAAAAAGCTTATAAAATAACTATTATTTTAAACATTGTGTACAAAAAGTTACTTAATTGACAGTGAAAAAAATATTTCTTCAGAACAAACTAAGTTCCAAGTTGGTCCAATGAAAGGACTAATCTCAATATTTAAGATTATTATAATAAATTCAAAGGGTATTGCCTAAAAGCTTCCAAGCCAACCATAACGCTTAGTCATTGGTCAATCAAACGACTCATCGACATCTTGGTAGATCTTAACCTCTGGTTAAACCTCATCTTAAGTTATATAATAAAATCTAGTCAATTGTTTGAGAGTCCAGCGTGGATCTATTCACTCTTGTTTATATTGATTAAAAACTTTCAAGAATGTGAAAGTAGACTTGACAGAGGATATAACCTTAAACTACCACCATTTTTCCACCTACCACTACCACTACCACTTGAGTCCCATACATGAATCTTTGGTCTACTCACTCCAAGTTTAGCGAAATACTTCTATGCAAACATTTTATAATATGAGAGAGGTCGCACTCGCGCATAGGTATAGAGTAATGTTTTGTAGATATGTAGAGAAGAAAATCCATGATGTCGAGTAAAGAGTCTAACTAGATTTTGACGTTGGACGCACAAAGAAGACTCGTGAAACATGTAGATTTTCAACCATAATATTATTGGCTAACGTATAAATTATTAAGTATTCCAAAACACCTAAAACACTTCCAAAGAAGGATCAGCTTGACCCTTTTTGGTTTTAACTGGATTCACCTTTTCTAACTCTTGAGGAAAACAATCATTCTCTCAAGTTCATCTCTCATATACTCAAGGGTTGTTCTATGGGTACACAATTTTGTATACACAATGGTGTCCACATCCTCACATGGGGGTGGGGCATGATGTTGAGTAAAGAGTCTAACTAGATTTTGATGTTGGACGCACAAAGAAGACTTGTGAAACATGTAGATTTTCAACCATAATATTATTGACTAACGTCTAAATTATTAAGTATTCCAAAACACCTAAAGCAGTTTCAAAGAAGGATCATATATTCGACTTCCTGCCTAACATAATTGACCAGATTCACATTTTCCAATTAAACTGCAGACTCTGCCATCTTCACAAAAATGACTGATTTGGTCCCGAATTCTATGAGAGAAAACGAGAAATTCTAAATCAAACCGTATTTGGATAATTGTTGTTGTTTTCCTGCATGAGGCAACAAAGAACATAAATAAAATTCTTTCTGAGACAGTTGAAGTATGTGGTTTGGTGGTTAAGCACTTGCTATTGCTGGACTTTGTGAGTTGTTACATAATGTGTGTGCGTGGTATATATGCATTCACGGAAACTTCTTATGACGCAAAAAAACTGAAATTCTCTGAAAACGTTTTTGATGAAATTCGGAAATTGTATGGAAAGTTTTTGTAACTTTGCATGAAAATTTTAGAAATTTTAGATATAAATAAATAAATATATAAATCTCTAACTAAAAAATAAATTATATTTAGGCTTTGGCTCTTAATTATGGGCCTTTAATTATTATATTAAAAGAATTATGAAGATAAATCGTAACATAAACCTAAAGTTTCAAATTATGGGGGTTTTAAATCTTTTTTTTTTTTTTCTAAAATAACGTTTCCTCGTATTGTATCTAACGTGTCATTTTCTTTTCCATTTTTGTTTTCATACAACCTAATTGAATGTCGAAATATTATTCTTTTCTTCCTGCAATACGGTCTATTTTTCCACATCAACGTGCTTAAAGTATCGACACTTGTGGGAGCTGTGTGGTACACATACTTTCTCGCCTTGACGAAATGCACCAAGAATTGGATAAAAGTCATCTTCTTTGGGGTCCAATTGTCTGAGGGAGGGTGTCAAGAAATAAAAAGAAATTTCCCTACGGGGGAAGTTTACACATATACCTCAGTATATAAAGATAATTCCAAAAATATTAACACATTTTTTTTTTTGATCGGTTAATGTAAATATATATTGATCATAAGACGAGTACAACTACACCAGGCATCTCCGAACAACGAATATCAAAAAATGTATCAACGATTATAAACTAAAGATCAATCGCTAAAGTTTCAAATTGAATCAAAACATGATAATACAATGTAAACATTCTCTTGTACACGAGTGTTTAGATCTTTTGAATAATGCTATCCACATGCGGTCGTAAATCCTCAAAGATTTTCTGTTCCTAGCTGTCCATATTTGGTAGACGGTACATGCAAGAGCAATTTTCTTTGATTTGCTATGCCAAGATGTCCCACGTGCCTTCTTTTTAATCTTTAATGCGCTGCCAATTGTCGTCATTGAGCGTGTAATCCCCAGCCATGCTCTAATGTGGCTTCAAATGGATGAATTGAGTGAACATAACATTAACACATTTATTTATTTCTAAAATACTATGTCCCTATTTGGTAGAGAATAAAACCAGACTTTTAACAGAGTTTGATAAAAATTTATGAAATGTGTTTTGAAAAGTTGTGGATCACATTTATTATGTGATTAAAATTTCTTGTTGACTTTGACTAAAATCTAGATTTTAATCTATATTCTGCAACATAAAATTCCAAAATTACTGAACAACGAAATTAACCTAAATTTAGGTAACTGATTTCAACAAGATGCATATTTATCTCAAAAACATTAAATAGTTCCTAAAATGTAGGGATTTAATTATTGAAATGATTGGATTGACGAGAATGTATCAAATTTTCAGTGTGTCAAGAGTAGGAATAGTCAGAGAATTCAATTTTTTTTTTTTTTTTTTTTTTTCTAAATCAATTCACGATGCTCATCTAAAATGACATAAGTGTGTATTTGGAGGTATTATTCCAAAATCCCTTTTTATTGTATAGAAATCTCTATTTTCGACCACTTCATGTTAATAAATAATGAAAACTCATGTTTGTTTAATTGTAAATTCACACAAAAATTTGTAATCTTTTTTATAATTGTGATGAAACACAATTTGACAGAATAATTTAATAGAAAATGGGATTGTTCCGATAATTACATTAAGTAGATTAGATTACATTTGATCGCTAATGCAATAATAATGCGTTAAGGGATGCTATAAAATGAAATTTATAGTCGTATATATTAGAGTGCGTTTGATTACTAATATTTTTCATGAAAAATTTCATTTTTCTACCCAAATTTCTACTTTTGTGCTGTTTAATTGATATTTTTTTTCATCAGAAATATTTTCCTACTTTTGGTTACGTGACCATATTTTCTTTAAAAACAAGGAAAATATTTTCTTTAGGGGGGAATAGATTTTTATTTTCCAGATAATTCACTATTTCTTTCTCTTTCATCTACTGTCTCCCTCTCTCTCCTATCTACCTACTAATAAAAAATGAACAAATATAACATTTTTCTAGGTTGGAAATAAAATTAATCAAACACATTTAATTAACAATTTCTATGTAAATAAATTCTAAGCAATTCAATTGCATGGAATTTATTTTCTTTTCATGTAAATTTCATACTTACAATCAAACACACCATTAGTTTTTATTTTGGAATGTAACGCAGTGTACCAGAAGATGTTGGTTTTCTATAATATAACGTGTAATCTTTTAACATTTTTAAATATACAATGTTATTATTACGTACACAATATGTTGCTTATTTTTTCTATCCTGTTGTATATCCTATATCAATTATGGCATGTTTGAAGGAGTAGAATCATGTAAAAGATGGGATGTTGAGAATCATGCTATGTTCTTATGTGATCCTTGAATAATTACTGGATGTATATATAACATTGTTAAATCCATCAATCATATTTTGTTACGATGTTATGTCACATGTATGTGGTAGATTACATATTGTTTGTTTTTTTTTTGGCACACTTCGTGAAATTTTATTGTTTATTGAAATGTGTTACATTTGGTATTTCGACAACTAACATATACTATGTTTTGTCATGTCATAAAGATATGAAATCGATATATGTTTTCTTCAACGGAGGTAATGTGTCATACCAATAGCGTGTACATAACCTCACCTCATTAATATGTAATGTCGAAGTTCAAATGATAAAATTGGTCGAATACATCACAATTATATCTAAGTGCCCATTTGGCATGACTTTTGTGATACCAAAATGAGTTTTTGAGACTTAAAAACTGCTTTTGAATCTCTTTGGCTGATTTTCTAAAAGTTTCTATTTTATTTAGAAGAATTTTTAGAGGAAATTGGTCTAATGTGGCTTCTCTTAAAAGCACTTCGAAATAGGAAACTCTTTTAAAAATTAGTTTCTGAACAAAAATTAAGGTAACTTCCTCTAAAAGCTTTTCTATATGAAGTAAAAGCAAAAGCAAAAGTTATGCCAAAGGATGCCATAAACGAGTAATAATAGAAAAAAAAAATTTAAATTGAGTTTCACCTTATATATGTATAACCATCTAAATAGTGGTGAATGATTTGCCAAAAATATTTAAGAGCAACAAAATATTTATTGAACCATACCGGACGAATGAATGAGATGGTGTTAACCAGATTCGACTTCGCATTGGATTTTGTAGTCAATTACATAATTATGTTGACAATGTGCAATCAATTTCTACGAACTTTCACTTCTAAATGACATACCGTCTAATACATCCATATTTGTAGAGCCATTGGAACCTCGTTAAATCTAAGTGCAACATTTTATATCTCTTTTGAAGACAAGGGCCTTCAATAGAGTATACTTCAAACTGTTAATGTAAACTTAATTAGACTATTTCCCATGGAAAATGATCTCAGTGAAGAGAGTCGATGATTATCATATGCATATATCTCATACTTATTGGGCAATTACTTCTTCTCGCAAGAATAAATTCAACAATCCATGTAACTAACTAGGGTGATTAAATATACATGTAAAGGATCGAAGCAAAACAAGAGGACACAACAACAAATTTTTGGTGAAAAATATCCTCCAGTGTAGAGGGAAAAAAATCATAGGGCAACTCCAATAAAGTTCACTATAATAAACAAAGATTACAACATTCAAGTTTATGCCCAAAACTTGAGTTCTCAACAAGTTAGGAATAAAACAATAATCAATCTCTAACACAACAAATAATCTCACCACAAACCACCAATTTGATAAAACCTGTGAGATACCCACTTTTAATAGTAGACCTCTCGAGTACCCAAAATACACCACTTAGAGAAATCTCCAATTTGTACTGCATAGAGAAATATCAGTGTGAATCTACACCTAAAGATTTAAAGAAATACCTTTTTCATTTTCTCTTTTCTCTACCATGTGTAAGATAATAAAGCTGAATGAAGGAGATAATGAAGATTGATAAATTTGGATTGAATCTAAAAGTTCTTCTTCTTCGTAACACCAATACAAAGCCTAATATATATAGAAGATACAAAGAGATAAATGAGTAAAGAAACATCCTAACAAATTATACAACAGAAGAAATATAATCTACCTAACCATGTGGAAAGCTCAGAAACCGGTATCTCAGAAAATGGTATCGCCATATACGGTATTTCTCACTTTTCGTATCTCAAATACCGATATGTCAATACCGGTATTTCTCACTTCTTCATATACGGTATTTTCCACTTATCCATATACGATATTTTCCACTTTAGCTCAAATATCGATATATATTCCAACATTCCATATATGGTATTTTCCACTTTAGCTCAAATACCGGCATATATTCCAACATCCCCCCCTCAAGATGGAGAATAGATATTTTCTATTCCCATCTTGGACAAATGAGATTTCAAGGTGATAGAGGATAATGCCTTGGTGAATATGTCTGCAAGTTGTGATTGAGTATGAATGTAAGATGTAGAAATATGTCCAGACTCGATCTGATCTCTGATTAAGTGAATATCCAGCTCGATGTGCTTAGTCCTTTCATGAATACCGGGTTGGAGGCAATGTGTAATGCAACCTGGTTGTGACAATACAAGGTGACTGGTCGAAGGTATTGATGAATTTGAAGATCCTTCAGAATGTATTTTAACCAAGTAATTTCGCAATAAGTGCTGGCCATTGACCTGTATTTTGCTTCAGCAGATGATCGAGATACCACACTTTGCTTCTTGGATTTCCAAGAGATTAATGAATCTCCAAGAAAAATACAATAACCAGTGACTGATCTTCGTGAATCAGGGCATGCTGCCCAATTAGAGTCACAAAACGCTCGAAGAGTTAATGAAGATGAAAATGGAAATATGAGACCTTGTCCTGGTGCCAGCTTGAGGTATTTAATCACTTTGTGAGTTGCTACAAGATGTGTGAATGAAGGAGTTTCCATGTATTGGATGAGATTTCGAATGGCATAACATATGTTAGGTCTAGTTAAAGATAAATACATCAACTTTCCAACCAATTTTCTGTAAATTGTGGGATCTGGCAATGGTTTTCCTATGTCTTTACCCAATTTCAAATTCTGGTCCATAGGTAATTTAACTGGTTTTGCTCTAAGAAATCCTGCATTAGCTAACAAGTCCAAGGTGTATTTGCGTTGGGAGATGACAATTCCCTTGTGTGATCTTGCGACTTCAAGACCAAGAAAATATTTCAAATCACCTAATGCCTTAATTTTGAACCTGCTACTGAGAAAACTTTCCACTATGTCTATTTGCTTTAAATTGGAGCCCGCTATGATGATGTCATCTACATAGACAAGAAAAGCTGTGAAGGAATGATTTGTTGCCATGGTGAATAGGCTGTAGTCAGCTTTTGACTGAGAAAAACCAAATTTGACAAGTGTTGTAGAGAATGTGGAGTACCACTGTCTTGAAGCTTGCTTCAAGCCGTATATGCTTTTCAATAACTTGCAGACCTAGTTAGGGGTTCCTTTTGTGTAGCTCGAGGGTCTTCGCATATAGACCTCTTCATGTAAAACTCTATGTAAGAAGGCATTATTCACATCAAATTGCTTCATGTCCCAATTCTGAATTGCAGTTATGACCAATAAGCATCGAACAGTTTCAAGTTTTGCAACGGGTGAAAAAGTCTCATTGTAGTCTATCCCTTCCCTTTGTGTATATCCTTTAGCTACAAGCCTTGCTTTGTGTCTTTCAATGCTTCCATCTGAGTTATATTTCAACTTATACGCCCATTTGCAACCAATTGCAGCCTTTCCTGGTGGAAGATTAGTGAGAGTCCAGGTTCTGTTGAACTCAAGGGCTTCTATTTCTGAATCCATTGCCTGACACTAATTAGCATCACTCATTACTTGATGGTAAGTATTAGGCTTGAAGTGTGTGCAAATGGAGGTCGAAAAAGCTTTGAAATGGGGTGACAATTTATGATAAGAAATGGTATTGGAAAGAGGAAAAGCATTGCCTGCAGAGCCTGGAGAGTTTGCCTTGAGAAGAGATTGGAATGGCTCAATTGATGTGGCCTGATGACAATGGAAATCTTGCAAGTACTGGGGAGCTTTCTTGATTCTTGTAGATTTTCGAATGATAGGTGATATGGGAGGTGATGGTTGAGGAGAATTATCAGGTGCAGGGCCATTAGGTGTGTTTTGATCAGGTATATATGGTCTAGGCACTTCATCTGATGTTTGTTTAGAAATATAGTCAGCATTGTCTGGAAGAGGCTTGGTGAAAACAAATTCAATTTCATCATTCAGTCTTTTAGCCTGCTTGTAAAGAAAATAGGTCTCATGAAATGTTACATCCCTAGATATAAAAATGGCTTTGGTCTGCAGGTCCATTACCTTATAACCCTTTACTCCAAAAGGATAGCCTAAGAAAACATATTGGCGCCCTCTAGGATCAAATTTTCTTCAGCCATGTGCCAATGTGGATGTATAACAGAGGCATCCAAAAATTCAAACATGGGAATAAGTTGGTGTGAGGTGGAATAATACTTCAAATGGTGATTTATTTTGCACCAATGGTGTGGGGATCCTATTGATCAGGTAAGTTGCTGTAAGGATAAATTCATTCCAATAAAACAAAGGAAGACCAGATTGAAATTTCAAGGCCCTGGCAACATTCATCAAATGTTGGTGTTTCCTTTCAACTATGCCGTTTTGAGGGGTCTCAACACAACTTCTTTGATGAATGATCCCATTTTGGTTGTAAAAGTCAGTCAGTTTTAATTCAGGTCCATTGTCACTTCTTAATATTTTTACTGAAATTTGGAACTGATTTTCTACCATTTGGATAAATGCCTTAATGGAATGATTAACATCTGATTTCCTCTTAAGCATGTACACTCAAGTGGCTCGTGAGAAATCATCCACCACTGAAAGAAAATATTTAGATCCATCGTGTGCTATAGTGAGGCAACGACCCCAGATGTCACAGTGGATGATGTCAAAAATTTGTTTAGTTTTATGTATGTTTATAGGAAAATGATTCTTTTGTTGTTTTGCCAATGGACAGATAAAACATGGAACCTTGCTAGCTTTCTTGTAATGAGAAATAATAGAGTTATCAGGAATAAGTTTTATTCTAGAATCAGAAATGTGTCCTAAACGATAATGCCATAAGTGTAACCAAACATCAGTAGAGGCTACAGGTTGAACATCAGGATTTTCAATAGTAGCTGCAGTAGGAAATTGTCTAAGATCATAGGCTGATAAGGTGGTCATTAGAGCTTTGGATGGAACCTTGTGCAGCTTGAGCCCATATAGGCCACGTCATACTTCACCCTTCCCAATCGTCCTCCAAGACAAAAGGTCCAGCACATAGCAAGCATCAGACATAAAAATTAGGCAACAAGGGATCTGTTGAGTCAACATTTTAACAGACAATAAATTAAAATAGAAATTAGGAACACATAGAACATCCTTGAGTATCAATGAGTCTGTGACTTGTACTACACCAGAGTGTGTAGCTGGAACAACCTCACCAGTGGGTAACTTAACTGAGAGAGAGGTTTTTGATTCAATGGAAGTAAAAAAAACTGGTGTTACAGATCATATGATCTGTTGCACCCATATCAATGATCCATGGAATGTCATTAAAATTCTGACCATATGAGGGTGAAACAAGTAAACAAGTGGCCTTACCAGACAAATCAGATGGAGGATTAATTTTGGAATGGTTGATGGTTTCTACATGATTCACAGAATGAGTGTTCTATAAGTTATCCTTAATTCGGAGTAAGGCAAGGCATTCATCATATTCTCCCTTAGTTAAAGAATCTGGTCTCTCAATGTCGTCCTAAATAACACTTGACTGATTTGCAGAGCCCCCTTCTCTCCTCTGGATTTTATGCAGCTTATGGTTTGGAGGGTAACCATGTAGCTTGAAGCGTTTCCCCATAGTGTGTCCTATCATATTGCAGTGGGTGTATATAGGAGGTTCAGTGTTTCCTGCCTTGAAACACTTATCCAAAGCATGCCCAGGGATTTTGCAATATGTGCAGTATGGTCTGTCTTTCTTGCCATTGTTGTTCGATTTTCCATGGCTAAGAGATCTGTTTTCTCCATAGAGTTTCCTGGTTGTCATTGCAATGGCTTCATCACTTACAACATTGGAGGCAAGCTGTTTCTGCCTCTCCTGCTGCTGTATGTATGAAAAAACCTTGTTAACTGGTGGGAGGGGATCAAACATCATGACTTGAGCCTTTTGTGTTATCATAGATTTCATTCAACCCCATCAGGAATTTTATCACACAATCACGTTGATGTCTATCAACCAGCACTTTCAATTGTCCACAACTACATTTTGGGATAGATTCATGGACCGACAATTCATCCCAAATCGATTTTAGCTTACCATAGTAGATGCTTACAGAGTCATTCTCTTGTTCCAAATCAGCTAATGCCTTCTTCAGTTCATATATTCTGGGCCCATTTTGTTGAGAAAATCGATCCTTAAGTTCTGACCATATCTCATTTGCCTCATCCATGAATGCCACACTGGATCTAAGCGAAGGAGATATGGCATTTTGGATCCATGACACTACCATGTCATTACATCTTTCCCATGAATCAAAGGAGTCATTGGTCAGTTCAGGTTTGGGCAATGTTTCATTGATGAAACTAAGCTTGTTTTTAGCTCGGAGTGCTCGCCGGAGTGCCTTTGACCAGGTAGGATAATTATCTGTGGTTAGTAATTCTGTGAATAAAACAGCTCCCGGGTTATTTGAGCTTTCCAACTTGTATTGTCAAAAAGTTCAGGAAAGGGAAGGGGGGCTGTGTTTTCACTACCATCAGAGTTCCTACCAGCAATGGTGGTCATGGCTCTGATACCATGTAAGATAATAAAGCTGAATGAAGAAGATAATGAAGATTGATAAATTTGGATTGAATCTAAAAGTTCTTCTTCTTCGTAACACCAATACAAAGCCTAATATATATAGAAGATACAAAAGGATAAATAAGTAAAGAAACATCCTAACAAATTATACAACAGAAGAAATATAATCTACCTAACCATGTGGAAAGCTCAAAAACCGGTATCTCAGAAAACGGTATCTCCATATACAGTATTTCTCACTTACCGTATCTCAAATACAGGTATGTCAATACCGGTATTTCTCACTTCTTCATATATAGTATTTTCCACTTATCCATATACGGTATTTTCCACTTTAGCTCAAATACCGGTATATATTCCAACATTCCATATACGGTATTTTCCACTTTAGCTCAAATACCAGTATATATTCCAACACCATGGAAGCCCATTTTCTTTCACTTGTATTGCAGCCTCTATCTTTCACTCTTCCAGCAGCCTCATTCTCTGTGTATATTATTGTGCGGCCACAGTTTTTAATTTTGTGTAGCCATAATATGATCTACAAGACATTTGAGTGGATTTGGGCCAAGTATTCCTCATGGGCTAGAACCCCATATAACAATATCCCTCACCAACCCACCGAGTAAGGAGATTATCCTCTGACTGATTAGTTAGAGTCCATGTCAGCTAGTCCGATACAAAGCTCAAGCTTTCTTTAGTCACAACATTTGTCAACAAATCGGCTGTATTCTTTTCAATATGAATCTTTTCTAAAAGTATCAATTTTTTCGCCACTACTTGTCGTAGCCAATGATATCTCACATTAATATACTTGTTCGAGAATGATAACTAACATTCTTCCTCAAGTCTATCGAGCTCTGACTGTCGTCATTAACTACATACTTATCTTGCTTCAAACCCAAATCTTGAAAAAACCATTTTTTTCTAAGGCGTTTATTTCACTACTTCAGTTGCTGCAATATACTCAACCTTAGTAGTAGATAGGGCTACATACTTTTGTAGTTTTGACTATCGTGAGATCCATTTTACTCTCTCAATGATCTTTATCGGCATTAACAAGAAACCTGTTGACTACCTCAACAACATGAGCAATGTATGATCGTAAACAAACCATAGCATATCAAACTCCCTACCACAGAGGAGTAAGGCTTTTTTTCCATTCTTTCTCTATTATTCTTAGAAGGACAAGTCATCTTCCTTAATTTGAAGTAACTACCAAGTGGTGCCCAACTGGTTTAACATTCTTCATGTTAAATCTTTTCAGCACTCTTTCTACATATATCTCTTATTATAACCATAATTTCTGGTTTCCTATCACAATGAATATGCATCCTAAAATTTGTTGTCCTAGTCCGAGATCCTTCATGTCAAACGACTTAAACAAATCTACCTTCAAACTACGAATCAACTAAACATCTTGTCCAACTATCAACATGTCATCTACATTTAGCAAAAACATAATGAAATTACTACCATGGAATTATCTAACGTAAACACAATAATCTGCATCTGTCCTGGTATAACCATGACCCACCATAAAGGAATCAAATTTCTTATACAACTGTCTTGGAGCCTGTTCTAACCCAAACAACTTCTTTTTCAACTTGCAAACCATATGTTCGTTTTCTCTTACTTTAAATCCCTCTGATTGAACCATGTAGATTTCTTCCTTCAAACCACTTGAATGTAAATGATTTTAACAATAGGAGAGAATATCTCATCGAAGTCAATTCCTTTCTTTTGATTGAAGCCTTTCACCACCAATCGAGCGTTATACTTCACTAGATTTTCACCATCTTTCTTCAACTTGAACACTCATTTATTTTTCAATGCCTTTTTGCCTTTAGGAAGCTCTACCATAAGTATTATTATTCTGCAAAGAATTCATCTCTTCCTAGATAGCCTTCACCTAGCTCTATTTGTCCTTATGAGATTGCACCGCCTGAAAGTATTCTGGCTCTCCCTCATCAGTTACCAACACATAATCTGATATAGGATACTTAGTTAATGGATGATGCTCCATGGTAGATCTTCTAACCTGATGTTCCAATGTAGTAGATTGCTCTCACTGCTCAACATCCTTTAGATCATCTTCAACAACCACTACTAGCTCAACAATATGAATGTCAATGTTCATCTCTACTCCCTGAATGGCACTGTCTGGAGGTAAAGAGATAGGTGAAAGGTCAGTGACACCCTCAGCGACACGTCTTTGATTCCTAGATTTCTCAAAATCTGCTAACTTATGATTTTAATGAAAAGTCACATCTCGACTTCTGATTATTTTCTGGATCCTATAGTCTATAGATAATGCATCTCCATAACAAACAAAATGCAAACAGTAGCTTTATCATCTAGTTTCAACTGTTGTTCCTTAGGCACATGTTCAAATGCCTTGCACTAAAAAAACCTTCAAGTGAGAATAAGAAACATCATTTCCTATCCACACCTTTTTTGAAATTTCAAAAACCAAAAGAACTGATGGAGATCGATTTATTAGGTAGCAAGCCGTATGGACAGCTTTACCCCAGAATGACTTAGGTAATCTAGACATCCTTAATATGCTTCTAACCTTATTCACAATGGTGCGGTTCATTCTCTCAGCCACACCGTTATGTTGTGGTGTACCAGAAACTATTTTCTCGTGTCTAATACCATGCTCTGAACAATAATCTTCAAACACTGTAGACATGTATTCTTCTCCATTGTTAATTGAAAAACATTTCAAAAACTTTCCGCTTTTCTGTTCCACCATGGCATGAAACTTCTTGAAGTGCTGAAAAACATGGTGTTTTGATTTCAAATAAAACACCCACAACTTTCATGAAGTATCGTCATTAAAAGAAGAAAATACTTATTGTCACCTAAGGACTCTAAACATCACAATAAACCAAATCTAAAATATTAGACTTTCTACTAAAGGACTCCACCTCAATGGGACAACAAACATCACAATAATCTTATGAATTTAATGATGTATCTTTGATAAAAAGAATGAGGGATTTCCTTGCCAAAATATGTAATCATTTCTCGATCATGTGAACCAGTCGCTTGTTTTACAAGTTTGTGAAGAATCACTTTTAGTGGCATTCACTACTTTGCTACACACCTTTACTTGCGTCTTGTCAACTTTGTAGCAAATATTTCCTCTAGCAAAAACCATTGACCCTTTTATTAGTTTTCAACTTCCGCTGCCAAAATAACTGCCATACCCCGCTTCATCAAAAGTCTATGTAGATAGCGAATTCAGGTGCATGTCTGGAACATGTCGTATATTCTTCAGTATTAAGCTGCATCTAATATCAGTCTGAAGACAAATATCACATATTCTCACAATGCTGGCAAAAACTGCCATTAACCATCTTCACCTTGTCAAAGTTACCCGATCTGTATGAAGTGAATAGCCCATATTGGAATAACGTGGTAGAAAACCACAATGAATTTTTTAATAAAATCTTTATACATTCTGCGAAAAGAATAGTTAATTAAACTAAATTATTATATTAATTTTAAGTCTACGACTTAGGTACAATTGTTCTAGTAACGTTTCGATCCATACAGGTCGGTACTTTATAACATGATATTAGAGCATGAGTTTAGTCGATTATGTAGACTCATAATATTATATTTTAATTACAAAGTAGGAATTTAAAATGAGAAACTGAAAAATTAAGGCACTCCATGGCAACTCGCATCCATCAGTCCACCTCATCCTACAACCCTGGTATGTTTAACTAAGGAAAGTTAAAAATTCTTATTATGAAAAATGTTATGATTCTGTTGTTATTTTTTTCATATTACTGTAAAATTAAAGTTGTGAGTGACAGATAGCTAGGGGAAAACAAAATGTTAGGAGAAAGAATCATGTTAGTTAACAAGAGATAGATATTCGAGCTTACCTTGATTTTGAGGTAGACAGATGTTTAGACCTTGACAATCACATACGAAGTGTGTACCAACATTGGCTAAAAGCAAAGAATACGGGTAACATGATTAATAACCGACAGACAATAGGTCATCTGATAGAAACTCTTACACCTCGTGAAAATGTATCGGGAAGCTTATACAAGAAAATATGCTATCTCAATTTTTGGAAAGTGAACCTAAGGAACTTGACTTTGAGGACTTTTGCAACGCCTATATCCATAATTGGGAGACTATGATTGGTGAAGTTATCTCCCACTCGGGATCTAAATCGACAATGACTTCAGATGACGAAGCTCCACAACCAACTATAGCAAAAGCTAACGAAGATGAGGAAGCAGATCTAGAGGAGGACCCAGAAGAAGACTGAGAGTGAAACGAGTAGAGATAATGGAGATTTCTCGTTTATTTGAAAAGAAAATCAATCATGTGATGAAGTTATGAAATATTTCATTTTGCCATTTCATTCCCAAGTATTTTGATATTGATATACAAATTTAATAAAATATATTATTTTTTATTTCAAGGAAAATGTCTTGAGCAAACTAGAACAACTTGATAAGGGACCTTCTACAATCAGTTCAAGATCTTAGTCGGCTGAATCAGAATCAAGCTCCACCCACACCACTAGCTTTTATTCCTATCCCGACCCATGTATCGGCAGTTGAGTTATTTTGAAGGCATAAGCCCTCTACATTTGATGGAGCATCTGATCCACTAATAATTGAGGAATGACTTCGTAAGTTAGAACGAATTTTTCGACTCATAGACTGTATTGATGCCCAAAAGGTTCAGTGTGCGGAGTTTATGTTTATCGATGATGCAAGTAACTGGTGGGATTCGATGTCCCGATCTAGGACCTAGAGCAATAATTGGCACTTGGGAACAATTCAAGGAGGAAGAGATGGACAAGTATTTTCCTCAATCTCTAAGAGATTTCAAGGACAACGAATTTTTCAGCTCAAGTAGGGTAATAAGTCCCTGACCGATTACGAACGAAAGTTCGATAAACTCTCAAGGTATGCTCGACACCTGATTGACACGGAGATTAAGAAGACTCGAAAGTTTTAGCAAAGGTTAAACCCAGAACTAATCATGATTCTTATGTCATATCGTTTTACATTATACCGTGAGATACCAAAATGGGCTCACTCTATTTGGTATCGGAAGGCTAAACACAATCAATTGTATAGCCAGTAGGATAAAGGACAAATTGGGAAGAGAAAGTAGAATGGTCAAGACAAAGGAAAAGAAAAATGGCAAAATAGGAAAACTAATATCAGATATAGTGCCAGTAAGGCCATAGTAGCTATAGTAGCGTCGTGCCTAAGTGTGGTAAACCTTATCGTGGTGAATGCTTGTATGGAAAAAATACATGTTTTCAATGTTGTTAGCCGGGACGTACTGCTAAGGATTATCTTATTTTTACTCAGATGAATGATGATAACACTAATCAGAACAAAGAAGGGAAGTACGGGTTTTTACATTGACTCAGAAGGATGCAAAGGAGAAGACAAACGTAATAGCAGGTATTTTACTAATATCTAATACGCCTGCTTATGTACTGTTTAATTCATGAGCTACTTATTCTTTTGTATCAACGTCTTTCATTTCTAAATCTAATATTACTTGTAATAAGTCAGAGAGTACACTACAGGTTAGCATCCCTTTAGGTAGAACATTAAATACATATAAGTTAGTTAGGTCGGTGAATCTTGAAATTGAGGGAAAAATGTCAGAAGCTAATTTGTATATAACAGAGATAAAAGACTTTGATGTGATTTTGGACATGGATTGGTTGTGATGTAATTATTCAACCATTCATTGTAGAGAAAATGATGTATCTTTTAAGAAATCAGGAGAAGATCAATTTTCTTTCCTTAGAATAAAGACCAAACCTCATCTCCAACTAGTATCGACCTTGCAAACCAAGAAAATGTTGAGAAAAGAAACATATCAAGGATTCAAGGGTTTCTAGTTAATATCTTAGGAGAAAAGCATGCGACAATAAACATTGAGGGCGTACCTGTGATAGAAAAATGTATAAATGTGTTTCCAGAAGATCTACCTAATACTCCACCAGATAGACGAGTGAAATTCACAATAGAACTAGTTCCAGGAGCTGCATCAATATCTAAAGCTCCATATAGAATGACCACAAAGGAACTTCAAGAGTTGAAAATCTAGTTACAAGAATTGTTAGACAGTGGCTTTATTCAACCAAGTATATCTCCGTGGGGCACACCAACGTTGTTCATAAAGAACTAAGATTGAAGTATGAGGATGTGTATTGACCATCGAAACTGAACCATTTGATCATCAAAAATTGATATTCCCTCTCGAGAATCAAGGATTTGTTCGATCAATTATAAGAGGCTAAGGTATTTTTCAAGATCGACTTACGATCTAAATTTCATCAATTGAAGCTTAAGGCAAGTAATATACCCAAGATGACTTTCAGAACTCGTTATGGATATTACACGTTCACTGTTATGGCATTCGGTTCGACTAATATTTCAGCGGTATTAATGCATTTAATGAATTGTGTATTTCATCAATATTTGGATCAATTTATCATAGTCTTCATTGATGACATTTTGATATACTTCAAAAGTAAAGTTCAACATGAGGAACATCTTAAAATAGCATTATAAATACTGTGTAAGGAAAAATTATACGCTAAATTTAAAAATCGTGAATTTTGGCTTTAGCGAGTTGGATTCCTCAGCCATATAGTTACTACCCAAAGAATTGTAGCAGATACAGTAAAAGTGAAAGCGGTAACAAATTAGAATACATCGACTAATGCTGGTGAAGTTCAAAGTTTTCTGGATTTGGTTGGGTACTATTGAAGATTTATCCGAAGGATTCTCCAAAATAGTTGGACTAATGACACAATTGACAAAGAAATGAGTAAAGTTTCAATGGACAGATAAGTGTGTGCAAAGCTTTCAAGATCTAAAGCAACGATTGATTAAGACACCTATGTTAACCATACTCGAAGGTTCAGAAGGGTTTGTTATATAGTGATACATCCAAACAAGGTTTGTGATGTGTACTGATGCAACACGAAAAAGTGATTGTCTATGCGTCAAGTAAATTGAAGCAACATGAGTAGAATTACTTGACGCATGATCTAGAACTTGCGGCGATAGTTCATGCATTAAAGATATGACGCCATTACTTACATTGAGGAAAGTGTGACATTTACACGGATTATAAGAGTTTCAAATATTTCTTCCGTCCTTGACTTCAGAAATTCATACATTATTTGTGACACTATTCTAAGAAGACTTTTATGAATTAGTTTTGTTTAAAAGTAGTTATGCTTTATAGAAATTAACGTACAAGTTACCGTTCATAACAAAAATGGGATCGATAAGATTTATTGTTGCTGTTTTTAAAAATTCAGCTTTTGTCCTTGACTTCAGAAATTTTTAACTATATTGTTACTCAAAAATTTTGGACAAAACCAGTGGGGTTTGATGGCCTCATGGGTTAGCTATTGAATAAACTTAAAATCTTGTCAATCCGACGCCTATATAATTTTATATTTTATTTTAAGTTATTTGCGCTGGTTTATCTTCCAAACCGAGTTGTTGCGAGATTTTGGAAAATATTTTAGTACGTCATATGTTGTCGAATAAAGCCAAGTTTTGGATATGTCATAGTATAAGACGTTTCCTACATTTTCTTAAACGTTTATGAAATTTCAAGATTGATAGCTATGTAAACGAATTTATTTTGACATTTGCCACTTTAGAAAGAAAAGCGAAACATCATATTTTATTTACTGCAAAAAATGTTCACATCAATAATTGGCACAAGTATAAAATTCATTAAAAAGATTTTTTCTGAATTTATTTCTTTTAGTAATTAACTATACACGAAAAGTATAGTTAATTGAACTATATTATTATATTAATTTTAAGTCTACGACTAAGGTACAATTTTTCTATTCATGTTTCGGTCCCTATGGGTCATGGCTTTACAATTTTGATAAGTATTCTTTTGATTTTTCTCATCTTTCAGATTGTTTTTCCAAGCCATGCAATATTTCTTTATATGACCCTCTTTATCACAGTAAAAACATTTGACATTTCCTCTTACCTTTGACTAACTTTTAAAGTTATACCTTTGTTCTTACTCCTTCCTCTATTCTATGTACTAAGAGTCTGTGCATCATTCCTACCCAACTCTTTCATTCTTATTTCTTCATTAAACAATCTGTCTTTAACTAGAGTAAGTCCAAACACACCATCCGGAGCATAGTTACTAAATGATTCCACCAAAGTCTCCCAACTATCAGACAAAAAACTCAGAAATAATAGTGCTTGCATCTAATCATCTAACACTATTTTCATTGGGGTCAACTGATTTATCAAGTCTTGGAATTCATTCAAATGATCAGCAATTGATTTATCCTCATTTAGCTTCAGGTTCAAGTTTTCTAATAGCAAAATCTTTATTTTAAGCGGTATTCCTCTCATAAAGACCCTCTAGTTTTTTCCAAAGGCTATGTGCATTTGTCTCTTGAGATATATGATAAAATAAATTAAGATTAGCCTACTTTCTAATTTATCAAATGTCTTTCCTATTCAACTTTTCTAGTCACTTTCACTCATACTACTTGGCTTGACACTATCACCTTCAATAGGTTCATATAAATTCTTAAAATAAAGGATGTCCTCCGTCATACACTTCCAAATAGAAAAATTCGAAGCAGATAATTTAATCATAGTATCCCAAAAATTCTCCATTTACTCCCGCAATAGAATCACACCCAAGAACCTGAGCTCTGATACTACTTTGTTGGGCAATTACTCCATGTAAGAATAAGTTTAACAATCCAAGCAACTAACTAGAGTGATTAAATATGCAAGTAAATGATGAAAACGAAACAAGATAACACAACACCAAAGTGGAAAGAACCCTCCAGTGCAGATAAAAAAACTACACGACAACACTGGCGAAATTCACTATAATAAACAGAGATTACAATGTTCAAATTTATGCCCGAAGATCGAGTTCTCAAAAAGTTGGGAATACAACAATAATCAATCTCTAAAACAACAAATAATCTCACCACAAACCACTAATTTGATAAAGCATGTGAGATACCCACTTTGAATACTACACTTCCAGAGTACCCAAAATGTACCACTTAGAGCAATCCCCAATTTGTATTGCACAGAGAAATACTTGTATGAATTCACACCTAAAGATTTGAAGAAAAAACTTTTTTTCTCCACCATGGAAGCCCTCGTTTCTTTCTCTTGTATTGCAACCTCTGTTTTCCACTCTTCCAGCAGACTCACTCTCTGTATATATTAATGCGCAACCATGATTTTTAATTTTATGTAGCCATAATAAGACTTACAAGACATTTTAGTGGATTTGGGCCAAGTGTTCCTTATTAGCTGGAAGCCAATATAACAATACTTGTCTAGCATATGGTCATGCGAACATGAAAGAAGAGTCAAGCACCAATATTCCAATTTTCGCAACTCTTTCATCTCTTGTATCGCCAGGTAGATCATCCCAAAGCACCTTGTCATCAATGGAATAATTGTCTTTGAGATGGTTGAAATAGTTTTGCTTCAGCTTGTAGATTCTCCATTAGAATTCGGATGTGCCATTCCTTCCAAAGTATCTTAGACCAGTCACAAAGCAAAATTCCTCTATTAAAAACCTCACACACTTTCCCAATAGTAACCACATTTGATCCATGTTCGACATTTTCACTTCCATAAGAAAAAAAATTATACATCAATGGGTGCTGAAAATTGGTCACATCCATGTCAAAGAAGTGGCCAAAACAGGAATGTCTAAACAACGCTTTATGCCACTATGTCATCTTCTTGTTAAGCATTGATATAAATCCGTACACGACAAACACTAATACCTTCATCCGAACTTCTTGTTGGGATTTATATCTTAAATCTCTATCCAAGGCAAACGAAAAATATACGTTTAAGTTCTTGCAAAATCAGAATTACAAATAAACCAAATGTAACACGACACAAAATTTGAAAATCTGTATAAAAAAAATAATAATAAATAAATTGGCTTGGTCATATATGTTATCATGCTATAAAATTGACACGTGTTCTTTACTATAATACATTTCTTTTATATAAAATTATAATAATATACGTTATCTAAACTATCAAAATAAAATTTTTGTATTCGGCAACGGTATTACACTAAGGGCTTGTTTGATTGGCCAAGTTTTTCGTGGAAGGTGGAAAACGTTTTTCTTCTTTTTATCATTCACCTGTTTGATTGCACTAATTTTTCAGGGAAAACATTTTCCAAGTTTTCCAAGGTACAAGTTGTTGATGCACAAAAACTAGAAAACGTTTTCCACCATATTGGTGGGAAAACGTTTTCCAGCTTTTTGAAATTTTTTTTTTTAAACAATTGGAACACATTTCAAAGTCAATAGTAAAAAAATTTATTCATTCAATTGACAATTTGCGTAAAAAAATAAAGTCAAGCGAACACAAAAAAATTTCAAATTTTTTTTTTAATTTGTTTTTTACTTTTTTGCAATCCAAACAAATTTTAATATAGATTGTAAAACTTTTTATCTTAAAATGTAACAATTTGCATGAAAAATAAAGTCAAATGGATTAGGTTGAAAATTTTACCAATCAAACACCATTAATTACAATTCTCTGTAAAACAAATTCTAGGCAATTCAACTCCCTGTCATTCATTTTCTTTCCACCCATTTTCCACTCTTACAATCAAATGGACCCTAAGAATTTCCATCAAAAAAATTGTAACTAGTTCAATCACTAAAACATAAAGAAACTTGGGAACCTATGTGAAAAAGTGTGGTTCTAAAATCTTTTTTTTTTGTTAGTGGAATTTGTTTTTCTTAATTGGGAGTCCACTTGGCGAGATTTTATTGGCTACTTGAGTTAAACCCGGATTGTGCTATTTTGGGGAGATCTGGACCGTTTGTCTAATCCTATGGCTAAGAATCGATCCCTTACTCACATGGTTGGATTTGGACGCCTTTTAACATTCAGCCCCTGTTTTGTAGTCATTTTTGGGGAGAAAATATATTTTTAAATAGTTGATTAATGGGGAATATGTGGTTAAAAATTAAGGAAAGGTTTTGGGTTTGCGTGTAATATTATTTTATTGAAAAATGTGTGGTTGAAAAGAAGAGAGATAAAAATGTATTTTGTGAAAAATGGCTACCAAACAGGGGCTCAGTTTTTGGTTTTTTTGGTTCGGTGCTCTCTCTGGTTCTTTGAACGATTCTTCGTTGCAGTCAATTTTTCATCTTCTTATTTTGATCTCTCTTTGTGGTATGTAAATTAGAAGTCTAATATGTTGAAATCAGAAATTCCTATTGTGTACTATGATTATTGTCTATTGTTTGAGTGTTGTAATTCGGTGTATATATGAGGTAGTAGGGTTCGATGTTCTTGGGGGGTTAGGCTTGGTTTTAGGAGATACTTTTGTATCGATGATCACAAGGGGTTTGGTTAGTTGTACTCATTCTTTGAACCTTCTATTGGGTGGTTCTTTGCATAGTGAAGAGCTCGATTTTTACCTCTGAGCCCTTCAGATTAGACTTGACTGAACTGGGTGAATAGTTCTTGGTGTTGATTTACTACTTTCTTTGAGTGCTTGGTTCGAATTAATATCTGTGATTCTTAAGTCTTGGTTTTATAACTACAAAGAAATTGAACACATGAAAGTTTATATAGGTGATAATAACTCTCAAAGTGTTCTTGATATTTGTGACATTTTCATCAGAATGTATGATGACATTGTCAGGCAAATAAATTTTTTTTATACATGTTCCAAGCTCAAACAGAAATCTTATCTCATTGGAAATTCTTGACGATGAGAGACATTCTTTCAAATTTGATAACAACAATTTGAAAGCGATGAAGGGATCTTTGTTGGTTTTGAAGAGACCAAAGATAAATAGATTGTACTACCTTATAGGAGAGATTGTTAGTCCTTAAGAAATCAATTCTTTAACTATAATTGAAAATAAATCTGAATCATGGTATAACAGAATGTGTCATATTGGTAATAAGGATTTGAAGTATCTAAGAAATCAAAAACTACTTGGGAAAGATATGATAGAGCCCCTTGAATTTTTTGAAACTTGAATGTTGGGTGAGTCACATAGGATGAGCTTTGAGGATGGGTAATACACCACTTCTAGGCCCGTAAACTATGTCCACTCAAATTTATGGGGACTTGAGAGTCATCCCACCTTTGGTGGGAATAAGTACTTCTTTTCTATAGTTGATGACTACTCAAGAAAGGTATTAACTTATCCTTTCAAGTCTTAAGTCTGAGACATTTCAAAAATTCAGAATTTGGTTAAAGATGGTTGAAAATCAACTTGACAGGAAGTTAAAAACTCTAAGAACTGATAATAAATTGGAATTTTGAACATTGAGTTTGATAACTTCTACAAACGAAAGCGAATTGTGAGATGCAGAATTGTTAAACACGCATATCAACAAAATGGGTCGCTAAAAGAATGAACAGAACCCTAATGAATAAAATCAGGTATATGGTGATCATTTTTGGATTAGCCAAATATTTTTGGGCTAAAGCTGTATGTACAGTTGCTTATCTTATAAATATATCTCTTTGTAGTTCTGTAGAGTTTAAGACTCTAGAGGAACTATGGACTAAAAAGTCCACAAACATTTCTCACATTAGAGTGTTTGGATGTGCTGCATATGCACATCAAACTGAGGTAAAATTAGATATCAGGGCAACTAAGTGTGTTATGCTAGGGTATCCAAAAGGGGTACGAGTTATGGATGTTGGGTGTTAAGGAATTAAGAATAGTAGAAATGTGGCGTTTAATGAATCTGAAATGACATGTTTGAAAAATAAAGTTTATAAGCCCGAAGAACAAACTGATAAAATCACTTCACATAGTGAGGTAAAGCTTGCTAAATTAAGCCTCACTCAACTTGAAATTGATGAAATTGGTGTTCAGCAACTTGATGAAAATGTTGATAACACAGATGAAGGTGAAGTAAATCTACCTCAAAATGAAATTGAGACCTCTAGTATCCCCATTGTTGAGAGAAGTACTCAGGATATCAATTAGTTAGAGATATGGAATGAAGACAAATCAAACCAAATCCAAAATATGAAATAAATAACTTGATTGACTTTGTCCTAGTCTCTGGTGAAATTTTAGAGTATTTGAGAACCCTCATCTTATGAAGAGATGATGGATAGCTCTAAATTTGAAAAATGGAATGATGCAATAAAGGAATGAATGAAATCTTTACTTGAAAATAAAACATGGAAACTAGTAAATAAAGCAAACCATCAAAGAGTTATTCAATAATGAGTTTTCAAACTAAAAGATGGGATTAATTTGACTAGCCCTTTAAGATATAAAACTATGCTTGTAGCCAAAGGCTAGACTTTTAGGGACATAGTTGATTACAATGAAATTTTCTCTCCAGTTATCAACTGTAAGACAATAAGATTGATTCCTGCACTAGCTGTTCAATTCAATTGAGAGCTTGAACAATTAGACGTTGAGACCGCATTTTTGCATAGGGAGCTAGATTAGGAAATCTATATGTCAACCTCAAGGGTTTGAGATGAAGGAAAATGAAGATCATGTTTGCAAGTTGCAAAAATAATTTTGACTTGAACAAAGTTCAAGACAATGGTACATTAGCTTTGACACTTATGTGTTGAAGATTGGCTTTAAAAGGAGTGAATATGATCATTGTTTATACAACAATAATGCTAGGGCCAGTTGCGAGGTTTACTTACTCCTATATGTTGACGACATGTTATTGGCTAGCTCTAGCAAAGCTAAATTATTATAACTTATGAAACTCTTAAAATTTGAATTTAATATGAAAGATTTAGGAAATGTCAAGAAAATTTTGGGATTGGTTATTAATAGAAATATGCAAGAGAATACTTTAACGATAACACAAGGAGTTTATTTGAATAAGGTTATAACTAAATTTGGCATGAAAGAGTCTAAGTTTACAGCTCACATGAATCTCTCATCAACTCAATCACCAAAAAATGATGATGAAATGAAAGAAATGAGAAATATCCCATATACCAATGCCATAGGACCAGTCATGTACTCTATGATTATTACTAGACCTGATTTGACATATGCCATCAGTTTCCTTAGTAGATTCATGTCTAATCCTGGGAAGCCTCATTGGGCTAGGTTGAAATGGCTATTGAGGTATATGGTAGGAACTTTGAAGGAGTATGTGGACTTTGATTTTACTGGAGATAAAGATCAAAGAAAGTCTACTACTGCTTATTTATTCACGCTTAGTAGTAATTGCATCATATAGAAGTCACAACTTCAATCTATTGTCACACTATCCAGTACTGAAACTGAATATATGGCAATAACTGAATATGTAAAAGAGTGCATATGGTTGAAAGGAATTTTGAGTGAATTGAATTTTTTGAATAAATCACCGATCATTCTTACTAACAGTCAAAGTGCTATACTTTTAAGTAAGAATCGGTATATCATGAATGATCCAAACACATCGAGGTGGAGTACAATTTCATAAGAGAAAAAATAGCATCTGGTGAGATCATTCTTGAAAAAATTCATATCGACATAAATTCATCTGATATGGGAACCAAAACTCTATTTGTTGGTAAATTTAGATCATGTTTATCACTTCTCCATATTGACATTGGTTAATCTTTTTTGTAGGTACCTTGGGAAATGATATGGGGTAAAATTAACTGTCACATGCAATGTAGCAATTAGAGAGAGTGAGGGGTTTGAGAACCAATGTAAAGATTGTGAAAAAGTTTGGTTCTAAAACCCCTTTTTTGTTAGCAAATTTTTTTTTTTTTTTTAAATGGGAGTCCAGTTGGCGAGATTTTATTGGCTACTTGAGTTAAACCCGAATTGTGCTACTTCGGGGGATTTGGACAGTTTGTCCAATCCTATGGCCAAGAATTGATCCCTCACTCATATAATCCTGAACTTATAATAAAAATAAGGAATTGTAAAGGGTTAAATGTTCAAAATATTGGGTGCAAATTTGTGTGTCAAAGGTAGGTTAAACTAATACCACAAATCCCAACACAAATATTTAGCTCATTTTATACACATGATAAAAAGGAGAATGTTTTAAGCAATACATTACAAATATGACAAAATAATTGAGAAAATGCAAAGTATAGATAAAATCCCTTTTTTCGAGTTCGACTTTTATTTCCCCAACTTTGTCAACACCTTGATTTAATCTCATTTGTGCTCTTGAATGTGCTCCAAAAATCCCAAGCAAAAAGAAAAGAAAAAGTAAGAAAAAAGAAAGAAAGAAAAAAAAGAAGAAGGAAAACCAGCAAAAAGAGAGGAAGAAGACCCTGAATTTATATTAAAACCCTAGGGAAATTGCAAAAGAAGTCCCAAAAAAATTCAAAAAGTGAGAAAAAGTGCCCCAGCTGGAAAGCGGCACGCGCACACGATGAGACCATTTCGATCTCGGTAAATAAAAAAATCTTCCCGCGCGCGCACCAAAATAAGCCTGCGCGCGAGCGTGTGCTATCTTCATTTCTTTTTGTCCAACTTAGTCCTCCATTATTTTCATGCATGGTCCCTCAACTTTGATCTAGTACATTTTGGTCCTCAACTTTTGACTTTCATTTCAATCTTGCCCTCCATAAATTGCACTCCAAGTCCTCCAATTTTTTGGCTTGCTCACTTTGGTCCCAACTTCACAATTTTTGTACGCTTTTAGTCATTTTCTCCTCATTTTGCCTGTTCTCTCACTTTGGGTGATTTTTGGCCTACAAAAGCACATGTTACACAATTGTAATTTGACCGACTCCTGGTCACCATCCTGGGATGTGAAGTGTCAGTGACTTTTGAATTTCTCTTTTGACCAATTGTGGCAAAGCCATTGTCCTCTGTCCTACGAACCATGCTATCCAAGTAATTGAAAAAAGACTACGATAGGGACCATGCTGATGAATCCTCTTAATCTGACTGATCTCTAGATAAAAAAAAAGGCTCCATATTCTGCTGACGGTGTGAATAGATAACAGGCACATTGAACCATGTGGCCTCTCTAACATATCTACAAAAATAGGATCAAAGTATGTAGTACTAACAGTCATAGGGGCACTACTCATGAGAATTGAATGTTGAACTACCGGATGAGCAGCTCATTTGTCACCAGGAGGACTCTGATTATCCACCCTAATGGGAGAAAATATAGAATGATCTAATGGCTGAGAAGTTATATGTGGAACAATAATACTAATAACCGGTGGAGCACTATAACTAATAGGAGCCATATTTGTAGCACGTCTGTGCTGTATGAACTGTAGTGACAGGGATACTGGTAGCAATAGAAAGAACAATTTGAGGAGTAGAGTGAGAAATCACGTCTGATGTACTGTCATGTCTCATTTTATTCCTCTTAATCGGTGCCTACCTGGAGTGAGGTGCGTTCATAGCCTCCTTTAGCTTTCCCTTATCCTTGGCCAAAATTGGATTAGGCGTAACAACAACTGGAGCTATAGAAGATGGTGCAGGATGCGAACCACTAGAACAACTCTCATCTGAATGTCTGCATCGAAAGCAAAATTCTGACACCTTATCGTATACAACAAACTGTCAATATCCTCTCATCTTCTCCTTTCTATCCATACTCTATCAGGGAGTTTACATTCCAGATCAACCTGAGCACATACTCTTGCCTCACTAGGTCGTCGAAGATTAGAGGTAGCTTCGTCAATATGAAGTGGAAGCCCAATAGCCTTAGCTATGGAAAACAGTGCACTCTTAGCCCGAAAATGAATAAGCAGCAGATAGAATGAGACCCAAACCGGAGCAATAGGAACCTCATGCTGTGGACCAAAACTAAGGATCCATTTGAAGACTCGTGTAGGACAACCATCAATATACCAAGTGGGTTTGAGGAATAATCGAGAGTAATCATCTTCGTGAGCCACATGAATAAAAATATGTGCATCATCAATAAGTCCAATCTCATAAGTACCAATTAAACCAAAAAAAAAAAAACCGCGTACCTTGATCATAGAAGGTTTGCGATGCACAAATTTAGCTACAAGCATAAACTTGTAGGCCTCTGCTAGAAACTGAGCATCTGACTCTTCAAAACCGATAGCGGGCTCTACGATAGATGTATTATTCCTTAAAAACCAAACTGTGATCTCTAGATTCCTGAAGAGCAAGGAATACAGTAGTAAAAGATTTTTTCAAACTCTTTTCAGCCTGAGTAAGGTTCGGTCTGTTATTGACCATGGCAACATAGGACCTGGTGCTTGAGTAGTGCCCGAAGTTCCAGAATAAGCAACAGGTGGTCTAGATGACACCGGAGCTATGGAAGTGTCCGGAGGTGGCGGCATGTGTGAGCCACGTGCTAGCGGTTTGGTGGCACGTGAGCCGACGGTCGGAGATAGAGGAAACTTGGTCCCACTATTTGGGACCTACTGATGCCGATTTTGTGGTTCATTTGCATGAAATGAGCCTGCAAAATCCGTTTTGAGCTTGATCCATGATGAAGACTCAAATTTGACAATGAGATTTGCCAAGCTATTGGTCGGAGGGACAGGCATTAGTGCTACATTAGAAGTAGTAGAATGCACTGGTGTTGGTGCTTTATTATGGGTAGAAACCAAATTGGGATTCAATTGGTCTTCAATTCTGTCAATTGGAGTGTTACCATAATCTTATGACCCTTAATTTCAGTTGTACCAGTCGAATTTGTAGCATAAATATCCGATGAGCATCAATTGAATCATTAGAACTCTCATCACGCTCATGGACCTGGTTCAACTTCAATCCATAATTTAAGTTGTTAATTGGTTCAATTGCTTGTTGACCTATGAATTTTCCATCATCAATTGTAGTAGCAACATTTGAATTGAACATTTGGAGTAACATCACTTCATCAAATCCCTTGGTTCCAAATTTTTTGCATAAGGCACGAACTGCTTCCATAAATTGACCTTGATCTGTACGTAATTGGACTTCAATGGTTGGGCAGCGTGCAGAAGGAGGAGACGAAGCTAGCCCAAGTGGTCTGCGACCATTGGTTGATTGAACGAAGTCGAAATTAGTAAAGTTCGGAGTTGGCTGAAAGGGGATTGCGACTGTAGCTCTTTTTAGTATAAATTTAGGTTGATTAAGTGTTGTGTGGGATGGGCAATCTTTTGGTGGTGGACCGCGATCAAGTTTGTCGCCGGAGAAAGAGATTTCGACAGTTTCTAGATTTTTGAGTTGCTGAGTTTGTGGTGTAAGTTTAGCTAATTCAGGTGGTTTAATGGGGATATGTTGTGTGATAATTGTAGATGAGGTTAAGGACTTTCCATTGGTACTAATATCCGGTGGTCTAGGTGGTCGGAAGGTGGTGGAAAATGGCTCCATAGTTGGCGGTTGGTGAGGAGGCAAAAATCGCCCAAGAAAACAAGGCTGCTGCTAGGGCTGGGCATATATCCCGAACCGAACCGAGCGATTCTTCGTAAGTGAAATACCCGAACGGGTATTAGAATCAAGAACCGACGGGTACGGGTCGGTTCTCGGTTCTAGACCCAGAACCGAAGAACCGAATAAGAACCGAATTTTTTTTAATTTTTTTAATTTATATATAAGATAAATCAAATTATTTAGTTTTTTAAAAATAAATTAACAAATATAGAGTTTGCAATGAAGAGACTGGGTTCTATGATGGTATTGAGACATGTAATAAAAAATATATTATATTTTTTCTTATTAAATTTTATTAGTTGAACAATTTTTTGTTTATTTATGTTTGTTAATTGCGATTTTTCAATCTTTCTTGTTGAGTTTTTTTAGTATCTAGTATGGCAAGTCAAGTAATTGATGATTAAATAAAATTGTTGTTAAGTAAGTACTACTGTATTAGCAATACTTTAAAATATTTTATCTCTACGAGTCTATGACTTTTAATTTATATGGATCACTGATATTTTAGTATTACTAATTTACTATCTATTTGTTGTTATTTGTATATATTGGTAAATTAATCTTATTGGACAACTTGTTATTTATATCTTATTAAATTGGAATACGTTAATTTGTAAAAGTTAAGATTGAACATGTCAGAGTGTAGTATTGTTATAAATGTTAAAAAAAATTAATTATACTATGGAACCGAACAGAACCGAACCGAACCGAACTGAACCGAATGGAACCGAACCCGAACGGTTCCAAAATTATATTTGGACCCGACGGTTCCGTTTACTAACTACCCGAAAATTTTCGGTTCGGTTCGGTTCTCTTCAGAACCGAACCGAACCGACCCGTGCCCAGGCCTAGCTGCTGCTGATTAGTTGTTAGGTATCCCATCGTCATTTATGAAAAAAAAAAAAAAAAAAAAAAAAAAGAGGGAGTGAGTGAGTAGGTAGGATGCTGATTTATGGATTTTTTTTTCATTTTTTTTGGGATATATATGATATTTTCTATTTATCTAGATTAAGTTTTGATATTTATTAATATCGATGTTTGTTTTTTGGTGTATTTATTTACATTGATATTGCATCTTAATTTAGTTAGCACTAACTATGTTTATTTCTTTTATTGTTTCACGCGCTTTTACACTTGGTATTTGAGTTTTTACACTAGGAAATACGTTTGACAAGGAAAAGACAAGCTACAATTGAGTCAGTTGATTTTAGGTAGATTAGACTGGTTATTTTTTATTTGTAATACATGTTTTTTAACAGAATGTTAAAGGGAAAGTTTAATAGGTTTCATAGTTTTTGGAAATTTAGATAAAAAAATATAGTTATAAAAGAGTTTTAAAAGTCAAAGAGTCAATTGGTAGGTTGCACAAATGAACTAGAAGTCCTTGGGTCGTTTATGGAACAAAGAAAAAAGTTGTCAAAATTATTCTAGCATATTGCCAAGTTGTTGCTCGAGTATCCAAAACAAAATCACTATCGCTAGCCTATTGTCGAGTGGAGCACCTGCTCTCGCTCAAGCGATAGTATTTCCCGAGAAACGTGGTTTGCGATTTTCAAGAGTTCTATTTATCCTATACTACCCAAAATCTCTATATTACATATACCCACGTCCTACATATTATACATACAACTCAATCTTCTTTTGTATTGCACGATCTTCAGCCATGCCTCACATCATTTAGTTAGTCACCCACGTCCATAGGTTGTCTAACTCGATTTTCATCGTTATATGTGATCATAGCATGCTTTTACATCGTTTTGCATACCTTAAACAATTTTGCATCGATTTGCATGTATATGACATTGTGTGTCTAGTTTTAGGTATCTATGGATTTTGCCTCATTTCACGTGTATCCATGCATGTTTTTAGTTAGCCGTTCATTGAGGTATATTGTGACGTCCCGAACTTAAGTTTCAAGGGTCACGTACTAATCATAATAGGTTCTGCCTTTGGTACATGTAAATACTCTTAAACAGAAGTATTACATGTTAAAAACTTATTTTCAATTTGGTAATATATTTCTCATAAAATATAATGGCCAGCAGAAGCACACACCGACGTGAAATTTTTATTTTACAAAAAGGGGACTCGGTGCAGCCACGTTTAGTTGGGGTAGTAGGTTCAACTATTTTTATAAAATCCATCCCAACTCCATTTTCTATGAAATTTATGGCATTAGAAAGATAATTTCAAGTAGTTTTCTAGGCTAAAATATGAGAATTTTTTGAGATCATATAGTATGAACATTTTACTGAAAACAGTGTAGTGTTGCACAGAAAATCCAGATTGACCCTTCAACGTTTAAAAAATTCATATCTCAGGCCACATAAATCAAAATTGAGTGATTCTCACGCCCATATTTAGAAAACTCGAAGAGGAACGTAGCAGTATTTTTAGAGTCTCAAATGGATGTCTATAGAGTTGGAAATAATATTTTGAAGTTGACCTAGAATCTGCCTGGACTCTGCCTCTTTTGGTCATTCGGGAAAAATGGTCTATAAATATGTCTCTTAACATAACATGGAAGACATAACTACATAATTTACTTCCGGTACCATATTACATCATGTCTTATACAAGTTTTTATACAATACCATAGGAAAAACATAAATGAAGCAGTCGAACAAGACATGTAAAAACTTCGATGCGAAGTAACCTTGTCCTTAACTCATCATCGATTATACCGACTGACTTCCACCAACATCACATCTATGGATCTGAAAATTTAGTATAGAATATTATGAGTATAAAGAATACTCAGTAAGATACCATGCTTGGATTTAAAATGTTAATACTACGCAAAAGAAAGCATTCAAACACATACTTGCACATTCCGGCTTGTCGGTGCCCTTCGGACTTGTCCTAAGGTATAGATATCTAACTTTGTGGACTTGTCCACATCTTTCATATTATGGTTTTCATGCATAGCTTAAGCATAAATATTACCATGAAATCCTACAATAAAATTTGGAGAAATTTCGGTTGAGAGATGAATTGAGAGTGCTAGGCTTTGCTTCCTTTTTCTCCTTTCCTTTTCTTTTTTTTTTCTTTCTTCGCGTATTCACTGCACTCTCTTTTACAAGTGATGTTTTGATTTTTTGTGCAAGGGAATATTGCCAGGACATCCCTTATTTAAAGGCAAGAAAACTCTGATCAAAGGATGACTATTTAAAAAAATTTGTGTCCCCACGTGTCCTTGCATTATCCTTACTTACATGCACTTCAATACCTAAAATCAGCACCTCCTACTTGCTTAACACCTCATGCATGCTTAAACATTAAAATATCTCATGTATTTATCCATTACATAGAATTTTCTGGTTTTGCAAGAAATAAAATGCTGGAAACATTACTTATATAAAGGCAAGAAACCTAGGCATTACCAAAAGATGACTAATCAAGAGTTGTGTCTCCACGTGGGCTGAATAAATCCTCATTTCATGCATGCATACACACCTCGAGCTTTGTTAAAAACACCGCCTCTTGCATGCCTAACATGAACATCTCCAGCTTTGATTAACTAGTAAACACCTCGTGCATTAAACTACTACAAAGGTGATACTTCCCCCTTTTACTCTCGGCCAAGTAGATGAAATTAAGGATAATGTTTATCTATAATACTAATAAAATAGATGTAGAGTTTGACCATCATCCCAAATTCCTAATTAGCTAATCTTGGTAAACTTTTAATCAACCGAAAATGCAAACTTGGCAACCATTAATAATTTGGCCATACTAAATTTTGAAAAGTTAAATTGTCATCCTAAAAAAAAATTAAACGAGCAAAATAAACAAGCATAAAATTTTGGAATATTACATATATTGTATCCATCGTTGCATCTATTGACGATTTTGATTGCAAATTTGTCACAGATGTTGCCTAAGAGAGTGATGATTACCATATAGACATCTAGTGCTTTGACTTCCTATAGTAGATCTAAATTCATCTCTTCTACTGCCTAGGATACCTTTCAGACTCAGTTTTCCATGAGCCCTATTTTCGTAGAGCGTAAGGTCATTCTATTTGATCTTACTCCCAATCTTGGTGCCATTTTCACTTCATGTGGATAGGACCCATTACTCGTTGAGTTGTCTCCCCCGCCTAGTCTCCTTGTCGAAGAGTTTTATGCTAATATTCACAATATTAGCATTTTAGGATTTTTCTTTGGAGTAAGACTTTGAAGATTACTGATGTCATATTAATGATTACCCACATTTCCCGGGTTATCCATTTGTTATTCCCTTATCTATCTATTGAGTCTCTCCATGTTGACACTGTTGTCATATCGACTCTTTTCAACAGTCCCTTGGGAGGGGGTCCAACAACAATCCAAACTAGATTTCTTCCGACTGACTCACAGATTTTGTTGCTCATTTCGTGCACAAATCTGTAGCCAGTTTCTCATACCTATTCCTTACTTGTAGATATGACAAGCTTTCTCTATGCACTTTTGTATAGTGACTCTATAAAACTTCCTACTTTCATCTTTATCATATTGTGCATACATTTCATATAACTGTCACTAGGATTGGTCTTCCTTACGCCTGTTTAATTCATTGGCTTGTGACGAGTCTTATGCCTAGCTTTTCAGATGGGACTACGGGGAGGGCTTCCAGGCATATTGGCTAGACCACCATTTCACAGTATATGTCCCATGTTCCTTTATCTTCTGCTCATACTGAGCCAGCTGCACCAGTTGATCCAACTATGCCAGCTTATCGTTTTGGTAATCAACTTTCTGTTGATCCTTTTGATATTCCACAATCATCCTGTTCTGATATTCCTACTTCTACTGCTGATATTCCGTCATTTTCTACCTCATCTCATATTCCACCACCATCGTATGATGGTTGAGATTACATAGTTGAGAGCCACTACTAAGCGCCATACAACAGAGTTCGCCACATTTCGTGGTGCAATTGCCTATGTTTAGAAGGATGTACAATGGATTCGATCACATTGGGATGATGATGATAATTCTGATGAGGCGACGGATGGAGATGATGTTGCTGCTAATTAGTTTTTAGGTATCTCATTTTCATTTGTGACAAAAATGAGGAGCATGTAGGATGCTGATTTGTAGATATAATTTTTCATTTTTTGGGATGTATATGATATTTTTTGCTTAGCTAGATTAAGTTTTGATATTTAGTGATATCAATATTTGTTTTTTTGGTGTATTGATTTACATTGATATTGCATCTTAATTTAGCTAGTACAATTATGAGCTTTTTGTTAACTATCGCAACTATGTCTATTTCTTTTACTGTTTCACGTGGTTTTACACTTGTTATTTGAGTTGTTATTTCAGGAAACATGTTTAACAAGGAAAAGGAAAGCTATAGTTGAGTCAGTTGATTTTGGGTAGATTAGTATGGTTATCTTTGATTTGCAATACATGTTTTTGTCACAGAATGTCAAAATGGGAGATTGTTAGGTTTTATAGTTTCCAATCTTTAGACAAAAATATAGTTATAAAAGAGTTTTAAAAGTCAAAGAGTCAATTTGGTAGGTTGTATAGATGAACTAGGAGTCTTTAGAGTCTTTTATGTAACGAAGGAAAAAAGTTGTCAAAATTATTCTAGCTTGCTGTCAAGCTGTTGCTCGACCGTCTAAAACAAAATCACTATCTCTAGCTTGTTGCCAGCCTATCGCTAGAGGGGAGCACCTGTCGCTCTGTAGTCATTAGACTCTTGCTTGAGCGACGGTATTTTTCGAGAAACTCTAGTTCACGATGTTCAAGAGTTCTATCTATCTTATATTACCCTAAACCTCTATACTATATATACCTACGTCCCACTTCGTGAATTGAAAATATAAAATCCACATAATCAAAACACCAGAAATTCATACTTCCAAATAATCTGTTAGAGTTCTGAAAATTGAGGAAGGTGACCCGAGTTCCGGTTGAAGGAGAATGAGGAGTTTTCGGTGATCCACATGAGATAGACTAATTCAAAAGTTCAAGAGTTAGTGCAGGAGCACACAATCCAAGAGGGCTTTACTGATTACAATCAGGAGGCCAGAAAGTACTAGAATTAATCGAGTTTGGATTTTACTGTAAGTTGATTCGTTTATAATGAATTTTTATTGGTTTCGCCCCGGAGTTATTTTTATCCCGTGAGAGGTTTTTTAGTTATCAATGTTCGGGTGTTATTTACTTTTTAACAATTTATGAACTGTGATAATTCAACATAAGATAGTTGTGCATGTAAATTCATCTGGATTAATTAATAATTTTGACATGTTGCTTTTATTAATTGGTAAATTTAAATTCCGCATAAAACTCTTATTCACCCCTCTAGGTGTTAGTTGAGTTGAACATGGCAATTTCAATAACAATTGTACAAGAGTAGTGTTGTCTTGGAGTGTTCAGTTTGAGGTAAAATTTCTGGGTTTGAGAGGATTTGCAACGTCGAATCATTCTGATTTGTGGGATATGTTGCGTAATTTAAGGTATTAACAATTGTCTTGAATATTAAAATTTAGCATTTTTACTACAAATAGTATTACTAGAATAAAAATATTGAGGAAAGTAATAAATGAATGACGTTTTAATTTGGATTTGATAATAGAACATTTATTACGTTTTTCACCCACTAATATTTGCATTTCTATGATTATTTGACACTTAAATGCACTAAGTGTTTCTATATCTTGGTTTAGGTTGCAAATGGGTGAAAACGGTGGAAAGTAGAAGAAAGGAGCCAAAAAGGACTAAAATGGAGGAAAGTGAAGTTCAGGGATTGAAGTGCAAATACTCTAAACTTGTTTCTAACCTTGTGATGAAGATTCGAGAGTGTTAGAGGTCAATTGGATGAGGAAATGAGTCAAGGGGATGAAATATAGCCAAAACATTATCATATATCAACATTCAAGCTGAAAAGTTTTTCACCGATTTTTAACCTCATGTTGAGACCAGTTTTTGACATGAAAAATGATGAATATCAAAGATGGTATCTGAAGAAAAAGTTGTATCCCTTGGAGTTAGCTTTCCAACGCATTTTGAATCACCTCAATATGACATCGGGAGAAAAAGATATCATCGAATTACTGAAGGCTGTCCGACAGAAAATTGGAAAAACAACGCGGTCGTATGGTTATAAATCCATGCGATCGCATGGATATTACCGAGAACTCAAAAGTTGAATTACTTTGTTCCACGTGATCTCGTGGTTTTATACCACGCGGTCAGATAGGCTTAAAAAATGGCAAGATTTCCTATTTTTGAAAAATTGCTGAAACACCTATGGAAACGCGTTTTGCTTGATTTTCTCGACCTAAATACATCAAAACACGGCCAGAAGCCATTCTTCTACATTTTGAACGTTCTTCAACACATCTTGGACCACAAAAACTCCATGAAAGGCTAATCAAATCATGTGAAGTGAAGGAGGAACTCATCCGTTCTTTGGGATTTCATGTCGGTTATTCAAAATCTTTGATATTTATTTGTTTAAACATTTATGGATATGGATTTCTATCTTTACGAGTTTATGAAAAATTTGACTTAACTTGTATTAGGTTTTTCATAGAAATAATCAGGTTTTTCCTATTGAACAATTGAAATATTTGTTGAATCCTTATATTTCATTGAATTCATTGGTGCAGTTGTTTACCTTCTTATGCCATGAGTGTATGATTGATCTATAACCTGATTTCAATGAATATTTGTGAAAATTGTAAAAGGAATCCAAAATCTAGAAGTATAATTGAGAATTATATTGATCCAGAACGTTAAACTCTTAGATTAAAATGCTGGGACGAAAGCCTTTAATTGTGTTATTAGTTTGAATAATTGACATTGAATTACCAAATCCGGATGAGGAAATTCTAAGCTTCACTATGTTAATTTACTGAATTTCATCCTAAAACTCCGATATTGATTTAATTGATCAACATTGATACCTTCTACACCCTTTTGAGTGAACGAACACCCATTTAGAGACCATTTGATATAGTTTTCCATCTCCCTGTGGATACGACACCCCAAAACTATACTGCGACACCGCGTAACACTTTGGGCGTAATCAGGGTTGGTGAAATTTCCTCAATTTAATAAGGGTGTCAAGAATTTGGCTTTGATTTGTGAAAGTCTACGGTTGGTTGATGATATATTTCCTTGTCATTTCTTTGTCATTGTTAAGTAATTTCCTAAAAGAAAATGTGGTGAGATAAGGACTCAATTAATTTAGTAGTATGTAAAGAAATGACAAGATAATAGGAATGACAACCCGCTTGATGATGCAAATACCTTTAAATAATTGAATTATCAAATGAAAAAGCATCGTGTAAGAGATGACAAAACAATTTGTTGTTGACCAAGTTTGACGTAATGGCGAAAAAAAAAGTAATAGCAATCGGGAAAAATACATAAAGACAACAGTTTCTTTAATATTTTCAAAATTTTAACCACCGCCAAATATAGCGACCATTGACCAATCATGCCATAATAGTTGTCTCAAAATTCTGGAGTGTAAAAAATAAAGCATGTTTAAGTTTATACAGGAGTGTCAATTTGACTTATCGACGTCAATTCGTGTCACAGGCTATTTTCGACGCCCGACTAGTCAAGCCTTAAAAAATTAAAAAATTAAAAGCCAGTCTGCATGATACACGCTGCCTTTTGCAAGCAATTGAATTATTGCATTAGGTAGCAGAGAAAATTGGTTGCAATTTTTTTTCAAATTTTGAGCAGAAATGTGACCGTTTTATTGATAAATCTCATTTTTTCCATCATATCTTACATGATTCAGACTTATAATTGTACCATTTAATCCTTTTGATTTTCCATTCCCAAGTTTGCCATTTTATCAATCAATGAATTACAGGGCGGTTAAAATGCGTACATACAGATGCATATATTTTAAAACAAAGAGGTATAAAGGATTTTTCTCATCAACTTTGTATTTTCAGAGCAGGTCTACCATATAGCAGGTGGGGCATTTGATGTGATGGGTAAATCGATTCTTGGTGAAAAAATTGCGCCCACACAATATGATTCCAAAAGAAATTATTTTGCAAGTCATGATTGCATGCCACATAAATTCTGCTAAATCCTCTTTTTTCTTCCCACTTTTTAAGATTTCTCACTACTGTAGTTTTTTTTCCATTAATGAAATTTACTGTGCATGCAGACTCAAGAGACCCACAGATGACAGACCCCCTTCCGTATGTACTAGGCTCAAAAGGAGAGAGAAAGATAAGGCAAACCATTATGAGACACTTGGTGTACATTTTTTTTTTTTTTTCAGAGAACTTTTATAGATAAGACAAAATAAAAAGGGTGAATCAATATTTTTTGAACAATAAAATATTCACATGAAACCCACCTATATAAGTATCTGTAAAAATTTTGTACAAACAAATTTTGTACAAACAGAATTTTCCAACCATTATTACTAGCAGCTAGCCTCAATAGTCGACTCGAGTCAAAAAAAAGTTTGAATTGTTTTATTTGAGTCGAACTCGAACTTGAGCCGATTCAACTCGAATCGTTAACATTCTTAAGTTTCTATTAAGACACAAAACCCTGCTACATGAATAAAAGCTTTTATATAATAATTTTTAAAATACTCATGCAACAAGTTACTAAAAAAAAAATAATAATAAAATAATAATTCTCCAAAACAAAGTAACTTATTTTAAAGTTGGTTGGACTAGATATTCTTAATACTTTAACATTATCATAACGTATTCAATGGGTATGCCTTCTTCAAACTTCCAAGCCAACCAAAATGCTTAGGCCCTATTGGATAAGGTTAATCTATTTGCACAAAATAAATTACAAAAAATTTGACAAAATTGACAAGTGACGCTTCCTATTGAAGGGACGGCTGGTTTTGTCAAAAGTTTTGTAATTGTAGCAGTCCTATTGGATAACCAATCTTTTTGGTGGAAAGTGGAAATTTTTTTTTCCATTTTCGAATTTTTTTTTTTTTTTGGTGTTTGATAGGATAATTTTTGCTGGCAACTTATTTTCTTTCTTTCAGTGGCCCCACTGCACCTAATTGATGAAAAGTTTTTCCCACGGTGGGAAAAGTATTTTCACATATATATATTTTTTTTTTTTTTGACAATTGGAACAAATTTTAGTTCTAATTGTTAAAAAAAAAAATATTCCTTTAATTGATAATTTTTATGAAGAAAAAAAAAGCCAAATAAATGGCATTCGATTTTCCTTTTTATTTTTTTTACAATTGGAATAAATTCTAGTCTTACCTGTAAAAAAATATGTATATTCCTTTAATGGACAATTTTTATGAAAAACAAAGCCAAACGAATACCAAAAGATTCAAAATTTCAAAAAAAAAGTTTGGTGAAAAATTATATCAATGAAACATAATTAATCGACAATTCCCGATAAAACAAGTTCTAAGCAATTCAATTCCTTATAATTCATTTTTTTTTCCATCCAAATTTCATTCTTGCAATCAAATGAACCCTTAGATATTAGTCTACCAACCAACTAATCGACCATCTTGTTATATCTTAGCACCATGTCAGACCTCAAACTAAGTTATTTAAGTCAAATCTTGCCAATTGTTTGAGAGGTTCCGAGTGGGTCTATCTAGTCATATATAGAGTGATCAAATTTTTCGAGAATGGGAAAGTAGAAAGGAAAGGTATAACCGCAACTACCACCATATTTCCACCTACCACTACCCCTTGAGTCCCTACATGAACCTTTAGTGAAATAATTCTAAGCAAATATTTTATATTATAATTTCAAAACATGGTGATTGATTGAACCACCTTTCCTGAGTGAGGTCGATCATATTTGTTGTTGACCTAAAAAAAATGTACATCCGACATGTCAACAAATCTTCAGGGCCCCTCACGTCTAACTAAATCGTTCTCCTGCACACTAGGATAAACTGTTAGCCACACGTGACCTTCTCCGATGGAGGTGGAGCTGGTCGCGCACACTCCAACGGTCAAATCGGTTGAAGTGAGAAAAATATGTAAGTGTGAGAAGGCTTAAACATGAGCCTCCTATGTGAAAGTGAAGGGGGTCGGCCTTGGGAAATTGATAGTAAAATAGTGAAGTTGCAAAGTAAGATTGAGAGTCTAAACTTGCATTACTTTTGAATGACACCAAGTGTGAACTTTTATATCAGCCTATAGTGAGTAAGAATCATTGGGTGAGGACTGACGTGACTTTATCTAAGCAGTTTGTGACCTCTTGTCATAATGTCGATCCATTTAATGACTTTTTGCAGCCTTAGTGTGATATGTAAGACTAAGATTAACTTTTGGAATTAATTGGAGCCGCCAACGCAGTGTATTGTCACATCATCCACTTGTCATGAGATTTTCACTTAAGATCTTCCCTAAAACATCCTTGATGACTTTACCCCAGCTATATACGGTTAGGTTAACATGAAGACTCGACTAACATGAGTTCGATCATCATGGGTACAATATAACGTAGAGCACAGGGCAGATTTGTACCATGTGGCAGAGTTTAGAACCTCTATTCATAGGAGGCGTAACACTTGTAGAGTCATGTTTTCTAGATATGTATAGGTAAGCAAGATCGTGATGAATTTTATAATATTATTATTTTTTTATAATGTATTATTCTGTATCAAACACGTACAAAAGTACTTTTAGTCATGCTTACCTAACACGGTAATTGTTGGGCATCTGTTTTCTTAAAACGTTGAACCCCAACTTTGAGGGTCCCCTACCGCCCCATCCCTAGAGTATTGTGGAAGAGGTAAATCGCGGAATGTGTCTCATCAGGTCAGGATACAAGAGTTGTTATACTGGTGCCACAAATAGTCTAATTCCAAACCTTGTAAGAGTCGGGAATCGAACATTTACACTGCGTTGTCAGCTCAACTGAGACTACCTCATTCCTGTCCTTTACACCACTGAGCTATGCCCCGAGGGCGTGGACATTTGCTTTCTTGATTTCGAGGAATGTGTCAAGATTTAGACCTTGGATAATACAAGTCCACATATTTTGGTTGTACACAAAAGAGAAAAATTAAATAATGTAACATTTCGTGTTATTATTATGTATTTTTCTTAAAGAAAATGAGTCTTGATAAGGACTCAAGTAATTTAATAGTCTTTAAAGACAAAATAATTGGAGGTTACAAAACCACTTGATTAAAAAAAAATCTAAACAAGTGGATAATAATAATAATAATAAGATAAAAACATTTTTTAACCTTAAAATTGTAACGAAAGTCTTTTGTCGATGCATGTAGTCATGTTGAAAAGCACGATCCTAACAATCATTTAAACCAAAATACAAGTTTTAATGCCTAAATCCAAAATTAAATATAAAAAATTCAAAAGTAGGGTTCAACGTTATTCTAAAATCTATATAATTAGCCGAACATCAAATTAATTACAAGAACATAAAATAATTGATACAAAATTACAGGATACGTAAAATTGCAAAGAAGATGGAAATAAATTTTGAAAGTTCTTGAATCTCTTTAATGGCTTCTTGATCAATCTCATTTGATTCTTCTTCTTCTTCAATTTAAGACACTGATGTATGAAAATGAGTATGGATGTTTGTTATAATAAAGTTTCTATAAAGCTATGAAAGAATGTGTTTTTAGATCAATAAATTCCTATTTGGCTTTCCTCTTTCTAAGAATTATGAACGCGTAACCTAAGAGTCTCATTTGGCTTGAATAATATGTGTATATTGACTCTTTACAAGCCTTCTTTTAATTATTGAATGAATGAATGTATGTATGCATTTATAGGCTCCAAGATTAGGTAAACACAATGCCCTAATTGCTTTCTAAAAAGAAGTTGATCAAAATAGAAAACGGAATAATTTGTGCTTCATATAACCATGCAATATTGCGTTGCGTGTTTAGAAACCAAAATATGTTGTTGCTTGAAATTAACTCCTTTCCACCGCATGGCTGTAAACTTTGCAATCACATGTGATAAGTACATTTTATGCACTTATTTCGGCCTCGATTCTTATTTATTATTATTATTTTAAGTGAATATCTACTTAGTTTAGGTTAAATTTGGTTAATTGTAGGTAAAACTCAAATTGGATAAGTTCGAATGATATTTGATTGAAGTCGTATAAAATTGAGGAATTGGGGACCAAATTGATCAAACCTTGAAGTAGAGGATCGCCCATGCAAAAAAAAAAAAAAAAAAAAAAAAAGAGGACCTGGGATGTACAAGAATTTAATGCATAGGACCAAAGTGCACTTAACTATAAAAATTCAGCTTTTATTGGTTTCCTATTTAGACTCAAATTCCACATGATGGATGATTCATGACTCTCTTGATAGTTATTCTAGACTTTTATATAAATTATTATTCAATTTTTTAGGGGACACAATTTTAGAGATAGAAAACACAAAATCATTAAAATCAAAGGGCAAAAAGCAAAAAGCTAGAATTTGACAATTTTTTAGATTGAAGAAGAATTTTGGTGCAAAATATAATTCTTTCCATCATCAAGATTTCAAACTCAGTTGTGAACTCTATACTTTTTTTTTTCTTTCATTATTTTGAGTAGTTAAATTCATAGTTAGAGTGAACAATGTAATTTATGTGTGACCCTTTAATTTAATTTTCAAGATTTTAGTTCTTTAATTTTTATGTGTTGATTTTATTTATGGATTTTAATCCTTTGAATTATTTGGCCAATAATTCAATGATTTTGTGAATTTATTATAAATCGAGAGGTGAGTTTTATGTTTGAGCCACATAGCAAAATTTAGAGCTAGTATAAAAGTGTAGAGATACATTTTCTAGTTAATATGATCGTTACACAAATTCTTAGAGTTTTAAGGCGTTTAACTAAAGTGTATCCTAATTCGTCATGTATGAAATTGACTTAATTAAATAGAATCAATTTGAACTCGATAGAGGTAAATTGAATATGTTAAAAAAATTCGACCAAACACTACAATAATAATGAATCTTGGTTAGCGAATTAAAAGGGATTCATAGGTGAAATTGTAAGTTGTAGCATCCACATTCACACTCTTTGAACCCAAATTCGGTGGATTGTGCATATTTGATTTATTTTGTTTAATTAAAATAATTAAGTTAAATTATCACATACGGTGTTTTTTGTTTTTATCAGTAATTAAGTTAAACCCACATTCACATCCACGTCTTCTTTTGTTGGACATCCTGATACCATGATTCAATTTAAATCTTTCAGTAAGTAAAGGTAATGAGTTCAAATCCTGAAGACATGATAAAAAGTCGTAAATGGGTAAGTAAGCAGATGCCTACAAAAAATGAACAGTACATATGTTATAATGGTTTAGGTATAGAGGCCGGGTCATTACAAAAAAAAGCGTGTTTTTTGTAACTATCCGACTTCTATGCCTAAACCGTTATATCATATATAGTGTCTGCTTTTGGTGGTTATCGTCATACTTCCCCCTCCCGACTTTTCATCGTGTCCTACGGAATTCGGATCCAAAACCTCTGACTATTGAGAAATTTAAATTAGTAGGTCATATCAAAGCCAAATAAGGTTGTTTTTATAATTGAATTAAATTATAAAATAAATTTGCATCGTCTAATAGACACGGCAGCACATGAACTAACACTTTCTTGTCGATCTCGTGGGTTTGACAAAATAATGAAAAAGTAAAAGTAATCAGGATGTAAAGATAAGATTTTCAAAAAATACCACTTTTTTCACGAACAGCAAATATAGTGAGTGACACACTGACCAATCTTGCCTTTAGCATAGCAAGGTACTTGAGAATTTTGAAAGTGTAAAAATTAGAGGTTTAGCAAAATATTTCGAGAAAATTTTAGAATTTAGAATTTTCAACTCTAGTATTATTGGCAAACCTGTGAAAATATCTTTGAGAATTCCAAAACACCTCAAGCAGTTCCATTATATATATGATGGAGATTAAAATTAGATTTTTTAGTAGATTGTTCGACTTTGACTTAGATTAAAATTAGATTTTAATTCAGCCAAATATGCTCATAGATTCACCTTTTCCTCCAAGAATGTTGTAAGCTTGTCATCTACAAATGTGATTATAGACTCTGCCATCTTCACAAGGTTCTTTATATGGTCCCAGATTCTAAGAGAGCAAATGAGAAGTGATAATTCAAACATTATTTTGTTAATGTTTATCACATAAAAACATTAAACGGCATAAAATTCAACCTCGAGTGCACACATTTTACACTTGAATTTAGAGAGATAAAATATTGAAGTAGGAGGTATACATGAGCTTAGGCTGTCCAGTAAGTCGAGGACCCCACCATCATTCACCCTGCACATCTCTGTTGAAAACTTTTCGTCAAGTGTATAATTATAATATTTTTAACTAATAACTGTAATATTTTCATTCTTCTTTCTATTCCAATTGTTATACAATATATTCTTGTTAGTACATTATTATGAAGCTTTATACTTTTTTTGAATGAATTCTATATTATAATCTTGAATTATACTTCAAGTACATTATTTTTGACATGAAATTTGACACTTCACTCACATGCAAAAAGTGGGACCATAATTAAAATAATCGAGGGCCCTACACTTGTGAGTGGAGTGTCAAAAATAATATAAGAGAAATATGTACTTGAAACACAGTTCTATAATCTTATTAGTTTTGTTACCAGTATATCAAGATGTACCTAAGGGTGTACACCCCCTCACATGGGAGGGGGCTCACTCGAATAAAATAATCGAGTGGGTCCTCCCATGTGAAGGTGTGTATACCTTAATATACAAATCATTATGTACCACTAGTATTTTTCATAATCTTACTCATTATTTTGGACAATATAATTTCTTATTCTTGTATTAAATATGTTCAAACTTCAAAGTATTATTAGTGACACTTGTCTTACGCGGGTAATTGGACATTCATTTTCTCGCTTTGGTGGAATGTACCAAGAAATAGACATTGGATAATATAAGTCAATTTATTTGGGTTCACGCCATTTTCTCGATGAAAATGAGTTGGGATAAGGACTCCATGTAATTAATAGTCTTTAGACACACCCAAGAAAAAGAAAAAGAAAAAGAAAAAGAAAATAGAGATTACAACTAAAATCCACTAAATTCAAAAAATCTCACATTAGATTTCTTAATAAGAATGAGCTTTTTTTTTTTTTATTAATTAGATTTCTTAATAAGAATGAGCTAGGATAAGGACTCAAATTAATTTAATAGTCTTTAATGACAAAAAAAAAGTTTAAATATATTCACCATAGCTTCTAATAACTAGGATACATTTTAATTATAGGAAAAACACATAACTTTTATACAATATCATATTTATATTTCAAACTTTTTTTTTTTTTTATCTATTCTCAAATTAAATATAAATTGTTCTTGATTATGATTTTCCTCTAATATTTTCTCTAAGATAGAGCAAAATGATTGATTTGCCCATTATACTTTTAAGGAAAAATTGTAGCATGAGTCCTAAACTTTTCAATTTGTTGCAGATTATACCAAAATTTTTATTTTTCCACCCATAATCCCAAACCTTTCACTTCTATTGTAGTCGTAGGACAATGGATAGAATATACCCATTAATATGTTAGTCAACCAAAAAGTTAAAAGTTTAAGTGAAGGTAGATTTACATTTCCTTATAGTAAAACAATTACAATAGTTAAATAAAAACTTTTATAGTAAAACAATTACAATAGTTAAATAAAAACTTAGAAAAAAAAAATGAACTGTTCGTCCTCTCCCACTCTGTCCCCCCCCCCCCCCCCTCCCCAAACCCAAATCCCAAAATCCAAAATCAACTAGTCACCGCTCACCGTCGCCACTAAAATTCTCACAACCACCGATATCCAAATCTCAAACAACAACATAGATCGACAATCTCACTTAAATTGAAAAAATTAGAAAAAAAAAAATAAATTGCAAAAGCTTCTCTCCCAGCATGAATTGAACTGTTGTTGTGAAGCCGCTGTGAAATGAATATTGATTTTTGTTGTTGATATATCGACTAGTCACATTACAAACATGAAGGAGTTCTTTTTTATTTCTTGGGTTGTCGATTCGTGACGGTTATGGGAATTAGCCATTTTAGTTAATATTTTATGTTGTATACAACTGTTCTATGTTTTCTTTAATTAACTTTCAGTGGAATTTTCTTTTCTTTCTATCAAATTAGTATTGTAATAAATGTTTATGTGTGGTAGATTTGAATAACTGATCTGTATTGTTTGTCTTGGAATGGATTTGTAGCTAGGGATTTTGTGTTGATCAGACCATCAAAACATGAGATTCTGTCCCAAATGTGGCACCCATAGGGAAGATTGGGGAAATTAACTGCTACAATACGTGGATTCACCTAAAAAGGACAAAGCAATCAGTTGGAGGGCAGAGAGGGGTCCATGGAAGAAATAAATTATTTTTCTAATATTGCTATGAAATTCAACAATTATTCTTCTCAAATTGCCATGCAGAGAAGGTTCCATCGAGAGCAAGTGCATTGTTCATACTTTCAACAATTACATCCAACTGGAGAACTTCGGGCCTGAGGATTACTATTGTTGGTTTCAATATCGACAATGGTGATGGTTTGCAGTGGAGACAGTAGGTAGTTAGACGTCGTGTGGATGAGTTGGAGGTGGTGCAATGTTGTGTAGATGGGTGGAGGCAGTGCGTGGTGACTAGTTTTGTCTTTTTCGGTTTTTGGGATGGGGCCGGAAGATGAACAATTCACCTTTTTTATTTAATTATAGAAATATAAATTTATTATTTTACCATTTCCTTAATTTGTTAAGTTCAATCAAACTTTTAAGTTTTGTGTTGACTAATGGATTAATGGATGGATTCTGTCCATTGTCCTTTGATTGCAATTGAAGTAAAATGTTTGGGACTGTAGGTGCAAAAATAAAAGTTTTGGGTATAATTTACAACAAATTGAAAAGTTTGGGACGGTTGCAATTTTCCTTATTTTTAAATCAATAAAACAAATAATAATATAAAAATGCTATAAAATATTTGACCATCGTTTTAAAGCACATTAATAATATCTTTGAATGAAAATCATGATTTTAGATCAATAAAATATTAAGAATGTGATGAAGAAAAAAGTTAAGAATATAAGTGTAATAATGAATAAATGTTAATGTAATTAAAATATGATTTATTTTTTAAAAAAATATTGTGTGAATACAAACTCCCAAAGCAATGGAGTTTACAACTAAAACCCATTAAATTCAAAAACATCTAATCAAGTGGATAAGATCATTAATATAATAAAGATTTTTTAACTTTATATTTGCAATGAAAGGCTTTGTCAATGCATGCAGTCATAATTGTTGTGTACGCAACTTTGTCATATATGCATCTAATGTCATAAAAAGGATCTTTTCATCATAAAATTCGTTTATTATTACGAGATTTCTTAATGAATATGAGTTGGAATAAGGACTCTGAAGTAATTTAATAATCTTTAAAGATAAAAAAAAAAATTAAATATATTCATACCACAATTTTTAACAATTATAATACATTTTAATTGCATGAAAGGTCCATAACCTTTATACATTATTATGTTTATGTCTCAATTTTTTTTTTTATCGCATTCTTAGTATCATATTAACAAAAATTGTTCCTAATTATGAATTCTCTTCAAAATTTTCTTTATGTTAGAGTAAAAGGACTGGGATGATTACCTGATTGGTCACTGAACTATGCGAAAGGTTTCCAGAGGTCATCGAAATTAAAATTTTTTCCTGTTAGTCACTAAGTATAATCTCATCCATCATTGAAAACTTCAAAAAATTTCACGCTAGTCATTAAACTTTATAAAATATAATTCCAACCATCACTAAGTGATGGATAGTGACTTAATTTTTATTTTTTTTGAAATTCAGTGATCCTTTGAAAACTTCAAAGAAAGTTTAGTGGCCAATCATGTAATTGATAATATTTATGCATTTTTTGTTTTTAATTTTGTGTACTCCTATCATACAATTTTATTATTTTTATTAATAACCTTTTATTCCGAGGGTAACCGACAAGGTTGTCCGTTGAAAATGGGCTATGGACTCCAAAGTAATTTAATAGTCTTTAAAGGAAAAAAAAGAAAAAAAAAAAACGCTAATTGTATTTAGACCATAATTTTTAAATAACTAGATTATATTTTTATTGCATGATAAGTTCATAACATTTATACATTATCACATTTATATCTCAAACTTTTTTATTGCATTCTTATTCTTAAATTAACATAAATTGTTTATGATTATGGTTTTCCTCCAAATTTTCTTTTAGATAGAGTAAATAAATTCATTTGTCCTTTATACTTTTAAATACAAAAAAATAATAACAAAAAAATGCGATTAAATATTTGATCCACATTTTAAAACACATTCACAATATTTTTGTACGAAAATCATGATTAAGAATAAATTTTTTTTAATCAATAAAATGTTAAAAATAAGAATGTGATGTAAAAAAAAATTGAAAAATATAAGTGTAATAATGAATAAAGGATAATGACATTTATTGTAATTAAAATGTGGTGTATGTACAAAAAAAATATTGTGTGAATATAACCAAAAAATATAAATATAAATGGAGGTTACAACTAAAATTCACTAAATTCAAAAACATCTGAACAAGTGGATAAGAACATTAATGCCCCGTTTGATTCTCATTATTTGTAAAATGAGAATGAAAAATATAACTGTTATGTGCTCCACACAATAGATGGAAAGTAAAAAATGATGATTAAATGTGATTGATAATATTCATGTTTTTCATTTTTATGGTTGAAAAATGAGAAACAATATAGTAAGCATTTTTGTGATTAAAGTCTTTGCTGATGCATGTAGTCATAATATTTGTGTAGTAATCCACATTGTTATGTACAAATTTTAATTCACATTCCTTGCGACCCATTACATAAATACTAATAAGCAGTGGCGGACTCTAATAGGTCATAGGACCAACCAATTTTTTTATTTTTTTTAAGTTTTAATTTTTTTTTCCATGCCCATTGGTCTCAAGTCCGGAGAATATACAATTTAAGTGAAATGATAAAACAAAAGTTTATTTTGAGTAAAGATGACATAAAAAATTGAAATGGGTATTCAATACCACCATCAAAATCAATTATAAGCAGACATTTCAGTTGATGCTCGTGTGAATTATGCTTGAGGTTGAACATGAATTCAATGCGTACAAATGTTCATTATGTCGAATTTCCAGAATTATTATCTACGAATCATTGGCAACATAAGAATAATATAGAAAGACAATCATTTAATTACCACAAAGTGTTGTGAGCATACTGGGCATTCATGTGGTTTGCCCTTCTCTAGTCAGAACCAAACAACATCATGTTCGTCCTCTGTCAAATATCGGAGCAGAGAAATGAGCATTTACCCAATCATTGTCGACGTTGTTTGTTCAATTATTTTGTTGGTTTGAATATCTTGTCGTCTTGTCGGCGTTGCTTGTTGGTTTGGATACGAATAGTTAAATTTTTTGTCAACTTTTTGACATGTTTGAGTGTGACCCACTAATATAAAATCTCTGCGTCCACCACTGCTAATAAGCCTGTACTGTCATTGTAAAGAATCTTTAAAGTATAAAGATTCATAGCGAGCAATTGTAAAAGAGAACTATGGTCATTCATGATGAGAAGAACCTTTTTGGACACCCCTGTTTTGGAGCCATTTTGGCCAACTTTTAATACATTTTTTGCATGTTGAAAGGTATGTGGTACCCATCTTTGCAGTAATAATTGACTGCACCTCTTTGTCAATTATCGAAATGGCCATTTTCTACAGAAGATTGGATTTTATATGGAAGGGCACATCAATTATTTTACAACCATTCAGTCAAATATTACTACATCCCTTTTGACAAAGACTGTATAACGGATGGAATTCGACTAAATATTTGCTCCAAAATGAGGAATGATTGGACCATAAAATTTGTGGATTTTACAAAAATATATTAATAAAATTAATGTTTGACCAACTTATAAACATTCATAAGCTTTACCAAACATCTTATCAGTAAACTCAATATGCTTGTCATTGTTAATGCATGTAACTTGAGGGTATTTGAAATGGACTATACTATGTGTACACAATAGTGCACACAATAGCTTACACCCCTCTCACATGGGAGGGGGCCCACATATAATAAAATATTCGTGGACCCCTCTCCATGTGAGAGGGGTGTAAGCTATTGTGTACACCATGAGGTGTACACATAGCTTTATCCATTTGAAATAGTGGTCGCTCAGGTATTTGAAAGGTATAACGTGGGGATAGTTCATAAAGTCGTTTCTAACAGTGTATAACTTAAAATTTTTTATTGATGCTGATTATGTGGAGGTAGACATAATTGGAAATCTACTTCCTTTTATGTGTTTACTCTATTTGATTCTTCTATTAGTTGGAAATCTTAACTTCAATACTTTGTTGCTCTTTCCACTATTCAATGTAAGCATATAACTGCCATCGAGATTTTAAAAGAAGTTTTATGATTTAAAGGTTTATTTCGTGAACTCGGTGTTTTAAATGATAATATAACTGTATGTTCTGATAGTCAATATGTTATCCACATATATAAAAATCTTGTATTTCATGAGCGTACTAATCATATAGATGATAGACTATATTTTATTAGAGATGTAGCATCTTAAGATATGATTAAACTTGAAAAAGTGCATTCAGATTATAACCGTGTAGATATGGGCACGAATGTGCTCACTTTAATAAAGTTGAGAAGCTATCTTACACTTCTAAACATGTACGTAGAGTTCTAATTGTTTTGGAACTTAGTTTGACAAGTATTAAACATGTGTGTTTTGGATTTTGTAGGTTTGTTCGTAATAAAGGCGAATGTTTGTTGGGTATTTTGGTCCCAAACAAGCCTAGGGGAGTATGATGATTAACGGGTCCGAATTACACTTCATATGCATTTTATAGCCAAGGAATGAAGATCCCATCTCCGCGATTTGGTAGCCGAATTGCAAATATAGTTTAAAGATCATTAAATAAATCATTTGGAGGATTAAACGTTCTTGACCTCCTTGCTCAGTGATTTACTCTAGACGACCCATTTATTGGGGCATACTTAGTGTAACCTAATTGCCTATTATTTAAGAGATTTATTTCTTTGGCTTTGATAAAGATACAAACACACGATTTTCTCCTTTGTGCAATACAGCGGTTGCCGGGGTTCTTTAAAAATTGACGTAGTCAAAAGGTGTAAATTCCACTTTGACCTGTCAAAACCTTAATATTTTCACAATGACCTCTTTGATAATAAAAGTAAAAAACGCCCTTAAATACATAAAACTATTACTAAATATTGTTTTGTTTAAAGACAATACTATCCTTTATTTAACAAATAAAAACCAAACATTATACGTAAAATTTCAAAATCAATTGCCTTTTTTTATCTGTTTATTCCAACACAGATACAAATTCTCTCAACTTTCATCCATCTGAACCTTAAAATCTGGAAAATCGATTGAACGCAGAAGGCCAGAAATTTTTTATATCAATCACTTCGATTCAGTAAGTACATTTTACGCATATTTTATTTCGTTTTCATCAAATTAGTATATGTTTTTATCGATAAAATTTATTTCGACGTATAATGTTAACGTAGATAAAATTGTTAATAGATCTATAATTTTTTTAAGCATGAAGAAGAAAGAAAAATTATTTGCATCTTTTAGACGAAATGGATCTGACGAAAATGCATCTTTCAGACAAAACAGAAGCAAAAACATCACTCGACTATTATACAGACAACTTTAACAGTTGGCTATTAGTTAACAGCTGGCTGTTAGTTAACATATTTAATTTTTTTGCCACTAATTTTTTTCTTATAATTAAAAATTATATTTCGCCATGCAGATATGAATGTAATCACAGTTTGTTACTTTGATGATTTCGAACTAGATGAAAGAGTTCGATGTGTATGAAAATATACGAGCGAAAGACGTGGTACTATCGCGGTGGCCTTAACATCAAGTACATCATATGCAGAATTGTATAGTGATTTACAGAACAATCTGAATGTTGATCACTCTTAGTACATATGAAATTAAAATTTATATTCAACGAGCATGAATCAATTTTCATGTCACCTATAAGGATTTATTCGGATACTGGAGTGAATTTTCTATTACTTATAAACCAAAAGCACATGACTCCTCTTTGTGTGACTTTAGCGAGTAAGGATGTCGTGGAAGGTAATTCGGATGAAGGGGATCACAATGGTAATGATTTTTGGGATACTGTGGAGATTGTGTGACGCCCCGAATATAAACTTCGAGTGTCACGTACTAAACATAATAACTTCTACCTTTGCTACATATAAATACTCTTAAATAAAAGTATTATAGGTTAGAAATTTAATTTCAATATAGTAAAATATCTCTGATAAAATTTAATGGCCAGCAGAAGTGCATGTCGACATGAAAATATACTTTACATATACGGACTCGGCGCTGACACGGTTAGTTGGGGCAGCAAGTTCAATTATTTTTATAAAATTCATCCCAACTCCCTTTTTTATGAAATCTATGGCATTAGAAAGATATTTGCAAGTAGTTTTCTAGGTTCAAATATGAAATTTTTTCAAGATACTATGATATGGGCGTTTTACTGAAAACAGTGAGGTATTGCACAGAAAATCCAGATTGACCCTTAAACACTTAAAAATTCATATCTCAGGCCACGGATGTCCAAATCGAGTGATTTTTGTGCCCATATTAAGACAACTCAAATAGGAACACAGAACTATTTTTAGAGTCTCAAATAGACATTTATAGAGCTAGTAATAGCATTTTGAATTGACCCTAAAAATCTGTCCAGTTTCTGCCTCCTTAATCCATCATTGAGTATGCCGACTGACTTCCACCAATTCAACGATTATGGATCTGAAAATTTAGTATAAAATACTATGAGTATAAAGAATACTCAGTAAGATACCATGCTTGGATTTAACATGTTAATACTACACAAAAGAATTTAATCAAACACATACTTGCACATTCCGGCTTGCCGGTGCCCTTCGGACTTGTCCTAAGGCATAAGCAGATATCTAACTTTGTGGACTTGTCCACATCTTCCATATTATGATTTTTCATGCATATTTTAAGCATAAATATTACCACGAAATCCTACCACTTAAGTTTAGAAAGTATCTTACCTCAAAAAAGAATACTAATTCAGCTGCCCAGAACTTCAAATTCCCAGCTTTCAGTTTTCTATCTTTCCTTAGCTCTCTTGCTCTATCTTTCACTTGGGGATAACTTCACGAAAACTTTGAGGTTAAGTGTCCTATTTAGGGGCTATATATAGAGTCTTGAGAGCTGGGGTCGTGCTTGATACTTAACCATGAAGAAATTGGTGGTTAAAGGACAAGTATCTCCAAGCATGAGGTGTCCAAGCGTGATGTGGATTATTGCAGCCATACTTGACTCTTCCTTTCCCATATTTGGACCCTTATGAGACTTATAAGAGATATATCTATCCAATATAAGGTAATAAGGCTTTATAAAACGTGATAGAAGCCTTAAGGTTGAAGGAACTTGATGTTAAAGTGACAAGTCTCCCAAGCATGTGCTGTCCAAGCAGGAGGTGTTTTCTTGCAGCTAACTTTGACTTCTTCCTTGCACCATATGAAGCCATCTCGACTTAGAGGAATTATATTTATCTTATATCAAGTTCTAAATGTTCAAAAGATGGATTGGAGGCTTAATGTTGAAGGAATTGGAGGTTGTGGCTTCTTGCAGCCATTTTTGACTTCCTTCTTGTCTTGCATGGAGCCACATGCGACTTAGGAGATGTGTATCTATCCAATACAAAGTTATAAGTCTTTAGAGGACGTGGTGGAGGCCTTAGAGCTTAAGGAACTGAATGCTAAAGTGACAAGTCATCCAATATTAAGTAGGAGCTGTCTCTCTTTTGTTAAATTCTGATTTTGTACCAATCCTTGAATGGTTTGCACGAAACTTAGGGATAAAAATGCTACATATTTGAAGTCTTAAAGGAGTGGTAGATGTGGATAATTCTTAAGAGTGAAGGAATTTACCATTACAAGGATAAATCAACAAATAGGAGGTGACTAAGCATGAGGTGGTCTCTGGGGTTAAAATCTGGTTTTGTACATATCATTGCAGGTAAAAATCAAGTATCCTTGACTTATTTTAATGTGTTTACCATCCAATTTACCTTCCCTAAGATCCCAAAATATTTTATAGCGTTACTTCCTGAACCATTCATTTATTACTTACTCGATTGATACCCGATTTTCGATCGATTTCAACGATTCGCACCTCAACATTTATAACATCATATAACACCCATATTATTGTGTAGTGATCATGTCACTTCATGTCCCAAATAGGTCAATTACTGATTTAGGGTTTATGGTGACCTTGATCAACCAAATGGAAAGCTATAACCGTTATCGATACTAATTCCACCCCTTCAAGGTTCCAATTGCTTAACAAGCCAATCTTCAACATCTAGATTAACCTAGCTTCTCTATCATCGCTCAATATAGAATTCATCACCTAGGTCGAGGAGTCGAAGGCTAACACCATGTAGAGATCTTAAAACCTCAATAATAAAACATCATTCTAAATGAAAGCAATCAGGAACATTGATGCTAATGACATTGCAAATAGCATGAAACACATCAATCTTATCGGCCAAATGTGATGTGAAATTCAGGGTATTACAGATAGTCCGTGAGGATGATGTGGTTATTCCAGAGACAGATGTCCTTCATCGTGATATCGTCGGTACGCACAAAATTCCATCCGTAGTTCACGACAACGAGAATCAGAATGAATTTACAAATGATGATTTGTTTGCTTTCCGTCAGAAACATGAGCAGGGTGGGACCTCAGGGGTTGGAATGAGTGGACCGTCCTCTAACTCTTCGCGTGTGGTTCCCGATGATGATGATTTGTATGTCGAGCAACTGTTTGAAACAAAAAAGATTTGCAGGAATCTCTGCATCTACTTGCAATGAAATACAATTTTGAGTTCAAACTGAAAAAATCAATCAAGTCGTTGTTGACGATCGCCTGCATCGATGACAATTGCAGTTGGTGTTTGCAAGCGGTGAAAATGGACATGAACAAGTGCTTTGTAGTTCACAAGTATACACTGGAACATACTTATGAAGTGAGAATTGGTCGAAGTGACCACAGACAAGCTCGTGCTTGGTTTATTAGTCGACAGATAATGCACAAGTATCAGGATCCATGGACGATCTACAGACCTTCAGACATCATTAACGACGTCCATCAAGAGTACGGAGCGGTCTTGAGCTACCAGAAGGCCTGGAAGGCCAAAGAATGCGCATTTGAGGATTTAATGGAATCAGCGGAGGAGAGCTATGCTAAATTGGCCAGGTATTGCCACAACATGGAGAGAAATAATCCTAGATTAGCATATTTGATTGAGATGGAGGGCAATAATTGCTTCAAATTTTTCTTCATAGCTCTTGGACAATGTATTCGGGGATTTCGAAATGCCATGCGACCCATAATTCTAGTCAATGGTACAACTCTGAAATCTAAATATGAAGGCAAGTTAATTATTGCTACATGTCAAGATGCCAATATCCAAATTTATCCTCTTGCATTCGGCATTGTAAATAGTGAGAATGATCTGTCGATGCGTTGGTTCTTCACAAAGGTGAGAGAAGTAATCGGGGAAGTCGACCTTGCATTTGTAACTGATCGAGGATAGTCTTTGATAAATGGTATCGCTGAAGTTTTTCCCGAGGCACATCATGGTTATTGCATGTATCATATACAAGGCAACCTGAAGACCAGGTATTGGGGCAAAGACATCATTTTATTAGTTAGAGGAACGGTCGAAGCGTACAGTATTGAAGAGTGTAACAGGTTCATGGAAGAAATAAGAAGTAAATCATTCCAAGTTTGAGAGTATTTAACAAAAATGTGGATTGAATATTGGGCTCGCTCACACTTTCCAGACCGTTGATACAACATGATAACGTCGAACAACGCGGAGTCTCTCAATGCATTATTCAAGAAGGATCGAGAGTTACCCATCCTCGCAATGATTGAGAACGTTCGTAATAAGCTGCAGCAGTGGTTTCACGATCGACGCGCGAAATCACGTAATTGTTCGAGCGTGCTAGCGTCGGCTCAAGAGGAAAAACTCTTTAAAGCTGTAGATGTTACGAGAAAGTTGAATGTGGAACCACTGGATGAGTCGCGCTTCTTTGTGAAATGTGCACGTAATGCGACATACATGGTTGACTTGGCTGATAACACATGCACTTGTAGTCGATTTCAGTTGAAGAGTTTTCCATGTGAGCACGCAGTCGTGATGGCTATGTATCGAGACTTTGCAGCGAGGACATTATACTCTCCTTATTATATGATCGATTATTGGAGAGTAGCGTATGGAGAGACTATATTTCCTCTACCGAATGAAGCTAAGTGGGAAGTTCCCGACAATATTCTCCACCTTAATAGTGTGTTGCCACCAGAAGTTCAACTGTGTGGTCCTGGACGTCCACGTACGTCTAGAATACCATCTACCGGAGAATTTCATCAACCGCGTAGGTGCGACAGGTGCAGAGCCATTGAGCATACTCGTCAAAATTGTAACAGTCATATTCCCCTAAGTGATAATTAAGCCGATGTATTAAATTAATAATATTTTTATAAGAATGTTATTATTCTTCTAAACAGGATAAAAAAATCGAAAATTTCTTTAAAAAGAATATTTAATTTTACTAATTATCAAATTTTAAATTCTTTATTTATTTAAATTTATATTAAAAAATTTAAACATTAGGAAATTATAAAAATAAATTAAATATTTTCGATTTTAATTAAATAATATTTATATCCTTTAATTTATTTTTATAATTTCTAATGTTTAATTTTTATATATATTTATATAATTAAATAAATAATTTAAAATTAAATATATATATATATATATTTATTTATTTAAATAAAGAATTTAAAATTACAAATGATTACAATGTACATAAAGAAATAAAAATACATTTTTACAATAGTTATAAAATTACAAAGAACAAATAAAGAAATTTACGGATCGCCATTAAAATCCCATAAATCAACTGCTAACTTATCCTCAAGTTTTGAATCCATGATTGATTGATGGAATCAAACTTATGAGCTATACTCAAAAACTCGTTATACTTTATTATGTACATGCCACAATCATCCCTACAATTGAACAATAATATGTTGTTCAGTACCATGTATATAAAAACTAAGTTTTAAAGTTAAAAAAATAACAAACACTTACGATACAGTCTGTCTCGCCGTTGTCGGGTCCTGCACGATGGCTAGTCTATCATGCACGAAAATCTCCGCTACTCTAGCCATTAGGGGAACGATCACAACCACTTGCTCCAGGATCTGCTCGAGCTGACCCTGTGTTAAACACGAATGATCGGGGTCATACACATACACAGTCGACTCAGCGAAGACGACCTCCAGTGCAATGTAGTGATGGTTTGCACAGACTGGAATATACAAATTTGTACAACCAGCCCATGACATCCCCCGACCTTCGACGACATCTCGAAAATTCAATCGGCTAAATAATCTGGCACTACGTAGTCGCTACCCTTTTGTCGAAATAACGCGTACTCAATGCCAACGGTCTGGATGAATTCCATATTCAAAATGAGTCGGCTTGAGATGCGAAATGATTTCGGAAGTCTTTCAGCCCAATCACGTAATAGATCCATGGCGAGGTCGATGTGCTGCATCAAGAAAAATAGATAGTTACTTCATCTAATAATTGTAAAATTGTCTACATATAATAAATAACAATATTACTAGTTCACTTACATCGTCGGCGAGCCAAGATCCCGAAGTGGTGATGTCGTGGAACCAGCTGTAGGCGTCCTGGATCGTCTTTCCACCGATCGTGCAGTTGGCCTTGAACAAAGAAACATATAAAATGTTAATTCAAATAAATAATGAGTTAGCGTATCGTACTTCACTAAAATCAGACAATACTTACTCTAACAATATTCTTCTCCACTCCATCTTGAACGCCTTCCATTTGGTGTGATCAACCTCCTAGAACATATTTGGGACTCCTCCATCGATAAAGCTCCTCCTCTTGGCCTCGATCGTGTAGGGAGAAATGACATACAGTGACGGCATCCTCGGCCTCTTGCCGACCACCTGCTCCAGCACATCAACATCACGCTTCTTACCCTCAGTCACGGCCGGCGTCCCTCTTCACCTCCTTGTCAATCACCATCACCTCTTCTGGCCTCCCCTCCTCCGCCATCGTGGCTGCCTTCGTCATCCTCTCATCCTCCACCACCTCCTCCGTCCTCCTCTCTTCCGTCATCGAGGCTGCCTCCATCGTCTTCTCATCCTCCACCACCTCCTCCGTCCTCCCCTCCTCCGCCATCGGGGCTACCCCGCTGTCCTCCCCTCCTCTGCCACCTCTCCAATCCCCGTCTAAAAAAATAACCAGCTTACGAAGTCCTCATCGTCCCAGAATAGTGGGTAACCTCCCTCTCCGTCTCCCCCTCCGTCGCTTTCTCCGCCACGCTCTCTCCCGCAACTTCTACCAACAAGGAGGAAAGACACAGAATAAAAATATTAGTTAAATGAAAAAGAATTTATAATTAAAAGAAAAATTATATGTAATTTTGGTAATTCTCAATTCAAAATTATTTATTTAATGAAATTCGGAAATTCTTTGAAATTGTTTTTAATGAAATTCGGAAAATGTATGGAAACTTCTAAAGAACTTTACGTGGAAATTTTAGAAATTTTACAAACAAATAAAAAATGAAAAATCTCTAACTAAAAATTAATTAAATTTAGGGTTTGACTCTTATTTACGAGCCTTTAATTAATATATTAAAAGTATTAGAAGGATAAATCGTAACACAAACCTAAAATTTCTAATTATGGGGTTCGAATCTTTTTTTTTTTTTTCGAAAATAACGTTTTCTTGTATTGTATCATGTGTCGTTTTCTTTTCCATTTTTGTTTTTATAAAACGTAATTGAATGATTGAAATATTATTCTTTTCTTCCTGCAATACGGTCTATTTTTCCATATCAACACGCCTAAAAGTATGAACGCTTGTGGGAACTGTGTGGTCCGGTCTATATACTTTCTCGCTTTGACGAAATGCACCTAAAATTGGAAAAAAGTCATCTTCTTTGGCCTCCAATTGTGGGAGGAGGGTGTAAACAAATAAAAGGAAGGTTGTCAAGAATTGGGCTTTGACTTGTAAGAGTCTATGGTTAGTTGATGATACATTTCCTGATAATCGTTAAGCAATTTCCTAAAGAAAATGTGGTGATATAAGGACTCAATTTCAAAACATAGTAACTTATTTTAAAGTTGGTTGGACTATATATTCTTAATAATTTAACATTATCATAATAAATTTAAAGGGTATGCCTTTTCAGAACTTCTAAGCCAACCAAAATACTTAAGGGGCGTTCTCTTCGTATTTTAGTTTTGTATTTTGAGTTTTGAATTCGTTTTGTGTTTTGTGTTTTGGGTGTCCATTTTGAGATTGTTGAAAACTCGTTCTTTTTGTCGTTTTGAAAAAATATTTCTCAACCCGTGTTTTTTGAGTTTTGACAGATTTGTGAAGAAAACAGCCAAAACGTAAAAAAGTTGTTTTCTGTTTTCTTCACAAAATTTTCAACCGTTTTCAAAAACTCGTTTTCGAAAATGAGTAAGAGAACACGTTTTCAATATTTTGAAAAATTGAAAACAGAAAACGGCCGAAAATAGCAAAAAGAATGCACCCTTAGATATTCGTCTACCAGCTAACTAATCGACATCTTGTTAGACCTTAAAATCATGTTAGAAAGGAAAGGTTTATATTATAATTACCACCATTTTCCACCTACAAGTACCACTTGTGTCCTTATATCAACCTTTGGGGTAAGAATTGATTTTTGAATAGTGGTATGATGGGAAATGTGTGGTTAAAAAAGGAGGAAAAGTTATTGATGTGATGAAAAATGTTATTTTATTGAAGAATGTGTGATTGAAAATGAGAATTGATTCTCAAAATCAATACCAAACAAGCTCATAATTTCAAAGCATAGTGATTGTTTGACAACCATATTTGAGCGAGGTCGAGCTTACTTATAGTGTCATGTTTTTGTAGATATGTAGAGGGAAGCAAACCCATGATGATCAGTAAAGAGTCTAATTATATTTGGACGTCGGATGCTTCGAAGAAGGCTTGAGTAACATTTTCAACCATAATATTATTGTAATACTTTTATTTTTTTTATTGTTTACTTTCAATTATTATGTTTCTATTGATATTATAATGTATTTGTTAAAAAAATTATTGTAAATGGGTGCGAATCGGCGTGTGCTTTGAGTTTTAACTTCTAGGTAAAAAATTTCCAACTTTAAAGAATGAAATATTTCAATAATTTTGAACGTCACTATCAATTCAACAACTGGTAAACAGTATCAATGCGAATTATAGAAACTCGAGTTTAATATTATTTAGAAACATTGTAATTTTTTTTTCTTTACCATATTTCAATGGCTCGACTTCGTATGTGGGTTGTTACATTTGGTGTATTATACATTCATTAGGATGCATGGAAACATCTAAAGACGTGTAAGCGTTTCGTTAATTCTTTGAAAACGTTTTAATAAAGTTGGAGAACTCCATGGAATCCACTCTGCGTGAGAATTTCATAAATTTTACATAAAAAAATAAAATGAAAAATGAGAAAACTTAATTATAAACTCCTAATTATTATATTAGGAGAATTATGATTAGAAAATTTTAACATAAACCAAGATTTTCTAATTCTTTAACCGGCCATCCTCGGTAAACTCATCCATCTCTTAAAATTAGGCATGTTTGATACTTTAAAATTTCTCCTAGAACTAGGAAAATATTTACCAACTTCCACATTTTTGTTGTTTGATACCAAATTTTTGTCATAAAATTCATTTTCTTGATTTTGCTCACACGCCCACGTTTTCCCACTTTAGTGGGCAAACCAATTCCATTTTCCCCTCTTCAATAGAAACAAATTCTAGACTCAATTGTAAAAAAAAAAAAAAAAAAAAAAAAAAAAAAAAAATTATCATTTTAATGGACAAATTCCATGTAAAACAAAACCAAACAAATAATATTCAGTATACAATTTTTATTTTTATTTTTTTTTTGCAATTAGAACAAATTCTAGAGCTAATTGTAAAAAAAAAAAAAATAATAATAATAAAAAAATAATTTATTTAATGGACAATTTTCATGAAAAACAAAGTCAAATGGACACCAAACTTTAAACATTTTTCAGGTGAAAAATTATACCAGTCAAACACAATTAATTACAATTCTCAGTAAAACAAATTCTGGGCAATTCAATTCCCCTATAATTCATTTTCTTTCCACCCAAATTTCACCTTTGCAATCAAACGAACCCTTAGTGTAGATAAGAATTATATATTTATTGATAATACATTAGTTTGAGTTTTTATCTATTATGAATAATTGTTTTAATATGGAAATGATTATATGTTAAAATTGTAATTAAATTAGACTAATCGTTGTATTTTTGTTATTTAATTTATATTAAACAGTTTTTTTGAATTTAAATATTGAATTTTAAAAATAAGTTTTTCACATAGAATATTTGTAGCATTTCATATCTTATTTTTTTTTTAGAAATAACGTTTTCTCATATTGCATCATATCTTGGAGTATTGAATATTGAATAATATTAAATGTTAAATTACATTCATATTTGTCTGAAATTCGATGTATAACAAAAAGGCAAAAAAAATAGTATTAAGCTAGCATCACTCAAACTTTTATGAGCAACAATATCAGAATAAGTATAAAAGTACTAACCTCTCAGGTATCGGGCATCACTAGATCAATCTTTCATAAGCCTCATAGTTCCCTTGAACATATCAATCTTTGCATTTCGAAGGATGACAGCAGTACCCGACATCACTAGATCAACCGAGGAAGAAATATAAACAAGAACCAAATGGTTATACAGCTGAAAACCAAAAATGCAATCATCCATATTAAAGAAATACTCTAAGTGAAGGAAACGTGTACAATAAACCATAATCCATTAAATAGATGGAAATTACGAGATGCATTGTTTGAGGTTTAAACGATGATTGATTGAAACAAAGACAACTAAGATGTGATAAAACACACAACATAAGATAAATCAACAATCACTTTTGAAACATGCATAGTAAAAGCAGCATCAAACATTTACTCGGATAATGTTTGACCCATTAAACAGAGAAAGTTCAACATCCCTTGACATGATGACTATTGGACAAAAATGTGGCTGCCCACTTGGATCTCTTAGTGGTTTAAAGCAGGAAAATTCAAATTCTAGATGACAATTTTTCATCGTATCCCTGTTTGGTTTAGAGAAAAATCAGGTTTTAGTAGATTTTTATATAAGTTTATGAAACATGTGGTTGAAAACTTATGGGTCCAATGAAACATATGGTTAAAATTATTTGTCGACTTCTTAAATTTTAATTCGAATTTATACCTAACCCAAACGGAGGCATAGTAATCTCCTTCCTAGAAGAACTTCTCATGTCAAATATATTCCTATATAAAACTGTTTTCAAACTTATGTTGTTGCTATAAATTTTCCCTAAATCAACGAACTTAAAAGAAAGTCGATGATTGATTACTAGGGAACAAACTCATAAAGCTTCTTGTCTTAAACTGTATTCCCAAGGCTTCTGATTTCACGTAAAGAAACTTATAATTTTACAGCATAAGATACAAACTACCATGGTTTCCAAACTGAATGAAAAGCCTTTTTCTTCAGGCCGCCCAGCTCAGGTCAAAGACAAAAAGAACTAAAAATCTTCCACGCCCAAAAAAAGATAAATCAGCGATCATAAACATACTACAGACCAAATAATTGACAAGAGAAAAGTGTGCGTCAAAAAATTATTTGTGTCTCTCTAAAGCTAAACATATTAATACGAGAACCTTTATTTCTACCCCCAATAAAAAATATTAATAAAGGAAAAAACATATTATTCAAAAAAATAAGCCTGAAGAATCAAAACCCGTTATTTACAATTTTACAGGCATAGAAACCCATTCTAATAACTTAAATATTCGACCTACTACATTAATCATTTTCCACTTGATCATGAATTTGTGCTACGTTATGCAAGTATGTCTAAATTATGTACATAACACACATATGCATACCTTGGTCATTGCGAGCGGTGAAGAGGATAGTACCAGTCTCATCGCCAACAAGACATTCAGCATTGCGGGTGTTGTGCATGTGGGGGGAGATGGCGCGGCCTTTCTGCAATACCATATTGGAATTAAAAAGAATCTAGGCTTTGATTTTGAGACTTTGAGTTCTTCCTTCCTTTTGTTTTAGGAGGGCTTGGGCTCGGGTTTGGAAATAAATTCAAAAATTGAATTTCTTGGTCTACTTTAGAGATATCATTTCTAATTGGTTTAAATTCTCAAAATTATAATTTAATAAAATTATTTATGAAAATTTAGAATTTCATAAAAAAAATTAATTAAAAAGTACGGTTTGGTTTGGTTTTTTGCGGTTTTGGAAAATCAAAACCTAAACCAAACCATTTTGAAACGGTTTGGTTCGGTTTGAGAAAAAAATAATTGCGAGTCCACATGGACCCGAACCAACGGTTTCAAACCAACAATTACGGTTTGGTTTACGGTTTGTACAGCCCTACATGTGACCACCACTAGGCTATTGTGGTCAAGGGGAAACACGCGTATGCCGCCTCCATAAATCCTTATATGGCCTCGAACAAGCCTCACGTCAATGGTACTCGAAATTATCTCATACTTTATCCTTGTAGGTTTTAGTCAATCTGCAGCTGATCACAGTCTCTTCACCAAAACCAAGGGGTACAATAATTACTGTTGTTCTTATATATGTTGATGACATTCTGGTTGCTAATAATGACATTCCTGCCATCGATTCCATCAAGCGGCATCTTGCTTAGACCTTCAAAATCAAAGATCTTGGCGATCTCAAATATTTCCTAGGGGTTGAAGTTGTTTAATCCCCTAAAGGCATCTTCATCAATCAACGGAAATATACTTTTGACATTCTCTCTGATTCTAGTTAACTCAGCTCTCGCACCGCTTATTTTCCCATGGAACAGCATTGCAAACTTAATGACTCAGATGGAGAACTTTTGGATGATCCCAGTTCATATCGTCGATTGATTGGTCGTTTGATCTATTTGACTATCTCCCGTTCGGATATAACCTTCGTTGTCAACGTTCTAAGTCAGTTCATGCATGCTCCTCGTACACCACATCTTTATGCTGCTCACCGCTTGCTCCGTTATTTGAAAATCACTCCTGGTTATGGTCTCTTCTTCTCATCCAACTGTAGCTTTCAAATATTTGCCTTCTGTAATTCTGATTGGGCTAGTTGTCCACTCACACGTCGTTCTACAACTGGTTTCATCATCAAATTGGGTGGTAGCCCCATCTCTTGGCGCACTAAGAAACAAACCACTGTCTCTCGTTCTTCTGTTGAAGCTGAATATTGTGCGATGGCCACTACAACTTGTGAACTTATTTGGCTTTGCCTCCTTCTACAGGAACTCACTGTGCCTTATCCACAGCTTATTCTACTTCGATGTGATAATCAGGTTGCCATCCACATTGCTCGCAATCCAATTTTCCATGAACGAACAAAACACATTGAATTAGACTGTCGTCTCGTTCGTGAGAAAATTAAATGTGGTCTTATTACTGCCTCCTATATTCCTACCTATCAACAACAAGTTGATATCCTCACTAGGCCATTGGGATGTCATTTGTTTACCTTCTTTCACTCCAAGTTGGGCATTACGGATTTCATGCTCCAACTTGAAGGGGAGTATTATAGCACCCTAATTATAGCATGGAATTGCATCAATCAAGCACAGGAATCAAACCGACATTTTCCTTATACATTTATGTATAAATACTGCACTGCAAATCACAAAAGCAATAAACAAGAATTTACCTTCTTTCTCCATCCTTTATCAATAACTATTTCTATGCTAACCAACTATAAAAGTTGTAAATATTGTCTGGTTACTTTTGGAGATGGTGCCCAAAGTAAAATAGAGGGTTTAGGCATTATTGTGGTAGATAGATTACCCATTTTGAATGATGTTCTGATTGTTGTTTACTTAAATGCTAACTTCATTAGTATAGTCAAGTATGTGATGATGAGCTCATGTTAATGTTCACTAAAAGCACATGTAAGGTTTCGAAAAAGGATGATAGATGTGTTCTACGTAATCTAGGTCTAGTGATAACTGCTATTTACTGGATTCTAAAATTTACTAGATTCTAAAATTTCATGTCATGTTACGAAAGCTGATTTTACAGACCTTTGACACAAACGGTTGTGACACCTAAACTATGGAGATCATGTCAAACTTACCAAACTCAATGCAATAAGAGAAGTTCCTAAACTTATAGAAAAACTTAAAGGTATTTGTGGCTCATACTAGAAAGGTAAAAAAATAAAAAATAAATAAAAACTAGAATTGCACACAAATAAGGTCAGTTTCTTATTACATCTCACAACAATCTTGAATTACTATAGATGGACTTGAGGGGGCCAATTCAGACCAAAAGCCCAGTGAAAAATATATATTTATGTTGTTGTTGATGAGGATTTCTCTAGGAGCTCTTGGGTAGATTTCTTGAGAGGGAAATCACATGTTTTCGAAAAATTCATATTTTTATATATAAAATGGACCACTAAAAAAACATTTTGAGGGGATAAAAATTGTAAAAACTAGGAGTGGTCTTGGTAAATAATTTGAAAATGATAGCTTTTCTAAATTTTATGAAGAGATGGTTTTTTCATGAGTTATTAGCTCCTAAAACTCCTAAGCAAAATAGTGTGATAGAATGGAAGAATATGTCCTTACGAGAGACGACTAGGGACATTAAATAGCAAAAAAACACCTTGTTAAATTGTGGGTTAAACTGTAAATACTACTTGTTATATCTTAAACCATGTGTCATTGAGAACTGGTACCTTACAAATTCCTTATGGAATCTGGAAAGGTAGGAAACCCAATCTCAAGTATTTTCATACATTTGGAAGCAAGTTTTATGTATAAAGCAGAGAATATTTGGGAAAGTTTGATCGAAGAGCTATAAGAGAGTGTTGATTGGTTACTCAAAAAATAGTTGTACTTATAGAGTATATAACATGAGGACTCAAACCATTGTTGAATTCATTAATGTTAAAATTGATGATACTGATGATTTCTGTTAGCTCAATCAAAGATGATAATGAGCTTAATACAAGACTTGCAATATCCTTTGCAAGTTGAAATGGATCAAAAATGATTATTTTGTTTTTATGATAAAATCTGATGAGCTCGAGCTGAGGAAGAAAGAAGGAGAGATAATACAATGCTAAAATTGAGGAGAGAAAATCTATCTTTTGATACAACCATACTTCACACCATATACTAGATTATATGATGATGGTTGATATAGTACAATACAATATTAAAATAGAATCTGACATCACTACAGTAAACATAAGCAAGTTGCAAGCAAATACATTTAAAAATAAAATACAATACAAAGTGTGACAATTGAAATGGATGCTTCACACGTTTTATCCTTCAATCTCCTCCTTGAAGCTTCCATTTAGCACACTAACTTGTTGCTTCAATTCCTCAAAATGAGCCTTTGCAAGAGGCTTAGTAAATAAATCAGCTAACTGAATTTGAGAAGGACAATAATGCAGATGAATTTCACCTTCTTTCTCTGCTTCCTTGATTGCATGAAATCTGTCTTTGATGTGCTTTGTCCTTCCATGGTTGATTGAATTTTTGGCCAAGGCAATAGCTGACTGATTATCAACGAAAATTGAAGTAGGATCAGATTGGTTTTGATGCAAATCACCCAGAATTTTCCTTAACCAAACCGCCTAATTTACAGCAGATGATGCAGCCACATATTCTGCTTCTGCTGTTGATTGGGCTACTATATCCTGCTTCTTTGAGTTCCAACAGAATGCACCAGATCCCAGAGAAAATAGGTACCCAGATGTGCTCTTCATATCATCCACTGAACCAGCACAATCACTATCTGAATAGCCATTCAAAACTGATACAACTCCTCTTTCATAGTACATACCAAGCTTGAGAGTTCCTCTGATGTATCTTAGGACTCTTTTGGCAGTGGCAAAGTGAATTTGCGAAGGATTGGACATAAATCTGGACAGTAGACTTGTAGCATACATTAAATCAGGTCTTGTTGAAGTTAAATACAACAAACTCCCAACAAGACTTCTGAAATTTCTTTCATTTGCTGGCTGATCTCCATCATCTTTTGATAACTTTGTATTCAATGTTATAGGCATATCCACTGGTTTGCAATCCATCATGTTAAACCTCTTCAAAATATCAGTAGCATATTTGTGTTGTGACATAAAAATCCCATCAGACCTCTGTTCAACTTCTATTCCAAGAAAATATTTCATTTCTCTCAGGTTTGTCATCTCAAACTCCTCCTCAAGCTCAACTGTGAATGATTGAATTAGTTAAACATCATTCACAGTAATCAACAAGTCATCCACATACCAAGAGATGATCAAAACATTTCCATAAGAGTCTGATTTTACATAAAGAGTGTGTTCACTTTCACTCTTTTGAAAACTATTGCCGCACAAATAGCCATCAATTCTGCTATACCAAGCTCTTGGAGCTTGCTTTAACCCATACAAAGTTTTTCTTAACTTGCACACATGATCAGGTACTGATTTTGAAATAAAACCATCAAGTTGTTCCACGAACACATCCTCTTCAAGTTCTCCATTGGGAAAAGCTGACTTGATGTCAAGCTGATGAATTTTCCATCTCTTTTGAGCAGCTAATGCAACCAACAATTTGATTGTATCATGTCTAGCAACTGGAGAAAAAGTTTCAAAATAATCTACACTACATTCTTGTGCAAAACCTGTAGCTACCAGTCTTGCTTTATACTTGCAGATTGAACCATTAGGATTCATCTTAGCTTTGTAAATCCACTTTACTCCTATCACTTTCTTATCTGATGGTCTTGGCACCAGCTCCCAAGTTTCATTCTTTTGAATCATTTTTATCTCCTCTTCCATTGCATTTATCCACTCAGGGTGTTTTGCAGCTTCTTCATGACTTTTTGGCTCAATCATAGCCATATAACATCTTTTATGTACTTCATTCAATGGTCTAATACCACTAGGAGGTGGACTAGAGCTTGAAGTAGATTCAGATGGTCCAGCATTTGAAGCACTTGACTCTATCTCAGGCTGCTGACCTTCAAGTTCTGTCACTGGAGCATTTTGATGCACAATAGGTACTGAAAACTGAGGCTGCTGAAATTCAGCTTCTTCCCACTTCCACTTAGCATTCTCATCAACTTTGATATCTCTTGAGACTACAATGCTTTCAGTCTCTAGATTATATACTCTATAGCCTTTTGATTATGAGTTATAGCCAAGAAAAATACCTCTCACAGCTTTGTTGTCCAGTTTATCCCTCTTGTTATCTGGAACGTGTATATAGCACAGAGATCCAAACACCATGAGGTGTTTTACAATAGGTTTCACTCAGTCCAAGCCTCAATAGGAGTCTTACCCTTCACAGCCTTGGTTGACAGTCTTCTACAAATATACTGAAGTATACACAACTTCTGCCCAAAATTTCTTTGGTAACTCCTTCTCACCCATCATACTTCTGGCCATTTTCATTACTGATCTGTTCTTCCTTTCAGCCACACCATTTTGTTGTGGAGTGTATGGTATTGAAAGCTAGTGATGAACACCATGCTCTTCACAAAATTGATCAAACATTTTCGAAATATACTCCTTGCCATTATCAGATCTTAGCATCTGAATTTTACACCCAAACTGTCCTTCAACTAAAGCTTTAAACTTCTTGAAAATGTGAAAAATATCAGACTTATTTTTCATGAAGTACACCCAGCACATCCTTGTACAATCATCAATAAAAAGTACAAAATACAAATTTTGACTCGATGAAGGTGTCCTCATAGGTCCACATATATCAGTGTGCACTAATTGCAGTTTTTGAGTTGCTCTCCAAACTCCATCAGTTGAAAATGCATCTCTATGCATCTTTCCATAACTGCAGCCTTCACACACTCCTCCTGGCTCTCGTATTTCAGGAAAGTCTTTTACCAAACCTTTAGAGTGTAGGTAAGCTAAGGACTTAAAGTTATAATGCCCATATCTCTTATGCTACAGATTTGATTCATCAACATTCACCACAACAGTATTTGCAATTACAATTTGCCAACAAATACTAAAGCTTTTGTTCTTCATAGGCACACAAGCAATTTCAACATTATGTGGATCATGTATTTGGCACAAACTATTCTTGAAAAACAATGAATATCCATTTTGAACCATCTGTCCAACACTTAAAAGATTTGAACTCAAACCAGGTACAAGTAAAACATGGTCAATATACTTCATACCTTTGTTAGTTTGAACAGCAATAGTTCCAATTCCCTTGGTAGATACCACTTCACCATTTCCCATCTTGATTTGGGCTTTACAATGTGGATTCAAATCACATAAAATCTCCTATTTGCTTGTCATGTGATTTGTGCAAGCACTGCCGATAAACCAAGAATATGTTTCCACTGTGTTTGACATATGGAATGCCAAGAAAAGATGATCCTCTGGCTTCTTTTCACTTGCCATAGAAGCTTGTTGATATTGATTTCTGGGCTGATGATGTATTGGAGTTTGATTTGATCGATTACTAAAGTAATGCTTTTCAGGATGTCCAACCTTATTGCATACTCTGCATTTGTGTGCTTTCCAACAAAATTTATCTCCATGTCCTGATTGACCACAAACACCACATGGAGGATAAGATGTTGATTGTTTGCTACTACTCCCTTCTCTATTTTTCTTATTATCATATTGTTTCTTCCCAGCAAAATTTCCTCTGGTATACTGCTGCTTATGCTTGGCTACAAAAGCACTTTCAGCTGATTTTTCATTCCTCGATGTTATCCTTTGTTCATAAACCAATAAAGCACCTGTAAGCTCAGTTAAAGTGAGACTTGCCAGGTCTTTAGTATGTTCAATGGCTGTTGTCATAGCATCATATTTTTCAGGTAGGGTAATCAGCACTTTTTGAACAACCTTCTTATCTGCAATCTTCTCTCCATTTAACTTGATTTGATTCACAACATCAACAACTCTTGAGGTATAATCTTTGATTTTCTAAGTCTCCTTCGTCCCGAGATTTTCAAACTCCCTACTCAAAGCTTGCAATCTTACTACTCTGACTTTCTCTGAGCCTTTAAACTCCTCATCAAGTTTATCTCAGGCCTCCTTGGCTATAGTTGCAGCCACTATTCAGGGAAAGATCTCTTCTGAAACGGCAGTAAACAAGAAAGACAATGCTTTCATATTTTTCATAGATTGTTCCTTGTGTTGTTTGAGTTGAGGAGCTGTATAGTTTCCCTCTGGTTCAGGTTGATCATAGCCTTGATCAATAATATCACATAAATAGTGTGCCATTAGAAAGGCTTTCATTTTAACTGACCAAAAGTCATAGCTTTCACCATTAAAAAGGGCAGGTAAAGGCAATGAAGATGAGCTTGAACTAGACATTTTTACCTCAGAAAATACCAAATTTTATAATACTGGAATCAAGGAATTTTACCAAATTTTACAAAACTTACTGGATTCGGTGATACAGAAAATACCAAATTTTGAAGGTAAATACTGGATTTAGAGATACGGTATCTGGTTACAGGATTTGAAGATATCGTATTTGGAAATTCTGGATTTTAGGAACTTACCGAATTTGGCAAAGAAAATACCGGATTTTGGCTTAGTGTATATTGAAAATACCGGATATAGGAAATGATCTTTTAACTTACCAGTATTTGGCTTAATAGATTCCCTTGCTCATCGTATTTCAGCTTTTTCCTGAAACTTATTGGTTTTGATTTCTTCTTCTTCCTCAAGCTTTCTGGTCCATTTTTTCAACGATCTAAAGCTCTGATACCACTTGTTAGCTCAATCAAAGATGATAATGAGTTTAATACAAGACTTGCAATGTCCTTTGCAAGATGAAATGGATAAAAAACGATCCTTTTATTTTTATGATAAACTCTGATGAACTCGAGCTGAAGAATGAAGAAAGAAGGAGAGATAATACAATGCTAAAATTGAGGAGAGAAAATCTATCTTTTGATACAACCATACTCCACACCATACACTAGATTATATGATGATGGTTGATAGATTACAATACAATATTAAAATAGAAACTGACATCACTACAGTAAACATAAGCAAGTTGCAAGCAAATACATTTAAAAATAAAATACAATACAAAGTGTGACAATTGAAATGGATGCTTCGCACGTTTTATCCTTCAATTTCTCCTCTTATTCACCGGAACTTGAGATTCATAACTAGGAAGGACATATTAATGATACCCAGAATACCCAAAAAATTGTGTTGTAAATTCTAAAAATAACAGTCAGATATAACTTTCAGTACTCGATTCTGAACCAGCCATACCCACTAGAAGAAGATAGTGAATTGTAGGATAGAAGGTAGCCTCCTACTTCGATCCAGAAGGTACATGGACTGTACAACGTGTTCTCAGATCATGGAGATGAAATGATGTAGTGACAGAGACTTGCCACAAAACTCAAAAATGAATGTTATATATCACATATTGAGCCTAAAAATGTAATTGAGGCACTTGGTGATGAATCTTGGGTGCTAGCAATGTAGGAAGAATTGGCTCAATTTTAGCGAAACAATGTATGACAGTTAGTACATCGACTAAAATATTCAAACATGATTGAAACAAAATGGAACTTCAAAATAAAATCAAATGAGCATAGCAATATTGTCAGAAACAAGGCACGACTAGTTTCATAGGGTTGCACTCAAGTTTAAGGAGTGAATTTTGACGAAATGTTTACACTTGTGGCCAAACTTGAATCCATTAGACCCTTGTTATCTATGACATGTCAATGTGATTCAAAATCTATTAGATGGATGTCAAGAGCGGCTTTCTGAATGGAATCCTAAATGAACAAGCCAACGTTGAGCAACAAAAAAATTCATTGATCCATATTGTAAGGTTCTAAATTTTATATTTTTAAATTGGTTGATGTAGCCCATTTAAAAAACGAGCTATGGAAGATTGACTCATTAAAGGTAATCAAAGACCAAGCCATAAGTTATTTAAAAATCCAACAATTCATGACAATAAATTTAAGTAAATTTGAATACAAAAGTTTAATGAATAACTGGGTTACCAGAATGGTCACTACATGGTATTTTACATAGGCAACCCAGGTTCGAATCACCATACCGATGTTTTTATAAAATATTTTTGAGTTTAAAAAATCATCATTTTGCACATTAAAAACAATTATATCAAGTTAATTGGATGAAATAATTATTTTATTAGTGGGCATTCATAGAGATAAGTTACAAATCATATGAATAGTTTATTTTCCTCTATTTTTCATTACGTAAATGTTTTATAATAAATTTCATAAGAATTATTTTTTTATGGCTTAAAACTATTTAAATTTCTAGTTAAAGACTAATTTAACAATGTTAATGATAATATAACTCTCTCATTTAGTTTTTCGCTATAAAGAGAGGTTACAATAAGGGGAAAGTCACTTTTTCATTACGTCTCTCCTCAAATCCGAATTCACTCTTATTTTCTCTCAAAAAATACCCTTTATATTCAGTTAAGCTTAAAGAAATAGCAAGAATGCGAAGGAGAAAAGCTTTTACAAATTTTGTTCCTTTTTATTTCAAGAAAAACCAAGGTACGTAGAGGTGCAAGTGGTTATTTCATTTTCAACTTATGATCGTTAAAAGTATGAATGAATTGATAGCTCCAGGTACGATGCCCCGACACTACTACAGTTGGAATGATCATTCTCCAACTCTACGTGTTATGATAATTCTATAAAAATTGGATTTTGTCGAAAATACATCTACTTATGATGGTTGATTTGATTTGCTTGGGGCGTGGATGATGGTAGATAAAGATGCAATGTGCTATGGAGAAACTAATGACTTATTGTTTTTATTCAATTATGAAATATTTACGTGTTTTTCTTTAAATAAATAGATTTCTATGAACATTATTTGTGACACTATTCTAAAAAGATTTTTATGAATTAGATATGTTAAAAGTAGTTATGTTTTATAGAAATAAAAGTACAAGTTACCGTTCATCACAAAAAAGTGAGCGATAAGATTTAGTGTTGTCGTTCTATCCTTGACTTCAAAAATTCGTAACACAATCGTTACTTGAAATTTTTGGACAAAACCAATAGGTTTGATAGTCTAATGGGTTATCTATTGAATAAACTTGAAATCTTGTCAATCCAATGTTTGTAGAATTTTATATGTTATTTTAATTAAACTGTGTTGACTTATCTTCCAAACCGAGTTGCTATGGGATTTTGGAAAATATTTTAGTTCCTCATATGTTGTCCAAAGAAGCCGATTTTTTTATATGTCGTATTATAAGACGTTTCCTACGTTCCCTTAAAATTTCGTGAAGTTTCGAGATTGATAACTATGTAAACGAATTTATTTTGACATTTACCGCTTGAGAAAGAAAAGCAAAACAACATTTTTATTTACTACCTAAAATGTTCACGTCAATAATGGGTATATGCATGGAAATCATTCTAACGACTTTTTAAATTTCTTTCTTTTAAGTCTATGACTGAGGTATAATTGTTCTAGTAACGTCTTGGTCCATATGTATATATGTATGTATGTATTTCTTTTAATTATAAAGTATGTAATTTAAAAAGAGAAAAATTAAGAATTAAGGCACTCTATGGCATCTCGCATACATTAGTTGATCTCATCCTACGACCCAAGTATGTTTAACCAAGGAAAGTTAAAAATTCTTATTATAAAAAATGTTTTGATTCTACTGTTATTTTTTTATATTATGGTACATTCTACATTTTCTTTAGGTATATTTTGTATGCAAAGATAAATGTAAATTGAAAAAAAAAAAATGCATTGTATAAAAGACATGTATTGAACTAGAAATTAAAGTTGTGAGTAATAAATGGCTAGAGGAAGATAAAATGCTAGGAGAGGGAATCATGTTAGTCAACAAGAAATAGATATTCGAGCTTACCTTGATTTTGAGGTAGACAAATCTTTAGACTTTGACAATCACATACGCAGCGAGTACCAACATTGGCAAAAAGCAAAGAATGCGGGTTACAGAATTAGTGACCGATAGGCAATAGGTCATTTGCTAGAAACTCTTACATCTCGTGAAAAACACATCGAGAAGCTTACACAAGAAAATATATTATCTCAAATTTTGGAAATGGAACCTAAGGGATAGACTTTGAGGATTTTTGCAACGCCTATATCCATAATTGGGAGACTATTATTGGTGATGTTATCTCCCACTCGGGATCCGAATCGACAATGACTTCAGATGATGAAGTTGCACAACCAATTATGCTAAATGCTAGTGAAGATGAAGAAGAATATCTAGAAGAGGACGATTGTTTACAACACATGTGTTAACCATATCTGAAGGTTCAAAAGGGTTTGTTATCTATAGTGATAAATCCAAACAAGGTTTGGGATGTGTACTGATACAACACGAAAAAATGATTGCCTATGCGTCAAGGCAATTGAAGTAATATGAGCAGAATAACCCGACGCATGATCTAGAATTTGCGGCGGTAGTTCATGCATTAAAGATATGGTGCCATCACTTATATAGAGGAAAGTGTGACATTTATGCAAATCATATGAGTCTCAAATATTTCTTCACATAAAAGGAATTGAATATGTGACAGGGACGATGATTGGAGCTACTGAAGGATTATGATTTCAATAGTCATTACCATCGGAGTAAGACTAATGTTGTTGTTGATACTCTAAGTAGAAAGTTAATGGGACGGTTGGCATCATTACTTACTACTCAAATAGAGTTGATCATAGACTTGAAAAAATTGCGAATCAAAATGGTTACCACACCAGAGCAAGTCACCGCTCGTTCAACAACTTTGGTGGTTCAACCTACTCTTAGAGATTGGATCATAAAAGCACAAGGTAAAAACCTATTCTTGTTGAAGATCAAGAACAAGATAGTACTGATAAGAGAAAGGATTTTGGAATTGCTTCGGATCAGGCACTCATGTTTAAAGGAAAAAATTGTGTGCCTGAGGATGAAGTTTTGAGGAAGAAGATATTGGAAGAGGCTCATTTCAACCCATACATTGCACATCCTGGTGGTACAAAATATATCGAGATCTTCGAGATACATTTTGGTAGAGGAATATGAAAAGAAATATAGGCCTATTTGTGGCAAAATAGATAGAGTGTCAACAAGTTAAAGCAGAGCATCAATGATCAGTAGGGCTTTTAAATCCATTGGACATACCTAAATGGAAGTTGGATAATATCACAATGGACTTCGTGGTAAGATTTCCAAAATCAGTAAGAGGACATAAGGCTATATGGGTAATAGTGGACTGTCTAACAAAGTCAACTCATTTTCTTCCGATAAAAATGACATTCAGTCTAGATCAGTTGGTAGAGTTGTACATTAGAGAGATTGTAAGATTGCATCTGTTCCTGTCTCCATTGTGACATATAGAGATCCGAGATTTAGTCTACGTTTTGGAAGAGCTTTCAAGTAGCTATGGGAATGAAATTGAATTTCAGTACGACGTATTGGTCAGTATGAAATGACCATTCAAACTTTGGAAGATATGCTAAGGGCTTGTGTTCTGGATCTGGAAGGCAGTTGGGTATCGTATCTACCTTTGGTGGAATTTTCATATAATAATAGTATTCAGACAACTATTGGAATGACACCGTATGCTGCTCTCTATGGTAAAAGATGTAGATCACCTATTTATTGGAGTGAAGTTGGAGAAAAGAGAGTTTTGGGACCGGAGATCATTGAAATGACAGTTGAAGTCATTGATAAGATCTGTACTAGTATAAAGACAACTCAAGATAGACAAAAGAGCTATGCAGAACCAAAATGAAGAACTTAGAATTTCAAGTTGGAGATAAAGTTTTTCTAAAGGTGGCACTAATAAAGGGTGTAATTAGGTTCAACAAGAAAGGCAAAATGCGACCTCGTTATATCGTTCATTTCAAAATACTTAATAAGGTTGGAAATGTGGCTTATCGAAAGGCTTTGCCACCCGAATTATTAGTTGTTCACAACGTGTTTCATATATTGATGATCAGAAAGTATGTGCATGATCCTGATCACGTGGTCAATTATCATTTTCTAGAAGTACAAAAAGATTTATCTCATGAGGAATTACTGATTATAAGATTGGATCGAAAGGTATGTAAATTACGGAACAAAGAGATTCAACTTATCAAAGTACAATGGAGAAATCATGGAGTAGAAGAAGTTACTTGGAAAAGAGAAGAAGAAATTAAAGCCAAATATTCGACACTGTTTGTTTAATTTAAGCTACTTTCGAGGACGAATTTTTTTTAAGGTGTGAGAGATGTAAGGTCCCGAATTTTATGTTCTTAAGTTGATCGATGTAGCCCATTTAAGAAATGAGCTATGGAAGATCGACCCATTTAAGGTAATGAAAGACCAAGCCATAAGTTATTTAAAAGTCCAACAATTCAAGACATTAAGTTTAAGTAAATTTGATTACAAAGATTTAATGAATAACTGGATTACCACAAAAGTCATTGCAGGGTATTTCACATAAGCAATCCAAGTTAAAATTACCATGCAGATGTTTTTATAAAATTATTTTTGAGTTAAAAAAACTCCTCATTTTGCACATTAAGAACAATTATATCAAGTAATTGGATGGAATAATTGTTTTATTAGTGGACATTCATAAAGATAGGTTACTAATCATATGAGTAATTCATTTTCCTCTATTTTTTATTATGTAAATGTTTTATAAAACTTTTTATAAGAATTATTTTTTATGTCTTAAAACTCTTTAAATTCCTAGTTAAAAACTCAATTTAAGATGATTAATGATCATATAACTCTTCAATTTAATTTCACTAGAAATGGAGGTTACAAGAAGAGGAAAGTCACTTTTTCATTACACCTCTCCTCAAATTCGAATTTACTCTTATTTCTCTAAAAAATGCTTTTTATTTTAAGTTAAGCTTAAAGGAATAGCAAGGGTGTGAAGGAGAAAGACTTTTACACATTTTGTTCCTTTATATGTCAAGAAAAATCAAGGTAGGTAAATGTGCAAGTGGTTATTTTTTTTTAAGTTATGATTTTTCATTAATAGAATGAATGAATTGGTACCTCCGAATACATTGCTTCGACACTTCTATAGTTTGAATGATCATTTTTCGACTAGACGTGTTAGGATAATTCTATAGAAATTGAATTTTGCCGGAAATCCATCTACGTGTGACGGTTGATTTGATTTGCTTGGGGCATGGATGATGGTAGATGAAGATGCAACGTGCTATGGAGAAGCCGTTGACTTAATGTTTTTATTCGATTATGAAACGTTTATATGTTTTTCTTTAAATAAATAGATTTCTACTAACATCATTGTGACACTATTTTAAGAAGATTTTTATGAATTAGATATGTTTAAAAGTAGTTATGTTTTATGGAAATTTACGTACAAATTACCGTTTATCACAAAAATGTGAGTGAAAAGCAAAATAGCATTTTTATTTACTGCCTATATTGTTCACGTCAATAATGGGTATATTCATGAAATCATTCTAAAGACATTTTAAATTTGTTTCTTTTAGTATTAAATTGTGTTGATATAAAACACACACACCCACATCTTCGAGCTAGGTTAGAAGGCATTACCAAATCCTATGTAAACTTTTAAAGATTTGAGTTTGAGACTTGTGGTGCTATAATTTTTTCTAAGTAAGGTTTATTTTTGGGGGAGTTTGTGAATTCCTTTTTATTGGCTTTTTTGGCGTAATTATTAGGTTTCCTGACTTTTCTTTAATTGTATGTAAATTAATTTTTTTTACTTTCTTTTTCTTTGCATGTATATTTCTACATTTAGATACATCCGATCGTATTCTTGTTTTTTAGTAGTGATCCAGTTATGGGAAGACAGTGTTGGGTACATACATCTGTACATCTTGATATTCTTCTATGCATATTTGATGGAGGGAATAAAAGTCCAACCAATACAGAAATTGTATATATAGTCTCCAGATTATCGTCATATAATTATATTTCTGAAAAAAAATGTTCGTGATTGGTTTAGGAATAGGTGTGCTGAATCAAAAGGAAAGAGAAAGCAAATATGTACACAGATAGAGAATGTTAAATTGAAAAGTTTTATGTATCAAGTGCAACTTGATCGACATGTACGGAGCTTTGGCTTAAGAGGTCTGTATTTATATCAATAAATTTATCGAAAATTCCTTTGTGTCAGTTTCCATGGTCATTCATGATGAGAAGAATCTTTCTGGACATCTAGATGTACATAAAAATGTGAATTACACAAAAATTACGACTACATGCATCAGCAAAGACTTTCATCACAAAAATGCTTTCTATATTAATGTTATTATCCACTTGTTTAGATGTTTTTGAATTTAGTGAATTTTAGTTGTAACCTCCATTTTTATTTTTATTTTATTATTATATTCACACTATTTGTTTTTTATAAATACACCACATTTTAATTACAATAAATGTCATTATCCTTACAATAAATGTCATTATCCTTTATTCATTATTACACTTATATTTTTAGCTTTTTTCTTCATCACAATCTTATTTTTAACATTTCATTGATCAACAAAAATTATTCTTAATCATGATTTCAGTACAAAAATATCGTTATTAATGTACTTTAAAATGAGGATCAAATATTAAATCGCATTTTTTTTGTTATTTTTTGTTATTTTTTTATTTAAAAGTATAAAGGACAAATGAATTTATTTACTCTATCTTAAAGAAATTTGGAGGAAAATCATAATCAGAAACAATTTATCTTAATTTAAGAATAAGAATGCAATAAAAAAAGTTTGAGACATAAATGTGACAATGTATAAAGGTTATGAACCTATCATGCAATAAAAATATAATTTAGTTATTAAAAATCGCGGTCTTAATATAATTAGCATTTTTTTTTTTTTTGTCTTTAAAGACTATTAAATTACTCTGGAGTGCGTAGCCCATTTTCAACAGACAATCTTGTCGGTTACCCTCATGACAAAAGGCTATTCTTTTTTCTAAGTTTGGCGATACTAGAAAAAATAAAATTGTAGGATAGGAGTACAAAAAAAAAAACTAAAACTAAAAACACATAAATATTTATTAATTACATGATTGGTCACTAAACTTTGTGTGAATTTTCCAGGGCATCACTGAACTTCAAAAATTTATTTGTTAGTCACTATCCATCACTTAGGGATGGTTGGAATTATATTTTGTAAAGTTTAGTGACTAAAATGAAATTTTTTGAAGTTTTCAGTGATGGATGGGATTATATTCAACGACTAACTAGGAAATTTTTTAAATTTCGATGACCCCTAGAAACCTTTTGCATTGTTCAGTGACCGATCAGGTAATAGTCCTTTTTTTCTAATTTAAAGAAAAATTTGAAGAGAATTCATAATCAGGAACAATGCTTGTTAATTTGATAATAAGAATGCAATAAAAAAAATATTTGAGACATTAACATAATAATGTATAAAGGTTATGGGCCTTTAATGCAATTAAAATGTAGTATAGTTATTAAAAATTGTGGTATAAATATATTTAAATTTTTATTATCTTTAAAGATTATTAAATTACTTCGGAATCCTTATCCCAACTCATCTACATCTACAATATATTAAAAGTGTGGATTGAAGAGAAACTTTTAATTACCAAATTTACCCTTACATATTTAGTTATATGTCCAATATACCATCATTTATCCTTATATCTTTAATTTTCTATTTTACTCTTACATTTTTATGTTTATGGTCAATAATATCCTTAAAATTAAATTTATTTCAATTAAATTCAATTATTATTAAAATTAAAATTATTTATTTTTTAAAATCAAGTCAATTAATTTTCACTAAACACTATTATTACTAATTATCAGTATATGATTAATAAAAGCTTATATAAAATAAAAATAAAAATTATAATAATACTACATATATAATTAACATAAAATGACATAGACTATTAAGTCAATTAATATTAATATTAATATATAAAATTTATAAATATAGCAAAATTATATATACAATTAATAATGTAGATAGTGTTTAACTTAGAATTTTCTTATAAAAGAAATAGCTATAATTTAGAGAAGAAATAATCTTCAAAATGATCACCATATCTACAGTGTAGATAGTGTATTGATCGATAGAATTTTTCAATTACTTGAAAATTGATGAAGATCTCATGGAGTACGAGGATACAGATTGATTGCTAAAATGGAGTCATTAGAAGATGAGATTTTGCAGTGACTATGAGCTCTAGATGGTCGTTGGGGCATGTCGTACGAACAAAAGGTTGAATCATTTACTAAACTCAATGTTTTTTCCTTTAACAATATCAATTACATCAATTACTTAAAAAAATTTATTAGCACTTAAAAAATATTACGCATATCATTCTTCGATACATAAGACGTGCAACGCATGTGCTTAGTGCTAGTTTTCATTAAGAAATCTCCTAATAATAAATGAAATGATCTTAACCACTCGATTAGATGTTTTTGAATTTATTGGGTTTTAGTGATAACCTCCACTGTTTTGGGCGTTTATATTCACACATTTTTTTTTTTAAAAAATAAACCATATTTTAATTACATTAAAATCATTAACATTTATTCATTATTACACTTATATTCTTAACTTTTTTCTTCATCACATTCTTAATATTTTATTGATCTGAAAATCTTGTCATTGATCATGATTTTCATTCAAAAATATTAATAATGTACTTTAAAATGAGGATCAAATATTTAATCGCATTTTTGTATTATTATTTGTTTTATTGATTTAAAAATTGGGAAAATTGCAGCGGTCCCAAACCTTTCAATTTGTTGCAAATTATACCGAAAACTTTTATTTTTGCACCCACAATCCCAAACATTTTACTTCGATTGCAGTCGAAGGACAATGGACAAAATCCGTCCATTAATCTGTTGTTGTTTGAGATTTAGATATCGGCGGTTGTAAGAATTTTAGTGGCAATGGTGGGTGGTAGTGCGTCTTGTGGATGGAGGGCTACAGTGAGAGATGACTAATTGATTTTGGGTTTCGGGGATTGGACGGATGAACAGATCTTTTTTATTTTTTATTTTTTCTAACTTTTTATTTAACTATTGTAATTGTTTTACTATAGGTAATGTAAATCTACCATTTATCCTTCACTTATTTTGTTAAGTAGAGTCAAACTTTTAACCTTTTGGTTTACTAACAAATTAATGGTTGGATTCTGTCCATTGTCCTCTGACCACAATTGAAGTGAAGGGTTTGGGATTGTAGGTGGAAAAATAAAAATTTGGATATAATCTGCAACAAATTGAAAAGTTTGGGACTCATGCTACAATTTCCTCTAAAGTATAATGGGCATATGAATCATTTTGCTCTATCTTAGAGAAAATTTTGGAGGAAAATCATAATCAGGAACAATTTATGCTTAATTTGAAAATAAGAATACGATAAAAAAAAAGTTTGAGACATAAATATGATATTATATAAAGGTTATGTGCTTTTCCTATAATTAAAATGTATTGTAGTTATTAGAAACTATGGTCAATATATTTAAACTTTTTCTGTCTTTAAAGACTATTAAATTAATTTGAGTCCTCATCCCAGCTCATTCTTATTAAGAAATCTAATTAATAAAAAAAAATCATGATGAATATATCCTTTTTGACACTGAACGCATATTACAAAGTGGCGTACACAATAATTACGACCACATGCATTAACAAAGACTTTCATTGCAAATATAAAATTAAAAAGTGTTTATTCTTGTTTGAAACACACTATAATTTTCATTTTCATTCTTCTATTCATTTTTAATCACACATTTTTCAATAAAATAATATTTTTCATCACATCAATAAATTTTCATTCTTTTTCAACCACATATTCACCATCACATCAACCAAAAGAATGCATTCTTTCCAAATAATATATATCAAAAGGGGCTAATATTCTTATCTACATGTTGAGATTTTTTCAATTTAGTGGGTTTTAGTTGCGATCTCCATTTTTTATTTTTGTCTTTAAAGACTATTAAAGTACTTGGAGTCCTTATCCCAACTCATTTTCTTTAAGAAATCTCGTAATAATAAACAAAATTCGTGATTAAAAAAATATATTCTTTTTTGACGTTAGACGCATATGACAATGTGACATATACAACAATTATGACTACAAACATTAACAAAGACTTTTGACCAAATTCGTGATAAAAAAATAAAAAATCTTTTTTTGACGTTAGACGCATATGACAATGTGACATATACAACAATCATGACTACAAACATTAACAAAGACTAGTAGTAAGCACGTGCGTTGCAATTCTTATGTACAGAATAAATTATATACGTAATATTTTTAAACTAAGGAAATTGATAATGCTAAAGAAAAAATTAAATTTGTTAAAGAATATATATATATAAAAGTTTATGAAATTACATACATAATGTGAAATTATTGAATAAATTAAAACGTAACGCTTTGTTTACTTATTAAGCAGTTTTGTAGTACAGACAGATACGAAAAAGAATCGAATGAAGAGATGTATATTTGACTAAATTTAAAATGTTTACTTATAAGGAAACTAAAGATACATAAATGATTTTAAAATAAAAATTACTCATTTTGTCAGTAACATAAACTTTTTTACCTTAAAAAGTAAAAACAATAAGGTATTTTATTTAAACACATTTAGAAACAAAAATTACGTATGAATCATGCTCGTCATATTAATCCATAGCATTAATTTTAAATTAAAAATCAAAGTTACATTTAAAACAAATATAGAAGTGAAAATTCTTAAAACAAAAGCGTTCTTTTTTTCTTTTGAATGTGATTAATACAAATGGAGGAATACAATCTCTCCCTTTAAATGCATGGAGAAAAAAAATAAAAATTCTTTTCTTTATATATTTATATCTAATAAGTAATTTGATTACCATCAATTTGTATACTTATACAAAAATGAACATGCAATAATAATAAAATTTTCAATAATATATTAATTATGTTTAGAACACATAATTTTAATTTTAATTAATACTTAAAATTTTGGTTTTAGTAAAAAAAAAAAAAAGTGCAATTGAGATGCTTGTATTTAGTAGGGGTGGATACAAATTCGGGAAGGATAAATAACTCCTAATTATATATTAGGAGTAATCAATAAGGTCTTGAAGATTGATGGATAATTTCTCCCATCTTCGATTCTTTTCCTCCGAATTGTTAATCATATTTAAGCAATTTTTTTTTTTTCAATTTACTGTCATTTGTATTTAAATACTTATATAATATCTATTGTATTAATTAAACGTGAAATTTATATAATCTTTGAATGAAAATGTTGACGATGTTATATAATGACAAAATTGTAAATTGAACGTTTTTCATATATATCCACATTTTATTTTTATATATATTGTAAGTAGATGAATGTTGATTTTAAGTGAAGTTCAAGTATATATAAATAATAAATATTAAAATATATATACGTGTATGTATGAGATAATATTATAATATATTAATGGTGACATTAATGATAGATAAATTACAATTTAACTTCTTGTAGTTTGCTTTTAAGTATAGAGTTCATTTTTTTATATCAGAGTACTCATAAATTTATATTAATTTAATTTAATCACTTAAAATCAAAGCTCATCTACAAAAAATAATTATATTAAAACTATAATAAATATTATTTTATATTGTAATTAATCTACCATTATAATAATGCAACTTTAATATATTATACATCTATATATGTGAGCTTCAATTTTAAGTAGTAAATTAAATAAATAATATAATTTGAATAATAAAACTTGATTTGATTAATGTAAAATTCTAAGTATTTTAATATAAAACAATAAGCATTATATTTAAATGGTTATTAAATGAAGTTAAATTATATTAGATGGTACTATATGAAATATATATGTATAAGGGTAGAATTTACATATAGTTAAATATAAAAGGGTAAAATTGGTAATAAAAAAATTCTCCTTAATCCACACTTTTAATATATTGTAGATTGTAGATGTAGATAGATATGAAGTTAAAAGATGTGTACTATATTAATGTTCTTACACAATTGTTTAGATTTTTTTTTTTTTTTTTTTAATTTAGTAGGTTTTAGTTGTGACCTCCATCAATTTTTATTTATTTTTGTCTTTAAAGACTATTAAATTACTTGGAGTCCTTATCCCAAGTCATTTTCATTAAGAAATCTCGTAATAATAAACAAAATTTGTGATAAAAAAATTTCTTTTTTGACGTTAGATGCATATGCCAATGTGACATATACAACAATTACGACTACAAACATTAACAAAGACTTTGTTGCAAATATGAAGTTAAAAGAAGTGTTATTAATGTTCTTACTCACTTGTTTAGATTTTTTGAACTTAGTGGGTTTTAGTTGTGATCTCCTTTTTTTATTTTATTTTTTATTTTTAAAGACTACTACTTGGAGTCCTTATCCCAACTCATTTTCATTAAGAAATATCATAATAATAAACGAAATTCAAGATGAAAACTCCTTTTTTGACATTAGACACATATGACAATGTGACGTACACAACAATTGTGACTACATGCATTAACAGAGACTTTGATTGCAAATATGAAGCTAAAAAATGTTTATTATATTAATGTTCTTATCCACTTGTTTAGACGTTTTTGAATTTAGTGGATTTTAGTTGTAACCTCTATTTTCTTTTCTTTTTTTCCTTTTTTTTTTTTTAAATGTTGTGTTTAAAGACTATTAAATTAATTGAAGTCCTTATCCCAACTCATTTTCATTAAGAAATCTTATAATAATAAACGAAATTCAAGATGAAAAATCCTTTTTTGACATTAGACACATATGACAATGTAACGTACACAACAATTACGACTACATGCATTAACAAAGACTTTGATTGCAAATATGAAGTTAAAAAATGTTTATTCTATTAATGTTCTTATCCACTTGTTTAGACGTTTTCGAATTTAGTGGATTTTAGTTGTAACCTCTATTTTCTTTTCTTTTTTTCCTTTTTTTTTTAATGTTGTGTTTAAAGACTATTAAATTAATTGAAGTCCTTATCCCAACTCATTTTCATTAAGAAATCTTATAATAATAAACGAAATTCAAGATGAAAAATCATTTTTTGACATTAGACACATATGACAATGTAACGTACACAACAATTACGACTACATGCATTAACATAGACTTTGATTGCAAATATGAAGTTAAAAAATGTTTATTATATTAATGTTCTTATCCACTTGTTTAGACGTTTTTGAATTTAGTGGATTTTAGTTGTAACCTCTATTTTCTTTTTCTTTTTCTTTTTTTTGGGTGTGTTAAAAGACTATTAACTACCTGGAGTCCTTATCCCAACTCATTTTCATTGAGAAATCTCACAATAATAAAAGAAATGTTACGTTATTCATGTTTTCTCCTTTGCGTGAACCAAAATAAATTGACTTATATTATCCAACGTCTATTTCTTGGTATATTCCACCAAAGAGAGAAAATAAATGTCCAATTACCCGCGTAAGACAAGTGTCACTAATAATACTTTGAAATTCGAACATATTTAATACAAGAATAAGAAATTACAATGTCCAAAATAATGAGTAAGATTATAATATAGAATTCATTTAAGTATAAAGCTTTATAATAATGTATTAACAAGAATATATTGTATAACAAGCTTTATAATAATGTTTCTAACATTAATACATTCAAATTCGAAGCATGTTTGATGAGATCCCGGTTGGGGGAATCGCATGGAACTTACGAAATTAGTTTTAAAACGTCGGGAAAGCCCAAATTCAGGTTGTAGACGATAGGATCTTGACCCGAGCCTCACGAACCAAGAACCTAAGGTATATTAAACATTAGACCTATTAATAAAACGCCACAAAGGGTGTCTAATCATTTGATGAGTTCCAAGGGTTGAACACACCACAAATATAACAAATATATTTGATAAGTTCGAAAGGGTGTTCATTCAAGAATAAGAGAGAAAATCTCAATTTAATTCATATCAAAAGTTAATCTTTACAATAAAAAATAAATATATTTATACTAAAACAATAAACCCTAAGAAATATAGAAAATACGAAATCAAAGAGTCCTAAAATAACAAACTTGGCAAAAATAAGAAATCTAGAAAAAAGAAAATAAATCGCGTGAAAAACAGGTTCAATCGGACGACCTTTCGGAAGCCCGGTACATTGCGTCCGGATGGACAGAGATTTCTGCCGGACATCTGATAGGCCAGTGCTCGTCTGGTTGGACAGAACTTCCTTCGGCTAGCTTTATCATATTGATCCAAGTCTTTTCGGCCTTCGACCCCAACATGAAACTTGCTCATTGATATGTTGTCTTCAACCCCAATATGTCCCTTTCTCGAGCATGTATTTGTATGGCTTTGTGTGATGTCATTAACCACATTATCGACCCTAAACACCTTCGAACGAGCCATCAACTTCTTCTCAATGAACATTGCACTTTCGATAACCCGAAGCCTATCCTAGATCATATCATCCCCTCTCTCTTCAAAATGATTCATCCTCGAATCCATACCTTTTGGTAGGGGATAACCAACATGTTGCTAGTTTTATCACCGTACCACATGGGTCAAATGAGAATCTTTCCCTTTCCTGGCAGATGATCAATGCATGGAAACCATCAACTTTGTAGATATATATGCATTGCAACAGGAACTCATCCAAATCATCTTTGTTGTTCAAACCGTCGCATATGAACTCTTTCCACTGTCCTTGAAACTCCTTCATCTCCTCGGGAATCACAAAATCAACTTCAGGAATCTCGTCTTCAAAGTCCTGCAAGACAGAAGTAGCAAAACTAGGGAAGAGATTGTTAGTTCTCACTAAAACCCTCTCAACTTCACTTTTATTTTCTTGCAAGCTCTCTTTTGACTTTTCTTTTCTCTTTGAAGACCCACTTTTTTTTACCTTTTGTGGCTCCACTTCATTTTTTACCACCTCTCTACTGTCATTTTCTTTTTCTATCTCTTTCTCACCCTCATTTTTACTCTCTATTTCTCTTCTTTCTGAATGCTCTTTTTCCTTACTTCTCACTTTCAGTTGATCTGCAAAGGACTGTTCTAGTGTCAAGGCAACTAGAGTGATTTTTGTCTCATCCTGAAGAAACCTATACAAGTTCCTCCTCACATCATAAAAAACCTTCTTCTCATACCTCCAAGGTCTCCCAAAAAAGATATGAAAAGATTTCAACGGTACCACATCACACCAAACTTCATCACTATATCTCACAAGGGTGAAGTTTACTAGAGCCTGCGTAGTCACATTTACCTTCCCACACTTCAACCAAGTCATCTTATAAGGCCTAGGGTATTGTTGCAAAGGTAATCCCAATTTTTCAACCATAGTAATGCTAGCCAGGTTTGACATATGCTCCTTATCAATAGCTAAACTACATACCACACTACCCACAAAACACTGAGTTTGAAAAATAAATTCACAATCATAATCCATCTTTAACATAGGCGTAATCAAAAGACTCAAGAAAAGAATTGGAGAATTGGATGAGTGAGAATTTAATTCAAGAAAGTGGTTCTTGAAATTGGATTTGATTGATAGACACAGATTTGTATCAGAATAGGCAATAGGATATTGGACAATTTTTAAGAAATAAAAAAAGAAGAATTTTTTTTTCTTTTGGACGTGAACAGTTTTTTTTTGTAAAAACTCAGGAATTTGACTACGAGAACGACAAAGAAAACGGAAGTTGATTTGGACTCAAATTGAGCAAAAAAACAACTGTTGACTCTTTTTTTTGGGAAATTTTTGGATCAAAGACTCAGAAAAATTACTGAACACAAGAACACGAAAAATAAAACAAAAGACTAAAAAAGAAGATAAAGGATAGAACCTGAACTTGAATCTGGAGCCCGAACTCTGATACCACTTGATGAGATCCCGGTTGGAAAAATTGCATTGAACTCGCGGAATGAGTTTGAAAACGTCGAGAAAGCCCAAATTCAGGTTGTAGACGATAAGATCTCGACCCAAGTCTCACGAACTAAGAACTTAAGGTATATTAAATCTTAGACTCATTGATATGCGGAAGCAAGAATCTCGATTTGCGAACGCCACAAAAGGGTACCTAATCTTTTGATAAATTTTAAGGGTTGAACGCCACAAATATAACAAATATATTTGATAAGTTCGAAAGAGTGTTCATTCAAGAACAAGAGAGAAAATCTCAATTTAATTCATATCAAAAGTTAATGTTTACAATGAAAAATAAATATATTTTTACTAAAGCAATAAACCCTAAGAGATATGGAAAATACGAAATCAAAGAGTTCTAAAATAACAAACTTGCCAAAAATAAGAAATCTAGAAAAAATGAAATAAATCACGTGAAAAACAGGTTCAACTGGACGTCCGGTAGGACGCGTCCAGTAGGCCATTGCTCGTCTGGTTGGGCAGAACTTCATTCGGCTAGCTTTATCACGTTGATCCAAGTCTTTTCGGTCTTCGACCCCAACATGTGACTTGCACATTGACATGTTGTCTTCAACCCCAATGGGTCCCTTTCTCGAGCATGTATTTGTATGGCTTTGTGCGATGTCATTAACCACATTACCGGCCCTAAACACCTTCGAACGAGCCATCATCTTCTTCTCAATTAACATTGCACTTTCAATCACCCGGGGCCTATCCTGGATCATATCAGTGTTCTATTTCTAGTTTATAACTCTTTTTTTAAGTGCAAATCTTTATGCTACATGGTTGAATCGAAACTTATCTGTAGCTCTGATGAGAATTCGGATAGTTTAGAACTACCAAACCCACGTCGATTGATGAAGAACACAAGAAATCCAATTAATCTTGGTTTGTAGATTTGATTTGAAATACGAATAAAAAACAACCAACAATTCGTAGCGAAACGTCGACCTTTTTTGAATCCGATATTAAGAACTTCACCCAATGGATTAAACGCCATAAGATCAATTCTTGATAAGTTCAATAGTTTGCCCAATTAAGAAGAAGGATTTGAAGCCAAAGTTTGCCTCTTGAGTTTAATTCTCTCAAATAATAATAATGTCTAACCCTTCAATAATGAAGATACAAAGTATTTATAATAACCTAGAATTAAGGTAAATATTCGTGTAAATAGAGTCCAAGAAAGTTAAAATATCAAAAGAAATAAAATCTTAATTAAATTAGGAAAGTCTCATAATTTCCCGAACTCGACCTCGTATTTGTTCCATGCGGCCGCATGGAAGTCCTGTTCACGGCCAGGAGCTCTCTGTGAGTTACATGCAGCCGTATGTAACTTAGGCTATGCGGCCGCAAGGATGTGGCCAGCTTTCCTCCACTTCAGTTGCTCGTATCACTTGCTTCCACTTAGTTTCAGCCCTCAGTTCCTTCTTCAAACTTGTTTCTTAGGATGTTAAGAACCCCATTTCATCCATGGAAGCTTCAGCTAGTAATCCCATTGCTTCCTTTATGCATTTTGTCCTCGAACGCGTCATTGGTCCACCTCCAACCACTAAAGGATCCTTCCCCGGGCTCGGCGTTGGTGAACTTGATCCCGTGCTCATATCATTCTCTCCCTCTTCAAAAGGATTCGTCCTCGAATGTGGACCTACATCAAATAGAGAGAGATCAGAAACATTAAATGTTGCTGAAACTTTATACTCACCAAGAAGATCGAGCTTATATGCATTGTCATGGATCTTTTCAATCACTTGAAACGGTCCATCACCCCGCGGTTGCAAGTTTAATTTCCTTAGCTCTGGGAATCACTCCTTTCGCAAGTGTACCCAAACCCAATCACTGGGCTCAAACGTAACACATTTCCTGCCTTTGTTCGCCTATGCCGCATAATGCCTATTTTTGCTTTCTATTTGCAATCTTACCTTCTTGTAGACTGTCTTTACCAAGTCAACCTTCTTTTTTCCATCTAGGCTACCTCGTTCATTCACAGGTAATGAAATTAAATCCAGTGGGGTTAGTGGATTAAAACCATAAACAATCTCAAATGGTGAATGTGAAGTAGTGGAGTGTACAGCTCTATTGTATACAAATTCAATGAAAGGTAAACACTCCTCCCAATTTTTCAAGTTTTTATTGACAACAGTGCGCAACAATTGTATCATGGTCCTATTAACTACTTCGGTTTGACCATCGGTCTATGGGTGACAAATAGTAGAAAACAATAATTTGGTGCCTAACTTTCCCCATAAAACTCGCCAAAAGTGACTAAGAAACTTAACGTCTCTATCCGACACTATACTCTTAGATACCCCGTGTAAATGCACTATCTCTTTGAAAAACAATTCGGCAATGTTAGTAGCATCATCGATTTTGTGACATGGAATGAAGTGTGCCATTTTAGAAAACCTATCTACCGCTACAAAGATAGAATCCCGACCATGTTTAGTCCTAGGCAAACCTAACACAAAAACCATAGATATGTCAACCCAAGTTTCACTAGGAATGGGTATAGGTGTATACAACCCATGAGGTAATGCCTTAGATTTAGCCTGTTAACAAGTTAAGCATCTTTCACAAGTTTTCTTGACATCAACTCTCATTTTAGGCCAATAAAAATGTTCTCCTAATATATCTAAAGTCTTAGCAACCCCAAAGTGCCCCATTAGTCTCCCACTATGTGCTTCCTTAACCAGCAATTCACGCATAGAACAATTTCGTATACACAATTTATTTTCCCTAAACAAATACCCCTCATGTTTAAAGAACTTATCCATCGCTCCCTTATCACATGATGCATATATGCTGGAAAAATCTAAATCATTTTCATACATGCCCTTAATAAATTCAAAACCAAGCAACTTCGCACTTAAGAAAGTTAGAAGCACATACCTTCGAGACAACGCATCCGCAACTACATTTTCTTTACCTTTTTTGTACTGGATGACGTAGGGAAATGTCTCTATGAATTCCATCCATCGAGCATACCTCTTGTTCAACTTACCTTGAACCCTCAAATGCTTCAACGATTCATGATCGGTGTGAATCATGAACTCCCTTGGCCATAGGTAGTGCTGCCATATTTTCAATGCTCGAACCAATGAATAGAGCTCATTGTCATATGTAGGATAGTTAAGTGCCGCTCCACTAAGCGTTTCACTGAAGTACGCAGTCGGCCTTTTATCCTACATCAAAACTGCTCCAATGCCTATACTTGATGCATCACACTCAATCACGAAAGCTTTGTCAAAGTTAGGTAATGCTAAAACAGATGTTTCACATAATCTATCTTTAATAATGTTGAATGCATGCTCTTGTTCATGTTCCCATTTAAACCCAACACTTTTCTTAACAATTTCCGTGAGTGGTGTGGTAATAGTGCTAAAATCCCTAACAAACTGCCTATAAAAGCTAGCCAATTCATAAAAACTTCTCACTTCGGTTATAGTCTTAGGTGTAGGCCATTCTTTAATAGCTACCTTTTCTTCATCTACTTCCACCCCGTTAGCACTAACTACAAATCCTAAGAACACAACTCTATCCATGCAAAATGTACATTTCTTTAAATTAGCACAAAGTTGTTCTTTTCTTAACACCACAAACACACATCTCAATTGTTCCATATGTTCATTGATGTCTTTACTATAGATTAAGATATCATCAAAGTATACCACAACAAACTTACCAATAAAAGCACGTAAAGCATGATTTATTAAACGCATAAACGTGCTCGGTGCATTCGTGAGTCCAAATGGCATGACTAACAATTCATACAAGCCATACTTAGTTTTAAATGTAGTTTTCCACTCATCTCCTCTTCTCATGCGAATTTGATGATAACAACTCTTAAGATCTATCTTACTAAATATGCATGCACCAAATAGTTCATCTAACATATCATCTAACCTAGGAATAGGATGATGATACTTTACCGTTATATTATTGATGGCCCTACAATCCACGCACATCCACTAAGATCCATCCTTCTTTGGCACAAGTAATACGGGCATGACACATTGACTCATACTTTTCCTCACGTATCCCTTGCTCAACAATTCCTCAACTTGCCTTTGAAGTTCCTTCGTTTCCTCGGGATTACTCCGATAAGCTGATCGGTTTGGAATGACTGCGCTGGGTATAAGTCAATTTGATGCTCAATGCCTCGAATGGGTGGTAACCCACTAGGCTCGTCCTCGGGAAAAACATCGTCGAATTTCTGCAATAAAGAAAAAGCCAAACTAGGGAGGGATGTGTTAATTTCCTCAAAATTGAGGAATGATTCTTTGTAAACCATGAGAATCATTTATTGTTTCTCCACAATTGCCTTTTTCAATTCACTCCCTCTCGCAAAGAAATTCGCTTTCGACTTTTCTCTCCTCTCAGAAGACCCCTCTTCTTTTCTCTCATGTGGCTCCTCTATTTTTTTCTCACGTTTAGCCAGCTCACTATTTTCTCTCATGCTCTCTTGTCTCATCTTTTCTCTCTTCTCTTCTAGCACTCTCTTTCTTTTCTCTTCCTCATTTTTCAATTTAAGTTGATCCTCATATACCTGTGCAGGTGTCAATGGTGTCAATGTAATAGGTTTTCCTCCATTGATCAAGCTGTGCTTATTTTTATACCCATCATGTACTACCTTCCTATCATATTTCCATGACCCGCATGCATGGGTACTGCATCACACATCACTTCATCACTATAACTTCCAATTGAAAAATTTATCATCAAACTCTTATTCACCTTAACTTCCCCACATTCGTTTAACCATTGCAATTTATAGGGTTTAGGGTGTCTAAGTATCATTAATCCTAATTTTTCAACCAAACTAGTGCTAGCTACATTAGTACAACTTCCACCGTCAATGATTAAGCTACATACTTTATTATTGATGTGACACCGCGTATGGAAAATATTTTTCCTTGCAATTCCAAGTCATCAACCTTGATTTGAGTGTTGAGAGCTCGCCTCGTGAGTAACAACTCACCCACAGCATATTCCACTCGATCTTCATCACTAATGTCTTCCAATTCTGGCATGCCTGCATAATCACTTTCACTTGCACTCTCCACTATTTCGCAAGATCATGGTTCGTTTATTTGGACATTGAGAAGCAATGTGTCCAGTTCCCAAACACCTAAAACATTTGATGTCTCAGTTCCTCGACGGTTGTAACTCCACCTTCTTGCTAGCACTTTCTTCCTTTCCCTATGGCAACTCAGTTTTAACCTTAGAAGCAGCCCCATCTACTTTGTTGTCATCCCACTTCCTTTTCAAAGTAGTGTTAGAATCCGAAGTACCAGATGAATAGCTTCATGTCCCCTTCCTCTTCAATTGTCTCTCTACCTTCATAGCCATGTGTAACATATCCTCTAACTCCACATAATCTTGCAACTCGACCACATTAGCTATCTCCTTGTTTAAACCATTCAAACACTAGGCCATAGTGGCCTCCCTATCATCATGTACATCCATCCTAATCATCGACAACTCCATCTCCTTGTGATAGTCCTCCACACTCTTCGACCCTTGGTAGAGGCTTTGTAGTTTTTGATAAAGCTCTCGATAATAGCGATTAGGTACAAACCTTTTCCTCATGATAGCCTTCAAGTCTTCCCATGTCCCAATCGGTCTCTCTCTATTTCTCCTCCTAGATGTCACCACTTGATCCCACCAATTGATGGCGTAGTCAGTAAATTCAAGGACTGTTGTCTTCACCTTCTTCACCTCTGAATAATTGTGACAGTCAAAGATCATCTCAACCTTTTTCTCTCACTATAAATAAGCCTCCGGATCACTCATTCCTTTAAATGGTGGAATGGACATTTTGATGTTGCCCATGTCACCATCTAACCTGTCTCCAACCAAGTTTCTACCTCTTCTTTCAAGCTTAGCTCCTCTATTCCTCAACCTACCAATTTCAGCATCCATAATCGCCTTCTCATCCACTTCACTCTCATTTTCTAATTCTTCCCTAAGCTCCTGCCTATGTTCCCGTCGACCCTGCCTCCTTGCATTTGGAACTCCACTACGCAAATTAGCAAGCTCTGTATCCTGCCTATCCAACATATCCCGTACATCCTCAAACAAACGTTCAAACCTTCGAATCATCTCCTCAGACATGTTGATTTGATTGTTGCTGTTATTTCGTGCCGGTGTTGTTGTTTCCTTGTCAGACATCCTAAAAATCGGAATTTTCTGCCTCACAATTTTTTTCTCTTATGTATCACTCAATTTAGGCTTTTTCCATCTATTATTCTCACCACTCTGCCTTTTTCCACTCAAAGCTTCCACCCAAGTGCTTCAAAGGGTAAAATAGAACTCAATCAAGGAATTATTCTAGTAGAATTCAATCGAAAATTGAGTGAATCTTTTTTTTGAAGTTTTAAAGACTGAAGACACAAGAATTGAATTGGATATGTGGAAAGTGCTTTAAATTCAAGAAAGTGGTACTTGAATTTTGACACAAGAAACAAGGAAATTGTCGAGAATTTTTTGAGTTAACAATAATTTTTTTTACAAATACTGACATGAACAGTAACGAACAGTAAACTGATTTTTTTTTACTCAAGAATTCAACTACGAATCCAGCAAAACAAACGAAAACTGTTTTGGACGAAAATTGAGCCCAAAAACACCCTTTGAAATTTTGACAAAAGAAAAAATGGATCAAAGACTCTATAGACGAAGAACGCTGAAATTAATTAAAACATAACTCAAACAAGGAATGGAAAGGATATAACATTGATTCGTCGGAGCCTGTGCTTTGATACCAAATGATGAGAATCTGGATAGCTTAGAACTACCAAACCCACGTCGATTGATGAAGAACGCAAGAAACCCAATTAATCTTGGTTTGTAGATTTGATTCGAAATACGAATAAAAAACAACCAACAATTCGTAGCGAAATGTTGACCCTTTTTTAATCCGTTATTAAGAACTTCACCCAATGGATTGAACGCCACAAGATCGATTCTTGACAAGCTCAATAGTTTTCCCAATTAAGAACAAGGATTTGAAGCCAAAGTTTGCCTCTTGAATTTAATTCTCTCAAATAATAATAATGTCTGACCCTTCAATAATGAAGATACAAAGTATTTATACTAACCTAGAATTAAGGTAAATATTTGTGCAAATAGAGTCAAAGAAAGTTAAAATATCAAAAGAAATAAAATCTTAATTAAATTAGGAAAGTCTCGCAATTACCCGAACTCGGCCTCGCGTTTGTTCCATGCGGCCGCAATGTAGGAATCCATGCGGCTGCATGGAAGTCTTGTGTCACGGCAAGGATGCGGCCAGCTTTCCTCTACTTCAGCTGCTTGTATCACTTGCTTCCACTTAGTTTCAGCCCTCGGTTCCTTCTTCAAACTTGTTCATTGGGATGTTAAGAACTCCATTTCATCCATGGAAGCTTGAGCTAGTAATCTCATTGCTTCCTTTATGCATTTTGTTCTCGAACGCGTCATTGGTCCACCTCCAACCACTAAAGGATCCTTTCCCGGGCTTAGCGTTGGTGAACTTGATCCAGTGCTTACATCAAGCTCCTTCCCCTCCCACGTCCACCTCGACCCCTGCTCCTGTCACTGCCCCTTCAACCACTTCTCCCTCCATAAGATTGGCTTTCAAATGCCCTATTAGCATATTGATTTTGCATATTGCCAGTACCAAGTCCCTTTTTCGAAGTACTATTGCCAGCACCATTAAGTGCATCAACAAGACGCTTTCCCCTATTGATGAAAATACAGTCAGTGGACTGAATTTGTTTTCCCTCCGGAGAAAGCTCCAAATTAACAGTATGCAAGATACAGTGAAAGAAAAACTACGTATACACAAGGCATTGTAAGAAATAAAGGGTTTCCATTAGAACTGACATTCAAGCAACTGGAGATTGGAAAATGAATTCTAAGAAATATATTGTATTAACGATTTTGGCATCGTGGCCGGGTCATTACAATGTGAGTGATTATAACCAAAAAGAGATCAAAATTCAACTTTCAAAAAGTTTGGAACTAAATTACAAACTTTTAGAACTTGAGACGAACCAATTTTGAATGATTTGAAGGTTCAAGGACTAATATTGAAGATGGTAGAAATTTCGGCATCAATATTGAAGTGTAGGATGAAAAATGTTCAAAATTGGACGAAAACATGCATAAAAGGACCAATGCCGCACAAAAAGGTTGAGTTGGGGACCAACTAGAAATAATCTGAAAGAGAAAATAATGCATGTTGTCGATTTTATATCCCGCAAGTATAAAGATTGTATCAAGTGACAGTGGACATAAGAGTCCGAATTTCGTTTCCACGAGAACTATAATATAATACTTTATTCGCTATTTCTAACTCCTATTTGATAAAAAAACAAAGAATATAGTATGTGATAATTTATCTTAATTATTTTATTTAAACAAAATAAATCAAATATGCACATTTTACCGAATTCGGGTTCAAAAAGTATGAATGTGGATTCTACAACTTACAATTTCACTTATGGGTCCATTTTAATTCGCTAATCTAGATTCATTATTATTGTAGTGTTCGGTTGAATTCTTCTAACATATTCAATTTATCTCTCTCGAGTTTAAATTGATTCTATTTAATTACGTCAATTTCATACATCTATATAAATCAGGATACACTTTATTTAAACACCTTAAAACTCTAAGAATCCATGTAATGATCATATTAACTAGAAAATGTATCTCTACACTTTTATACTAGTTCCCAAAATTTGCTATGTAGTTTAAACGTAAAACTCACATCTCGATTCATAATAGATTCACAAGATCATTGAATTATTGACCAAATAATTCAAAGTATTAAAATCTATAAATAAAATCAACACATAAAAATTAAAGAACTAAAATCTTGAAAATTAAATTAAAGGGTTACACATAAATTACATTGTTCACTCTAATTATGAATTTATCTACTCAAAATAATGAAAGATAAAAAAAGTATAGAGTTCACAATTGGGTTTGAAATCATGATGATGAAAAGAATTGGATTTTGCACCAAAATTCTTCTTCAATCTAAAAAATCGTCAAATTCTAGCTTTTTGCTTTTTGCCCTTTGATTTTAATGATTTTGTGTTTTCTGTCTCTAAAATTGTGTCCCCTAAAAACAATGAATAATAATTTATATAAAAGTCTAGGATAACTATCAAGAGAGTCATGAATCATCCACCATGTGGAATTTGAGTCTAAATAGGAAACCAATAAAAGCTGAATTTTTTTTAGTTAAGTGCACTTTGGTCCTCTGCATTAAATTCTCGTACATCCCAAGTCCTCTTTTTTTTTTTTCTTTTTTTCTTTTTTTGCATGGGCGATCCTCTACTTCAAGGTTTGATCATTTTGATCCCCAATTCCTCAATTTTATACAGCTTCAATCAAATATCATTCAAACTTATCCAATTTGAGTTTTACCTGCAATTTACCAAATTTAACCTAAACTAAGTAGATATTCGCTTAAAATAATAATAAATGAATAAGAATTGAGGCCGAATAAGTGCATAAAATATACTTATCACATGAGATCGCAAAGTTTACAGCCATGAGGTGGAAAGGAGTTAATTTCAAGCAACAACATAATTTGGTTTCTGACCATGCAACGCAATATTGCATGGTTATATGAAGCAAAAATTATTCCGTTTTCTATTTTGATCAACTTCTTTTTAGAAAGCAATCAGGGCATCTTTTTTACCTCATCTTGGAGCCTATAAATGCATGCACACAATCATTCAATAATTAAAAGAATACTTGTAAGGAGTCAATATACACATATTATTCAAGCCAAATAGACTCTTAGATTACAAATTCATAATTCTTAGAAAGACGAAAGCCAATTAGGAAGTTATTGATCTAAAAACACATTCTTTTATAGCTTTATAGAAACTTTATTATAACAAACATCCATACTTATTTTCATACATCAGTTGCTTAAATTGAAGAAGAAGAAGAAGAATCAAATGAGATTGAGACTTTCAAAATTTATTTCCATCTTCTTTTCAATTTTACGTATCGTGTAATTTTGTATCAATTATTTTATGCTCTTGTAATTAATTTGATGTTCGGCTAATTATATAGATTTTAGAATAATGTTGAACCCTACTTTTGATTTTTTATATTTAATTTTGGATTTAGGCATTAAAACTTGTATTTTGGTTTTAAATGATTGTTAGGGTCATGCTTTTCAATATGACTACATGCATCGACAACCTTAGATGTTGAGGTGATTTATTTTTTAAGAAAGTTTTTGTGTTAAAAAATTATCGTTTAGAATTACCTTATCTTAGTCGTTGATTTGCTATTTTACAAATTCATCGTAAGGGAAGTAGTCTTTCTCATTTATTGCTTTCACTATCTACACATGTAACCACGGTATTCTTCTACCACAAGTGAGAAAGTAGATGCCCAACAATTACCGTGTCAGGTAAGCGTGACTAAAAGTACTTTTGTACGTGTTTGATACAAAATAATACATTATAAAAATTAAAAATAATATAAAATTCATTCAAACATGTAATAAGCTTTGTAATAATGTATTAACAAAAAATATATTATAATAGCAATAGGAACAGAATAATTGAAACTAAACAATAAAGAAAAATGAAAGTATTACAATAATATTATGGCAGAAATTATAGATGTTTCTTGAGCCTTCTTTGAAGCGCAATGTCAAAATCTAATTAGACTCTTTAGTGATCATCATGGACTTGCTTCCCTATCTGTATCTAGAAAATGTGACTACAAGTGTTACGCCTCCTATGAATAAGGGCTCTAACCTCTGCCACGTGGCATAAATCTGCCCTGTGCTCTATATTATCTTGTACCCATGATGGCCAAAACCATGTTACTTTGTTTTGGAGAATTATTGCTTTTTTTAAGCAACTTGTTGCATGAGTATTTTAAAAATTATTATATAGAAGCTTTTATTCATGTAGCAGCATATTGTGTCTTAATAGAAACTTAAGAATGTAAACAACTCGAGCTGAGTCAGCTCGAGTAAAATGGTTCAGACTTTTTTTCACTCAAGTTGATCTGAACTTTCAGCTCGGGCCGAGCCGAGCCGGCTCACGATTTATTTATTTATTCATAGCAGGAAGATATATTGAAGCTAGCTGCTACTAATAATGGTTTGCCTAATCTGTATCTCTCCATTTGAGCCTATTATATGAAGAAGAAGTGGGATATGCAGGGGGGTTTGTGGGTCTCTTGAGTCTGCATGCACAATAATTTCATTAAGGGAAAGAAACTACAGTAGTGAGAAATCTTGAAAAATGGGAAGAAAAGACAGGATTTAGCATAATTCATGTGGCATGTAATCATTGTAAATGTTATGCCCTAAGTCCAATCAACTTTGGGTATGAGTACTTTTAATATATAATTGATGCAATTATATGGCAGATCTATTGTTTAATTAATACTCAATTAAATTAAATTTAGAGTCCGAAGGTTCAAATCTTGACAATTTGCTAATCACAAGGAGTTGTGATTGTGAGATAAAAATTACATATGATTGAATCTTAAATCATCTGTGTTCGTAAATAATAACGAGATACGGATATCGTTATTACAGATAGACTATCACGTGTGATATTCCTTACTAGTGAAGTAAGTAGCTGATCTTCCTCACCCTCCCCAGCCGCCATCTATGGATCCATTTTCCACAACCTTCCGGCCACCTAGACCACTGGATATTAGTGCCATTGGAAAGCCCTTAACCTTCTCTACAATTCCCACCCAACATATACTCATAACACAACCGGAATCAACCAGAATATCACCTCAAACATAGCAACTCGAAAACATGAAAACTGTCGGAATCACCCTCTCCGGCGTCAATCTCGATCGCGGTCTACCACCAGAGGGTTGCCCACAGCCAGTCGACTCACAGTGTACTAATCGATCCCAAACAGCATCTCAACATCTGGAATTAAAAGCAGAACTTCTACTGGTCGCGTTGTGCGCGAACCAGGGCCCGAAAAATGTAAATTCCGGCGTAGTCCGGTGGAAACAAGACCTCGGACCACATGGGTTAGACTCCCCTACACCTGGTGCATCTTCTCCAGCCATGGGTCAACCCCAATTACATCCAGAACTCAACGATTTTAGGGAAAAAATCGAGCGGTGTGCGAAAAATTCAGAACTAAGGAATTTGATGATTGTGTAATACTCCAAATGTTTAATTCAACCAGGAGAACTTCTTTTGATGATGGAAAAGTTATGGGTCATCATCCAATTGTTCCAATTTATACTCCGAATGCCGAATTAAATTCAAGCCATGACAAAAAATGCGATGAACTATTTTCGGATGCAATTGATGCTCATTCTGTTGTTACTGCACCAAATTCGACCAACATAAATGTAACTGCGGATCACATGAATATGGGTAATCCTCCAATTGTTAGAAACGAAGATCAATTGAACCCCAATTTCATCCCTCAACTCGCGACAATTGAGCCCCCTTCAAATCCAAATTCCGAGGATTTAGTTGCTACCCATGACAAGGCATCACCACCATTGAATTCTACTATTTCCAATGCACCTTTGGTGCCCTTGCCTTCGGTCAATAGCTTGGAAAATCTCACCGCCAACTTTGAACCATCATTACGGTTTAAACTCAAAACGGATTTTGCAGCCTCATCTCATACAAATGCACCCCAAAATCGACCTCAGCAAGTCCAAAATATTGGCACCGGGCCTGGCCTACCTCCGGCTCAGGCACCATCTCCCGAGTTGCCCACCCACCGGCTCGTGGTTCTCATGAGCGGGTCAACCAGGGCACAGCTCCGGTCTTATCCAGACTACATATTGCTTCCTCTGGTACTCATAGTACTACTCAGGCTCCCCGTTCTTATGTTGTACCTGTCAATCACAGACCGACAATTACTCAGGCTGAAAGGAGTCAAAGGAAATCATTTGGTACTGTACTTCGGGCTCCACAGGACTCTAGAGATCACAACTTCATTGCCAAGGAACCATACATCCATCATGGTGAGCCCGCTATATTTTTTGATGAGTCAGACGAATTATTCTTGGTGGAGGCCTACAGGTTTACGCTTGTAGGTAAATTTGTGCATCGCAAACCTTCTATGATCAAGGTACGCGAGAATTTTATGCACTTTGGTTTTTCTCATTGCACCCCGTAGAGTGTGCCCTCTATTACTCCTAGTGTCCCTACCACCGCAGTTACTACATCTTAGACAATGTCTACACATAATGCTCCTCTTTATTTTACCTTGCCATCAATTATTAGCACTACTGCCCCACAGATTACTAATTCTCTGCCATCAGATCAATTTAAAGGTGCTCCCGTTAGGTTTGATATTCAAGGTACTCCTGTTGTTACATCAATCACTCATCTTGGTGATCCAATTTCGATCCCAATTAGCAGCGCTCCAATGATTGTGGGTTCTGCATATTTTGATCTTATTTTGGTAGATATATTAGAGAGGCCGCAAGACTCTATTGGTTCAGATGTGCCTATTATCTCTACACATTTTCAGCAAAACAATGAGGCTCCTTTATCTACAGATCAATCGAATTCAGATGATTTTCCTCATTATGAAGTTCATCAACAGGGTCCCTATGTAGATCTTCTTCTGATGACTTAGCAGGTATGGTTAGTAGGACAGAGGAGGATGGCTTTGTCCTAGTTGGTCGAAAGATAAATCCAAGAATCACTGACACTTCACTTCCTAGAATGGTGACTAGGAGTCGGTCACATGATACCTCTCCATGCATGTCTCGATCAGTGTCATTATTTGGAATGTAAGAGGTGTAGCTAATATAGCTACTCGCAGACGTCTGAAAAAACTTATCCAGCTTCATCAGGTCTATAATTTGGTAATCTAGACCCTATGGTTGTGGAGAAGAGTTTTGATTTTGTTTGTCGATATCTAAACTTCGAATCTAGGGTTCATAATGTATCAAATAAGATTTAGGCCTTCTAGAATGTAGGTACTACCATTACTGTTATTGAGGACCGTACACAGTTCTTGCACGTTAGAGTTTTAGATCCCAGATTTGGACGAGCAATTTGTCTGACACCTATATATGCAGTTTGTGAGGCCTCGGTTAGGATGGATTTGTGGACGGGTCTTCACCACATTTCCCACTCCATGGATGATCCTTGGCTAGTTGGGGGAGACTTTAACGTTATTGCACATGAGAGTAAACGAACTGGTCATAGTAGACGAGATCGTGGGTCTAATGCATTCTCTGATATGATGATGGACTGTGGCTTAGAGGGTGCTAGATTTTCTGGGTCTCGGTTCACTTGGACTAATGGTACGGTCAATAAGAGACTAGACAGAATTTTGATAAACTCTATAGCTGAAGATTTTTGTAAACAGCTTGCTGTGATGCATCTCAATCGAACTTTATCTGATCATTCACCACTACTTTTACATTGGATTTGTGATGAGGATTTGGGCCCTAGACCATTTCGATTTCTCAATGTTTGGACCAAGCATCATGATTTCTCAACCTTTGTATCTCAAAAGTGTTCATTCCCTACCAATCTTATGGGGATGGCTGCTCTCTGGGAGAAGATCTTCAGGCTGAAATAGGGGCTAAGGTGGTGGAATAGAAGAGTATTCGGTGATATATTTCAGCGGGTGAGAGAGGCTGAGGTGAGGGTCGACCAGACAGAGATTGATATTAAGAGGGACCCTACACCAGAACACCGTAATTTACTTCATCATGCTCAGACGGATTTGAACCGGACATTAGCTATTGAGGAGGGCTTTTGGAAGCAAAAGGCTGGATCTCGTTGGGTTTGTGAGGGGGACCACAATACCCGATATTGTTATACGAAGGTACAGGGATTAAGATTAGATCTCGGATCAGGACTATCACGACTCAGGGAAGGGAAGATCTTTCTACTCTGGCAGACATACAGAGATCGGCAATCTCTTTTTTTCAGGAATTATTATTTGCTCCTTCGTAGCCGCTAGAGACCATCCTGCCTGATATCATACCCATGATACTGACGGAGGCAGTTAATATGGCACTGAACCATCTACCTTTGATTGATGAGGTGCGAGAGGTAATTTTTAGCATTGATGCTAATAGTGTCGCGGGGCCTGATGGATTTTCATCCCTGTTCTACCAAATGTGTTGGGATATTATGCAGGAAGATGTGTACAATGCAGTTATTGACTTCTTTGCAGGTGGCCATTTACCGCGAGGTTTTGCCACTACGTCTATTGTTTTGCTCCCGAAGAGGGATAATGCTAGTAGATGGACGGATTACCGACCTATTAGCCTGTACACGGTGTTCAACAAGCTTATCACAAAGTTGTTGAACACTAGATTGAGCTCTTTATTACCTCATATTATTTTCCCTCAGCAGAGTGGTTTTGTCCCCGGTCGTCTCAATGGGGATAATGTATTGTTGACTCAGGAGCTTCTACACACATTGGATCATAGAATGCGTGGAATGAATACTATGCAGAAGCTTGATATGGCTAAAGCATATGATCGTATGGATTGGAGATTCATTTACTCTATTCTGGAGATGTTTGGTTTTGACCAGTTATGGATTGACAGGATTAGATGGTGTATCTCGGAGTGTCAATTTTCAGTGCTTATGAATGGTCGGCCATGTGGTTTCTTCCCATCTTCACGTGGTCTCAGACAGTGAGACCCTATATTTATTATTGCTACGGATTACTTCTCTCGACTGCTTACTCAGAGGTTCCATGCATACCCTAGCATGCAGTATTGACGTGGAGGTATTAATCTTGTCTCTCATCTTGCTTTTGCTGACGATATTATTATATTCGTCAATGGTTAGAAAAAGTCTATTAGAAAGATCACCGATTGTTTGGAGCACTACGAACATATATCTGGCCAATTGGTGAATAAAGACAAGAGTGGACTTATACTGCTTAGACGGGCATCGAAAATTCAGATACGGAGGCTAGTGATTTTGACTGGATTTTCTCATCAGCGACAGCAGTTCACTTATCTAGGAGTCCCTTTATTTAAGGGGGCTAAGAAGAGCATTCTTTTTTACGATCTCATTATGAAGATCAGGAGTAGAATTTCTGGATGGGCCTCAAGACTCCTTTCTACTGGTGGTAGGATCACTCTGCTGAGGTAGTTCTCTGCTCCTTACCAATATACTTTTTCCAGATTCTACGACCTCCTAAGGCTGTGCTGAAAAAGCTGGAGAGTATATTTGCTCGATTCCTGTGGGACTCTAAAGATCATGCGCAACGCTTACATTGGCGGAGTTGGAAGGAGATTTGCCTCCCTACTGGTGAGGGTGGATTAGGCTTCAGAAGACTTCATGATATGGTGGGCACATTCTCCCTGAAACTTTGTGGTTATTCAGATCTCAAAGTTCTCTTTGGGCTCAGTTCTTATTGGGAAAATATTGTAGAGAGACACATCAGTCAATCGCACATGTCCCTAATTCAGCTTCTCCTATATGGAAGGATTGAAGAGATTTGGACAACGTGCAGAGCTATACATTGCATGGTAACTTGGGATAGGTCAGATTTTCTTTTGGCATGACTATTTGATGGGTGACACTACTCTAGCGTCCATCTTTCCACACAGGCATTATACATCTGAGAGGGTGCAAGAGTTTATTGAGGTGAATGGATGGAACTTCGACCGATTACTACAGGCACTTCCACCAGTTATGGCAGAGCAAATTGTGGAATTACCGCTGTGTGTTGACATCCCAGATTTAATTTTTTGGACACCTACATCGGATGGTAGATTTACCAGCAAGTCAGCATGGGAGTTGATCCATTCTAGCAGACCAGTGCAAGATTCATTTCGCCTAATTTGGAGCCCTATCATACCCACTAAAGTCTCATTCTTCTATTGGAGATTATGGCAAGATTTGGTTCCAGTGGATGTTATTATTCAGAGGAGGATTGGCAGTCAGTTGGCTTCTCGATGTCAGTGTTGTTCTGAGATTGAGACTGGCACACATATTTTTACTAGTAGTAGTATATTAGAGCAGGTTTGGTAGCATTCGGGGGTATATTTCAGATTACTATGATTGCAGGTGAGAGCGTCAGACAGAGATTTCTAAGATGGCGATATTCAGAACAGTTTTCCTGGACTAGGCACATTCGCATCATTATCCCTCTATTGATTTTCTAGTTTCTATGGACTAGAAGGAATGATGTAAAGCATAGGGATATCCGCATGAGACCTAGACGAATCATTTAGAGGATATATCGTATGATCTCATTCCTACACACTGGGAGATTCCACATGGATAACTATTTGAGTATTAGTGGTTAATCTCTAACGTTCGGTAGTGAAATTGGTCCTTCGACTTGAGGTCATCATAGTGCCTTATATGAGGATAGTCATACTTTGGTGATGTTGGATGTTGATCTGCCAAAGGCCGCTAATACATCTGGGTATGTCTAGAATCATATGAAAGTTGTGAGTGATCAATAGAGGATTCGTCACTCTTAGATAGTAAGATATTATGATCTACATTTCATCCAAATAAGTTGATAACAAAAACTTTGGCCAAGGTGTACACATAAGTCGAAAAGGAATTTTCGACTTACATTGACTTAATAGTGGAATGAAAGATATGATCGATAATTGAGATTGACACATATTCATATCTCGTAATTAATCAGATCATATTAACGAAAGGATTATAGTTTCACAATAAATGAATGAGTTTGGTTTTGTTATACCACGTGACATTTTTCGTCACATGTATTGCCCTGACACATTGCTAGATGTCAAGTTTTGGTTTATATATTTTGATTAGGTCAAAATAATAATTCACGCCGTTAGGCATCGTGATTGGGGAACCTAATGGGTCACACACAAAATGAGAACTAGAAGAATGAGATTTATCAATTAATTAATTGACAAGCGTTGGATAATTAATTAATTGGGTTACTTATTAATAGGCCTGAATTAATTAATTAGATTAATTAATTCATGGACATGATTTAATTAATTGGATTAATTAAATATTGGGCCGGGTTAAGTTTAAGAGACGGGTCAAGCCCGTTTGTGCTTATATATATAAGCTGCTCGGGTTTGAAAACAGTTGATGAATTTTCATTATTCTTGCTAGTACAAGAAAAGTAAACCCTAGTTTCCTCTCAATCTTGTTCCCTATGTGCATACTAATGGAGGTTGGATAATTGGACATATGTGGGAGGTAGATCGGGATTGCTTGAGCAGAATGAATAGGAAAAGAGTTTGCAGATTTCATGAAATATATAATGTCTATCACAGTTTCTATCTAATTACAAAGCAGATCATTGATGGGAATTGAAACTTGTCTAATTTTCCATTGACAATAGTTGACCCGGAAGAGAAAGAAGAGGCGGATCTAGGGTTTAAGTTGGGTGAGAGAGTTTGGGGACGGGGTCTTGTGTGCAATTTTTGAAATTGTGGAACCCACTTGCAATTATGGAAAAGGGGTCGTTTTGCAATTTTTAAATGGAGGGCCTATTCCACAAATTTAAGAAATTGGGAGGCTCAGTTTTAAATTTTCAATCAGGGGTCAATTTTGTAATTTTCAAAAGTGTTTTGAATTTAAATATTAAAAAAGGTTTTGAATTTGATTTTCAAAATTGTTTTGACCTATATTATCAATTTGAAATTGACGACTTTTATATTTTCATTAAAATTATATTTTAACTTAAATATTAAACTTTGACCTTCAATTGAATTTTATTTTATTTAGGAGTTTTATCCCGAATTAAAATGTTAATTCGATTTAAATTAGAGTTTGACTTTAATTTAGTATTTAATTAAAATTTGATTTTAATTAAAATAATTCACCCTTATATGTTTTCGAAATTAGAATTGAATTCTAAGTTGATATTTAGCCCCTGTTTGGTAGTTATTTTTTTTGGAGAAAAATACATTTTTGAATAGTTGATTGATGGAGAATGTGTGGTTAAAAATTAAGGAAAAGTTTTGAGTCTGCGTGTAATATTATTTTATTGAAAAATGTGTGGCTGAAAAGAAAAAAGAGAAAAATGTATTTTGGAAAAAATGGCTACCAAACAAGGCTTTAATTAGAATTAGATTTAAATTAAATTGTCTCGCCTTAAAACATGGAATTAGAGTTGGACTCTAATTTTGCTACTTAATTAAAATTTGATTTTGATTAATTAATTATTTAATTTTTTCGATCCATTTGTCTAAACAGTTTAAATGACATTTAATTGCAAGATTTCTGAAACATGTTTGCGTATAATATTAGATATTATACAGGAAACATTTATATGATGAATATTTATTAGTAGATGATTATGGATTCGACCATGTGGATGTGTTGAATGAATGGTTTAATTTATGTTGTTTTATGGGTATGCGAGCTCTTAATTGTTTTGGGCCTGCGAGCTCTTAATTGTCTTGGACTTGTGAGTCCGTTATTATTATTATTATTATGGACCTGCAAGTCCAATTTCATTTAGGCCTGCATGCCAACTAGTATAGGATACAGGTTGTAGTTGATCTAATTGAAGACACGAGAAGAGGAGGAAACCATGGAGATGACGCATTGATAGTGATTCAATGCAATACCCCTAGGAATTGACCAACTAGTCTTCTTTTTAGCTTAGGAAGACTAGATAGAATTAGTCAATAATCATCCATACTATTATACGTATATTTATTTGCATGTGTGATGCATAATTTTATATATATATTATGAGACATGCATGATAAATCCCTCACTAAAATATTAAGTCGATTTTATTATTCGCCTTCCATCATTATAGTGAAAAACAAGAGTCCTAAATCGTCTCAACTTGTTGAGTACACTCAAGACTGGTCTATTAGGGATATGTTTGACACTATGAAATATTCGATATTTCTGAATGATGGGTTCGACTTAACTAAATTTTATCATTTGTTGAGTGCACTCAAGGAGATAAATTTTAGAGGCATGTTAAGCTAACACATAAGATGTGTGAAGACAAGGAGTTGTCAGCTTAATGATCCGAGAGTCGTATGGAGATACAATTGATAACAGTATCTACACAAATGTTTTATTAAGGTTTGTTGAGTACACTTAAGGTCTAAATATAACAAATGAGATTTCAGCCCACTGGGAGTCAAGTATGGATTCCATAAATTTATGTGAGAGGGTCATAAATTTAAGTTAAACAGTGGGAGCACAATTAATTTGATAAAAGACCATGTTGAATTAATTGATACATTTATATATTATTTTTTTACTTTTTGTCATTTATATTTATTGAATCATGAGTAACCATATGTATTTGAGTGGCATACTGGATGCCAACAACCAAACCAAGTTTTCTTCATTGGCATTGCAATCTGAGAATTGTTCTCAGGCATGGAAAAATTGGTTATGTCCTTGAGTTGCCCTTTCCAGAGACATAATGATGGTTCAACTAAGGAAGATGTGACTGCTATAATAAACACAGAGATGACAATAGTACTAAACATGTGTGATGCTTGTAACTATGTCACCTGAGTTACAAAAGAAACATACGAGTATAGATGCTAGCACATGATTTTTCATTTCAAAGGGTTGTATGTGATAAGTGAGGGTTTTGAACTTATTTAGGCCTTTAAACTTTGATAGTTGTTAGGTTTTCATTGTAATTCATCACTTATTTTTGGTTATTTTTATTTTATAGGCGATGACCCGAGTTGAGTGATTTTTGGAAGGAATTTAAGCGAGAAATGAGGCAAAAGTACTGAAAATGCAATGATCTCAAGTTTGGCGAAAATGGCTATCCTTTTGAGGAGGAAGAATGGTTGATTTAGGTGCTTAAAAGAGAGGTGGAAAACAGAATTTCAGCAGGCCCGATGCCATGGCGGCAGAACTGGACGCCATGGCGCCAAGAAGAAAAAAAAAATTCAGATCGATAGGCGCCAGGGCACCGAAAATGGGCGCCTTGGCAGCCGGAAAACCAGAAATTTGCAGCACTCGCAGGGCCATGGCGCCACGCCACCCGGTAGCGAAAAAACCCGAATTTTGATCTCTTTTTCGGCCCATTTCGACCCAAACCTGTCTCCCATCCTCAACACAATATAAATACAAGATCAAAGACCATTTCTAGGTCAAATTCTTGGGAGGAAAATCGACCAAAAAGGGAGGAGAAAATCTAGGATGAAAATCTGCCACATTGAAAACTTGGAGCAGAGGAAGAAGAAGCCCTTTTGACATTGAAGACTCTATCTATTTGTCTTCTCATCAATAAGATTTCTATTCTCCTTAATATCTATTTTTTTCCATGTATTGTAAGATGTTATTGGTCATTTGTATATACATTATGAGTGTCTAAACCTAGATGTGATTGGGGGTAATTTTTTATCCGAGTAATGATTTTTTGATTGATTTGTGCTTGATAGTTCTTGTGGTTAATGTGATTAATCCATTGTGTTTAATGTTTATATTATTCTTCTCGGTTATTTAGCGGCATAACTAGATGATTGAGTTATTTCAATATTTGCTATTTTGGGAAATTTAGTACGTAATCGCTATTTTCACCAAAATCTAGTAACAACTACATTTTAATGGATTATGAGGAATTTTCAATTGAATGTAAGTGGATTATCACTTAAATTAGTAAACCGAGCTTGCGTCTTTGTGCTTAATTCAATTCGACTCTCTTGTGTGAATGTTTTCGTTAAATTTAATCTAGCGATCTTATCCTAGGTTGTTTGATGATTAGGGTTGGGTAAAGAGCTTATTTTATTTAACTAAAATCTAAGGAGAGTTGAGGTAGTCGAGCTTGTGATTATTCTCAAATTGTTGTTAATCATTTGAACGAAAATCTTTTGTAAAATTGGATTGGAAAATCATTCTCGTGGTAAAGAATTATCCCCCGATCGCACACTCTCTTTAGTTGATTATTCGCCTCCGTTGTCTAATTTCATTTAATTTCAAGTTTTGGATCTTTCATATTTTTAGCGTATCGCATCTTTAGTAAAATGAATCAAACCCCTCCTCCATTTAAGTGCTTTCCCCTTTTTACTTTCTTTTGTGCGATTAATATAATTGAACCAATCCTCTGTGGGAAATGACCATTACTTATCATTATACTATTTGAACGACATATATTTTAGCCAAGTAAGAAATTATTTTGACCCCACTTTGGGAGCTTGTCAATTTTGGCACCGTGTCGCTGGGAATTGTTTCACAATTAGTTAATTGCAATTTTTTTCTTTTTGTTTCTTTTATCTAATTTTTGTTTCCTTGATCTCTTAGGTTGTGAATGAGCAAAAAGAAAACATCACACTACAATCTAAGATCAAGAAAAGAGGTCGACACGTCGAAAAATGAAGAAGAGGATTCTCCAACCGAACTCCTAAGGCAATTGGGCATTGATTCCTCAAGTGAGTCCGAACAAATTGAGCCCGAAATGGTTGATAGACCAAATGATCAAATCGTTATTGGTACAAGATGGGTCTTTTGAAATAAACGAGGTGAAAATGGTATAATTGTGCGTAACAAGGCTAGATTAGTGGCTCAAGGTTACAATCAAGAAAAAGGTTGCTAGATTAGAATCTATTTGCATACTTCTTGCTTTTGCTTGCCATAAAGGTTTTACTCTTTATCAAATGGATGTTAAAAGTGCATTTTAAACGGTTTTATGTAAGAAGAAGTTTATGTCAAGCAACCTCCCGATTTCAAAAATCACAAATTTTTGGAAAATGTGTTTTCAAATGGTTTTCAAACGGGAAATGCGGATACTACACATTTTATCAAAACCAAAAGAGATGACATGATTGTTGTACTAATTTATGTTGATGATATTATTTTCAGTGCAACTAATATTTTCCTTTGTGAAGAATTTTCGAAGTATATAAGCAAGGAATTTGAAATGAGTGTGTTGGGAGAGCTGAAGTTCTTTCTTGGACTTCAAATCAAACAAACTAATGAAGGCATCTTCATTAGTCAAACAAAGTACATCATAGACATGCTCAAGAAATTTGATGTTGAAGACTTGAAGCCAATGAATACTCCAATGAGTTCATCAATCAAATTGGATAAAGATGAGCAAGGTATTTCAATTGACATAACAAAATATTGAGGTATGATTGGATTTCTCCTTTACTTAACCACTCGTAGACCCGATATTATGTTTAGTGTGTGCTTATGTACTAGATTTCAATCTAATCCTAAAGAATCACATCTAAGTGCCTTAAAATGAATTTTTAGATGTCTATGTGGCACTAGAACTTTGGGACTTTGGTATCCAAAGGGCACTCACATTGACCTCATTAGCTATTCGGATGTCGATTGGGCGGGTTGCATAATTGATCGAAAAAGCACAAGTGGAACTTGTCACTTTCTAGGCTTTACCCTTGTGTCATGATTTAGCAAGAAACAAAATTCCGTTTAACTATCTACCGTCGAAGCCGAATATATCTCGGCCGCTATTTGTTGTGCTCAAGTTCTTTGGATGAAACAAACTCTTAGTGATTATCATTTAATCTTTGAAAATACTCCTATTATGTGTGATAACACTAGTGCTATTAATTTGTCTAAAATTCCCATCTTGCACTCTCACACCAAACATATAGAAATTCGACATCATTTTCTTAGAGATCATGTGCAAAAAGGAGATATTTATTTGGAATTTGTTAGTACCGATAAACAATTAGCCGATATTCTTACTAAACCTCTAGCTCTCGATAGATTTTCTTATATTCGAATAGGCTTAGGCATTATCGATGAATCTGAAATTTGTGGCTAAATTTGTCTTATATGCATGATCAAATTGAAATTATATGTGAAATTCTGATTTTGGCGTTTTCGGTCGACCATTTGAACTTTCAGTCAACCATAAGATCGACCGAAATACCTAGTTCGGTCGACCATCAATCCACCGAAGCCACTTGCAGCCTCCTCTTTAAAAAATCTGGTTTTTGGAGTCTTCAGTCGACCAAATGATCAACCAAAAATGATTTTCGTTCAACCAGAAGATCAACCGAACCCACCTACAGCCATCTAATTTAAAATCTGCAGAATGTCGGTCGACCGAAATAATTCGGTCGACCAAAATGTTCGCGTTTCAGCCTCTTTTTAATCCCATTTTCTTCCCAAATTCATCACTTAGAAACCTAGAATAGTTATTTCTCCTCTTCTCCTCTCTTCCAATCACCCAAATCTCACCATTTTTCCTCAAATTACTTCAATATTTCAACAAATCTACCATATTCTTCACACATTCTTATCAAAATCCAAAGTTTTATCTCCATTTTTATCAAGAAAACAAAAAAAAAACTATTTTTTTACTACAAAACTCGAAAATCTTGGTTTTTCTTTTAAAACTCCTTGTAAATCCTCTCAAATCATTTATCCACTTCAAAGATTTACAACACACTCATTTTCTATTGCTTCCCAGTCATTTTCTCCCTAAAGTTTTTGAAAACCCAACAATCTCTCTCACTAAGTGTTGAAATCATCCGAATCGACAATGTCACCAAAGAAGAAATCGAAGAGAAAGGGAAGCTAGCTCGTCCAATGTCGAAGTTGACACGCCATTGCCCGACCGTTTCACCGATTGCCCTATTCTAATTGGTAAGTCTATCAATTTTCATGAAATCTCTCTCCATGCTCCATCGTTTAGGATAGAAGAATATTTTGAGAGTATTGGGTGGATAAATGTAGTCTCTATCTCCGAAAATGCTCAATCAAGGATAAACGAATTACCCTCGATAGACCCACCATTTGTGTAATCCTTGGTTTAGAAGAATGTGAAAATTATGCTAATGTCCAAAACTATCCCGTTAGGTTTGAGGGCTATAATGAACTTGAAGCTTGTTGTTGTGTCACCGAATTGATTCCCTTGCTACTATCGTCAATAGTCTAATGGACACTCTTAAACAAAGGATTGAACAAAGGATGGATCAATTGAGCTTATCACAAGAGACATTCTTTACACACATGTACTCTATTTATCCTCGAGGGCCTCCTCCACCAATGTTTGATTGAAACATCGTATTCATTTTTTTAAGCTTATATTTAGTTTTATGTCATGCCCTATGATTTATATCACTTGTTTTTCTCCTTTCCATGCACCTATGCCTTGATTAAGGGGAAAGCTTCTTTTAACTTCAAAATCCCCACTCTTTTTTATGATGATAAGGGGAAAAAGAAAATGTGATTTATTACTATGAATTGTGACTTGAATTATGAATTGTAATGACTTCTAATGTAATTTATTTCAATAAAATGTGGAAAATTGTGGAAAAGCATATCTTTACATATTATGCTATCTTATGGAAAATGAAATACAAACAAACTCGGTTCCCATTGATGTGTAAAATAGGGGATAACAAAGGCAATTATCTTGTGTATTTCTACAAATAACTACAAATCACATATTGTTTGTCATAATCAAAAAGGGAGAAATTGTTGACCTATGATTCCATATAGCTCCACTTGTTTTTATTATAACAAACAATACACTTATATTTCTAACAAATCTTGTTTCTTGAGTTTTTCATGAATAAATCTTCTTAAGCATTCAAAGGCTCAAATCGTCATCCGTTGAAGAACAAACAATCAAAAGAGACTCAAAGAGAACAAGAACCTTGAAGATTAGAGTTTAGAAGTTATATCAAAACTTCAATATATATGTAAAGGTATTAACTCATCGATTTTTTGCAAGTACATAAAACTCAAACTATTCTTCATTATTCATCACTTGCATAAAAATAAAAATTGATTCATAATATGAAATAGATTTTGGAAAAATGAATATTTTAATGTAAAAATAAATTTTCAGAATGTCACACTTTGGTCGACCGAAGTGCACACCGGTCGACCAAAGTATGCTTGACCGAAATGACATAATGGCTCAGCCGAAATTCCAATGTTTGAATTTGTGCAACGGCAATAACCTTCGATCGACCGAAATTGATCAATCGAAAGTGACTATTTTTCAAATTCTTGATCTACAAATAACCCTCTCTTTTGCATTCAAACTCAACAACTTACAAGAGCTATTAAGAGAGCATATTTATTGAAAACCATTGAGCATACTTGATTTTATCTTCTATTTCATTTATTACAAAGAATCTCTTGATTGATAAAACTAGTTTCATCTATTTCATCAAGAATTCTATTTTGAAAGAAAACTTCTTAATCCCATCTATTTTCAATTTTTAAAAAAGGTTTTCTTTGCCAACACTTGTATTGAAGTGTAAATCTCTTTTCATACTTAACTTGCATTATTTGTTAAGAGAGATCATTGGCTGAAAACTTTGATACAAAGATACAAACTATATCATTATCTATTATTCATCAAAGTTTACGACATAAGCACTTGAGCTTTACTATTTGCTAGCTATTGAAGTATTATCCTAACTCTCTAAATACTTGACTTGATTAGATCATTTGTTAAAAGAGTTCTTTCAATTGTAAAATTATCTTTCATATCTTGGTGGTTTTGAGAGCCTTGTGAAAACTCTATTGTTGTTGAGGATAGGTGTTACTTGTTGTAAGTCACCTAAGGATAAGTGGTCATTATTATAAGTCACTTAAGGATAAGTGCTCCTTGTCGTAAGTCACTTAAGGTTTGGTACTCCTTGTTTGTAAGTTACCACTATAGTTCATTTGGCCTTGCTCGTGACGGAGAGTTTGGTAATGAGGACGTAGATCACATTGTGTATTGAATCCCATTAAATTTGTTTGTCATCTTTACATTATTGCACCTTACTTTAAATTGTTATTTACATTGTGCTATATTAACTTAAATGACTTTACTCGAATCAAGTTATCAAGTTTGAATATTTACTTCTCTTATTGCACTTTGCATTTATATATTCTGTATTGAATAGTTTTAAGACTAATTATCGAAAAAGTTTCAAAAACCAATTCACCCCCTCTTGTTTAGTTAGTCTTGGGTTATCACCATGAACTAAGTATTGATTTAGTTCTATAATCTCTGTCAAAGAGTTATTCATACCGAATTATGAATTTTGATATGAGTAAACTCGAGTGCACAGTCATTGAGTTACTGAACATACTTAAGACTGTTAAGCCCAAAATTAAAGTTAGTAGTATGCAAGCTGTTGATTCATCTAAGTATATTAAGAGGAAGTCTAAAGGGGTTTTGAGAAAGCATCTAAGATGGCTAAGACAGTCAAAGTAAATAATAACATTATCTACTTCACTAGTTTCTTGGGTATTAGATACCAGATATGGATCTCATATTTGTTTAAATATGTAGAAACTAAATGGAAGTAGACCACTGCAAAAGGAAGAAGTTGACCTACACGTCGAAAATGAGCAAATGTTGCTGCATTGTTTGTAGGAGCATACTTCTTGTCGTTGCCTTGAAGCTTAGTATTGGAATTAGAGAAATGTTAGTTTAAACCCACCAATACCAGAATATTATTTGAATTTCATGTTTGGACATGAATTATATTAATGTTAAGGACAGTTGTTGTTCCTTTTTATCTTAATGGTTATGGTGAATTACAAATGACATTTATATTCTAAATACCGAGTATTCTATAATAAGTATAGAAATTTAGAGGCATAAAAGTGATAATTTGAATAACACCTGAATCTAGCATCGCGGACTTGGTCAAATAAATGAAAATGCAATTCCAAAATTACATAGAAATGTATATTTGGGGCCAATTGATTTTGAATCATTTGACAAATGCGAATCGTGCATGTTAGACACAATGACCAAATCTCATTTTACTTAAAAGGTGAAAAGTTTGTACAATTACTGAATCTAATACATAGTGATATATGTGGATCTATTAATACTAGATGAGTTTCTCTTTTTCATCATATTTACTAATGCCTATTTCAGAAATGGTCATGTATATTTGATGAAGCTCAAGCATGAAACTCTTGAAAGGTTCAAAGGATTCAAGTTAGAAGTAGATAAACAATTAGGTAAAGACATTCTCACACTAAGATTCGATCGAGGTGGAGATATCTTAAAGATAAAGTTTTAGATTAACTAAAGCAGAATGAGATTCTCTTATGGTGAACTTCTCCCATACACTGCAACATAATGTTGTATCTGAAAGGAGAAATTGTAAACTATTAGATATAGTGCGATTAATAAGAAGCCATACAAACCTCCCAAAAACGTTTTGAAGTCAAAAATGTTTTGAAGACATGCATTGACTGCTATGTTCTACACACTAAGTTCTGTCCCATTTATATTAGTCAACGAAACTCCATAGGACTTATGGAAAGGCAAAAGACCCAATTTTTCACATATTAAAGTTTGGGACTGCGTCGCTTATATCAAGCGCACTGAATCGGATAAGCTTGATGCTAAATCCGATAAATACATATTTGTGGGATATCTAAAATAGGTAATTTGATATCAATTTTATAATCCCATTGAGAAGAAGATGTTCATCTCAAGACATGTCAAATTCCTAGAGAAATAATTTATTCTAGGATAGGACAGTGGGAGTGGAATGGATCTTGAAGGAGTTCAAGAATCTACCGATATTGTTGACCAAGTAGATAAATCTAAGTCTGATCTCACACCTGCTGGGGGACATACTCTTGATCATGAAGTAGAGACTTCTGAGGACACATCAGCTCTATGTAAATCTAGTAGGATCATTTAACCTCCTAGAAGGTATGAATCCAAGATTACTAATCAAGCATTATTAATCAAGGATGATGAACCTATTAGTTACACATAAATAAATTCAAGTGTTGACTCAAAGAGATGGCAAAAGGCCATGGAATCTGGAATGAACTCGATGTATGTGAACAAAGTTTAGACCTTAATCGACTAGCTTGGTGAGATAGAACCCATAGGTTGTAAATGGGTTTACACAAAAGGTTGATGTGGACGGAAACATCCATACATACAAAGCACTGCTAATGACAAAAGGTTACAAATAAAGACAAGGACTTGACTTTGATGAAACCTTCTAACATATAGTCGTGCTAAAGTCCATTCGAATTTTACTTACAATAGTGACATGCCATGACTATGAGTTATGGCAAAAGGATGTCAAAACTATATTCCTTAGCATGAACCTACAAGAGAGAGTGTACATGACACGACTCGAAAGTTTTGAATCCAAATATGCTTACAATGTATGTTAGCTTGATCAATTCTTATATGGATTGAAGTAAGCCTCTTGGAGCTGAAATATTTGATTTGATAGAAAAATCAGAAGGTTTGACTTTATCAAAAGTGAAGATGAAATGTGTGTTTACAAGAAGATAGTGAGAGCTTTGTCGCATTCCTAATATTGTATGTATAAGACATGTCATTAATAGGAAACAACATCCCTACTTTTCAATCGCTGAAATTGTGGTTGTTAGGTGAATTTCTTCATAAAGATATGGGAGAAGAAACTTGATCTATAAAGATAGAACTAGAAGATTGCTTAATTCATCGCAATCTACATAAATAAAATCTTGAGAAGATTTTATATGAAATGAACTGAGAGTTCATGGATACACTGATGCTAACTTTTAGTCAGACCAGAATGATAGCAAGTCTTAGTCAGGGTATTAGTTTACTCTTAAACGGTGTGTTGGAAAGGTTCCAAACAGAAAACCATCGTTGATTCAATAGCGAAAGTCTTATACACTATTGTTTTAGAAGTTCATTAATGAACTTGGAGTAGTTTCTAACGTTGTTGATCACATACATTTGTATTATGATAACAATGGAGCCATCGTACAAGCGAAGGAACTAAGGTTTCATTGATGATCCAAATAGGTATTGAGGCAGTATCATCTCATCGGAGGGATAACACAAAAGAATGATGTAGAGAAAAGACGAATTTCCACAATTGATAATATTGCAGATCCACTGACAAAGAGTTGTCACAGTATAAACATGATCGTCATGTAAACTCTTATGATATTAGATACATAAGTAATTGGATCTAGTACAAGTGGGAGTTTGTAAGTGTTATGCCCTAGGTCCAATCAACTTTGGACATAAGTACTTTTAATATATAATTGATGCAATTATATGGCAGATCTATTGTTTAATTATTACTCAATTAAATTAAATAATAGAGTCTGAAGGTTCAAATCTTGGTAATTTGCTAATCACAAGGAGTTGTGATTGTGAGATACAAATTACATATAATTGATTCTTAAATCATCCGTGGTCATAAGTAATAATGAGATACGGATATCGTTATTACGGATAGACCATCACGTGTGGCATTCCTTACTTGTGAAGTTAGTAGCTGATCTCACAAACTAAAGTATGGTGACACTTAAATGAACACGTGAATGTTTTGTTATAGAACAAAATATTGGAGACCCGCTGGGAGATTCCACATGGATAACTATTTGAGTGTTAATGGTTAATCTCTAACGTTCGGTAGCGAAATTGGTCCTTCGACTTGAGGTCATCATAGTGCCTTATATGAGGACAATCATACTTTGGTGATGTTGGATGTTGCTCTGCCAATAGCCACTAATACGGCATCGTCTGGGTATGTCAAGAATCATATGAAGGTTGTTAGTGATCAATAGCGGATTCGTCACTCTTAAATAGTAAGATATTATGATCTACATTTTATCCAATTAAGTTGATAACGAAATCCTTGGCTAAAGTGTACACATAAGTCGAAAAAAGAGTTTTCGACTTACATTAACTTAATAGTGGAATGAAAGATATGATCGATAATTGAGATTGACACATATCCATATCTCATAATTGATCGGATCACATTGAAGTAATGATTATAGTTTCACGACAAACGAACGAGTTTGGTTTTGTCATACCACGTGACATTTTCCGTCACATGTATTACCCAGACACATTTCTAGATGTCAATCTTGGACGACAAATGTGAATTAGTGATAAATCAAAATGGTATTTTGGTTTATATATTTTTATTAGATCAAAATAATAATTCACGTCTTTAGGTATCGTGATTGGGAACTTAATGGGTCACACACAAAAGGAGAACTAGAAGAATGAAATTTACCAATTAATTAATTGACAAGTGTTGGATAATTAATTAATTGAGTTGCTTATTAATAGGCCCGAATTAATTAATTAGATTAATTGATTAGTGGACCGGATTATATAAGCTGCTAGGGTTTGAAAACAGTTGTTGGATTTTTATTATTCTTGCTAGCACAAGAAAAGTAAACCCTAGTTCCCTCTCAATCTTGTTCCCTACGTGGATACCATTGGAGGCTGGACAATTGGATAACTGTGGGAAGCAGATCAGGATTGCTAGAGCAGAATGAATAGTAAAGGAGTTTGCAGATTTCACGAAAGGTATAATTTCTATCACAGTTTTTATCTAATCACAAAGCAGATCATTGGTGGGAATTGAAACTTATTTAATTTTTCACTGTGCATGTTTAAGTAAATTCCCAACAATCATGACTTGCAAAATAATTTCTTATGGAATCATACAGTCTGGGAACAATTTTTTCTCCAAGAATCGATTTACCCATCACATGAAATGTCCCACCTGCTATACGGTAGACCTGTTTTGAAAATACAAAGTTGATGAGAAAAATCCTTTATACCCCTTTGTTTTAAAATATATGCATATGTTTTGTACACATTTTTGTTGAAAAGGATTGTCCAGTGCTTGTTTTCGGCATTTCAAATAATATCTAAACCTAAGAAGTTTCGACATTGAGGCATCGGTGCACGAATACAAACATTGCCCTATACAATGCATCGCTTGATAAATTTCACATCTTAGACCTCCAAGCATAAACCCAGAGTCAATGTAGAGACTTAGACAGTGCAAACATTTTGTTACTCTACCAAGTTAGAATCAAACAAATATCTGAAAAGTATGGGGATAAAATACAAACACAAGATAGATTAGCAATACGGGAGTTAGCCAAATTACACAAAAATTAAAAACAAAATTAAAAACAAACCGTTAAAGTGAAACAACACAACTAGTAATTAGATTAAAACACTCCCCGACAGCGGCGCCAAAAATTTGTTCGCTGAAAAATGTACCGCAAGTGTACGGATCGTGAACAAGTAATACGGTGGACTTTTAGAGTCCGAATATCGATCTCACCAAGAGTGTTAATCTAAATTACAAGTATGTGGATTCAAATTAACGAAAGTGACACACATTTATAAACTTGAAAAGCGATAAAGAAATGATTTGATTAAAAACTTAAAATAACAATTTAAAAAGAGAAAGGATTTTGATTTGAAAGAGATTGGAATTTATGATTTCGCTTAACCGTCGTTTCATTAATATCAAATCAACAATGCGCAAATGCAAATTACCAAAATAAATTATTAGACCCAATTCTCCAATTTTAGTTAACAACCTCTCTCGAGTGAAATTAACACTAATCAATCAAGTCCCTCCACGATATTTCTATGCCGAGTAAGACATAGCCGATTGCATTCAATTGTTGTGAGAATACTCAAAGGATCACCTAAGGTAGGTGTATATCTCTATACACCTAAACAAGCATAGTATACTACACAACTTAGGGCATTAATTATTTTGGTCTAGTTAGTGTAACAATTTCTCAATAATTACCCCAATCACTTAACACATCATTTAATGATCAAGTAAATGAAGGAAAATCAAACATAATAATTAATACACCATGATTTTGATAACAAATGCATCATTCAAAACATGGAAATATATTAATGAAACTTGGTTAAGCTACTACATAAATTCCAATACAAAATACTTAGCTCATTATATTAAGAGAATAACAAAGAGATTTATGTTTACAATACATTACAAGCTTTGGAAAATAATGGAGAAATACAAAAGGAAAGATATAACCCTTTTTGGTATGAATTTGCACTCCTCCAATATTTTTCCAAGTATTCTTTGATCAAACCTCCTTGCTATACTCACTTTTGCTCCCAAAAATAAGCCAAGTTACAAAGGAAAATAAAACTAAAAGAAAAGAAAGAGAGAAAAGAACTAAAAATCTAAAACTAACTAGAACTAGATAGGGGAGGAGAGGAGTGAATGAGATATATCTCATATATATAAGCTATAATATATTAGAAATAATAAATAAAAAGAGATATTTTAAGACACAAACTAAAGTATCCTAAAATATCTACCAATAAACAAAAGAAAATAATGCAAGTTGGATCAAAATCAAATTGGGATGAAATTTTAACCGCCTCCATTGTTTTTGCACTATGCGATCGCATGGTTATAACCCATGCGATTGCGTGGAAGAGTCAAAAAAATGAATTTGACGTCTCGGGTTAATGCATGCGGTCGCGTGATTATAAGCCATGTGATCGCGTGACTCAATCCAAAAATTAATATTGCAGCCCAGTCCCTCCATAATTGCACTTCAGGTCCCGCAACTTGAATCACGTACAATTTGGTCCTCATAATTTGAACTTCATTACATTTAAGCCCTCCATAAATTGAACTTCAAGTCCTTCATCTTTCTGACTTGTGCAACTTAGTCCACATCTTCGTAAATTTGTACAATTCCAGTTTTTTTTTACTCCATTTAGCTTCGTTCTCCATCTTTTCGGGGTTTTAGCCTATATAATCAAATAATACATAATTATGCATAGAATATGCTCAATTTCATCTATAGTTATAATTCGATAAGTGTCCAATAAGTGTGTAAACGCACACTTATCACACCCCCAAACTTGAGCTCATGCTCGTCTCGAGCAAGATTAACTTCTAACACACAATTATGCAAATGCGACATTGATCAACATACTAGATACCTTGCCAAAAATATAAGTGAGTTCAAAATTGTATATCAATTTACAGCCATGCATCCAAATAATGCTATTACAACAAAAGAAGCTTATCCAATGTTCGATCGGTGTGTGTACGCATAGCCATTTTTAATTATCATCTAAACTAGGAAAATACTGTTAAGACGGAAGAAAGTCTTTAAATTGGTTCCAACCCGACCCTGTGTGGTCAAATCTGTCTTTTCCCGCTCGTGATATTCACACACTAAAATAGATATTTCATTTCTATCCCCAAGTGTAAATCTCAAGGTTGTTCTCAATCACTCTTTTCTTTTACCGCTCAAAAATATTCAACTAGCAAGCATTTTCAGATGAAGATAAAGTAACTGAACATGTAGAATCTCACAGATTAATATAGTATGAACACTCTCTCTCAAGTGTCTAAGATCAGGTACTGTTTCGCTCAATATCATTCCAATAAAAATATTCTACCATAAGCTTGCATATTTTATCAATCGCCACCACTTAGATCACATGCACTACATAAATCATAAGGACTTTACAAGGTTAAAATGTGGCTTAAGGTTAAGGTGTGGAAAATATTTAGATTAGTGACTAAGAAGCTTCAAATAAATCAGTGGAGTAACAGATATACAATTCAGCTCAACTTAGATAGGATCTGTACACAATCCTATCACTCCAAAACAATAACTTCTCAATTAACATCTATTCAACTCAATCACCCTTTTTTTTCTTTCTTCATGAGAACTTATACATTCAGATATTACAAGTCAATCTCCTCAACACATCTTTTCCCTGTCACTCATTTTTTTTATCTTTATCTTTTTCATTCATTCATTTTTTTACTCATTCTTTCAACCACTACACCAAATAGAGTACCTCAATAATATTGATACCCCCAAACTTCTTTTCTATCGCCACCCAACATTCAGATGTCCAACAATACTCCACTAGCTTAGAAGGCTGGTTAAGAATATTGTTTTTTTTTTCAGTATATGAGAGCTTGTAATGTTGGTAACCAGAGAAAAGGCTAATAAGCTCAATAAGGTTATCAAAAGGAAAGATTAACTTCAGGGTAAGCTATTTGGTAAATGTGGTAAGTCAAAGATGGCCTTAATCATATTCATGCATACATGTATCAATGTGATCCAGACGAGAATCAACGCATGTTCTAGAGAAACAAAATCATAGAACAATGTCACACAAGAAATAAATGATAAGACTGTATATAAACGTCAGCCCATAGGCTAAAGATCTCACCAGCTTTTGTGTTCACACTATTTAGTTACTACCTCTTCAATAAAAATAACAAACTAGCTGATTCAAAATTTCTCGCAATATGGTAAGGTGAAAGAGAAATAAACATAGGTTGATATAATGGTTCAAGTCAACTCACAACCTAAGTTCTTACCAATTCAAATTGTTTCCTATAAAATAGATATTTCCACATCTAAATAACAATCAATCATGACTATGTGCTCTAGATAAATCAGAATCCCTATTGGACAAGCAACTTTTCGAAAAAATTTAGGCATAAATAGCATATTTAGATTTGGCCATGCTTAGCTCATGAATCAATAACAATTTCAACATCAAGTATTCCTAAGCCGGCAAGGCCATCTAACATGTCAACTCACAATCACCAATTCAAGCACAATATCAATAGCCAGCAAGGCTCATAACATCTAATCAATAACATCAAAAGCCAGCAAGGCTCACCCCCAAACTTAATCCACACATTATCCTCAATGTGTAAAAGACAAGATAAAGGAAAGAGGAATAACGAAACTTCCCTGAATAGCCATTCGTGAAGAGGAACTCATGTATGTATTGGACTTGTTATGCATTCAATGTATAGCTTGGGCAAACGACCTTTTTGTACATCAATTGACCCCCAAACTTGTGAGGAACCATGGATAAAAGGGGACTTCACAATATTACCTACAAAAGATGATAGTTAAACAAAATAAAAAGCATGAAAATTCATAAAAATAAATAAATAAAAAGCTCAAAAAGAAAGAAAAGTTGGTTTGCCTCCCAACAAGCGTTTTTTTATAGTCTTTAGCTCGACTATGGCAGTGGTTATGGGCACCTAAAGAAGGCTTTCGATGCCTTATCCATTTTTACTCTTTCGGCTTTGATCCACTTCTTATTAGATCGCCAAAACTCAACATTGCCCTCTTCAACATAGTAGGACCTATCCATCCCCTCCAATTCAAACTTAACAATGTAGTGTTCCACCTCCTCATCGAACATAATCACAAAATCAACTCCTATGCAATCAATGAAATCGGACGAATGTACATTGATTTCATGTTCATTGATTTCTATATCTTCAAATAGTTCACTTCTGATTAAATTGTTATTCATTCCAAGCTCCTCTACAACTGTTGATATCTCTTCGGAATGAATGATCGATCCACAATTTAGATCTACGGGCAGTGAGAAGTAGGTCTCAATGACTCTCTCAAGTGGATCATACCCCTAATGTAGAAATCCATCCCAATATTTGTAATCTCCCACAAGCATGTTATCTTCTTCCAACTTGGCAAGTTCATTGTAATACTTTGCAAGTACCTTCTCATTCAAACATGGAGGACCAGCTCCTGAGAATTTGATGTCCTCATTCAAATCATTAGGTACATAGTCTCCAGCGAGCATGTAACTTACATCGGAATTGTCCAGTGATTGTTTTCGGCATTTCAAATAATATCTAAACCTAAGAAGTTTCGACATTGAGGCATCGGTGCACGAATACAAACATTGCCCTATACAATGCATCGCTTGACAAATTTCACATCTTAGACCTCCAAGCATAAACCAGAGTCAATGTAGAGACTAGACAGTTCAAACATTTTGTTACTCTACCAAGTTAGAATCAAACATATATCTGAAAAGTATGGGGATAAAATACAAACACAAGATAGCTTAGCAATACGGGAGTTAGCCAAATTACACAAAAATAAAATAAAATAAAATAAAATAAATTAAAAACAAACCGTTAAAGTGAAACAACACAACTAGTAATTAGATTAAAACACTCCCCGACAGCGGCGCCAAAAACTTGTTCGCTGAAAAATGTACCGCAAGCGCATGGATCGTGAAAAAGTAATACAGTGAACTTTTAGAGTCTGAATATCGATCCCACGAAGAGTGTTAATCTAAATTACAAGTATGTGGATTCAAATTAACGAAAGTGACACACATTTATAAACTTGGAAAGCGATAAAGAAATGATTTGATTAAAAACTTAAAATAACAATTTAAAAAGAGAAAGGATTTTGATTTGAAAGAGGTTGGAATTTATGATTTCGCTTAACCGTCGTTTCATTAATATCAAATCAATAACGCGCAGATGCAAATTACCAAAATAAATGATTAGACTCGATTCTCCAATTTTAGTTAACAACCTCTCTCGAGTGAAATTAACACTAATCAATCAAACCCCTCCACGATATTTCTATGCCGAGTAAGACATAACCGATTGCATTCAATTGTTGTGAGAATACTCAAAGGATCACCTAAGGTAGGTGTATATCTCTATACACCTAAACAAGTATAGTATACTACACAGCTTAGGGCATTAATTATTTTGGTCTAGTTAGTGTAACAATTTCTCAATAATTACCCCAATCACTTAACACATCATTTAATGATCAAGTAAATGAAGGAAAATCAAACATAATAATTAATACACCATGATTTTGATAACAAATGCATTATTCAAAACATGGAAAGATATTAATGAAACTTGGTTAAGCTACTACATAAATTCCAATACAAAATACTTAGCTCATTATATTAAGATAATAACAAAGAGATTTATGTTTACAATACATTACAAGCTTTGGAAAATAATGGAGAAATACAAAAGGAAAGATATAACCCTTTTTGGTATGAATTTGCACTCCTCCAATATTTCTCCAAGTATTCTTTGATCAAACCTCCTTGCTATACTCACTTTTGTACCCAAAAATAAGCCAAGTTAGAAAGGAAAATAAAACTAAAAGAAAAGAAAGAGAGAAAAGAACTAAAAATCTAAAACTAACTAGAACTAGATAGGGGAGGAGAGGAGTGAATGAGATATCTCTTATATATAGGCTATAAAATATATTAGAAATAATAAATAAAAAGAGATATTTTAAGACACAAACTAAAATATCCGAAAGTATCTACCAATAAACAAAGAGAAAATAATGCAAGTTGGATCAAAATCAAATTGAGACGAAATTTAAACCGTCTCCACTTTTTTTGCTCTATGCAATCGCGTGATTATAACCCATGCGATCGCATAAAGGAGTCAAAAAAATGAATTTGACGTCTCGGGTTAATGCATGCGGTCGCGTAGTTATAAGCTATGCGATCGCGTGGCTCATCCAAAAATTAATATTGCAGCCCAGTCCCTCCATAATTGCACTTCAGGCCCCTCAACTTGAATCACATACTATTTGGTGTTCATAATTTGATCTTCATTACATTTAAGCCCTCCGTAAATTTCACTTCAAGTCCTTCATCTTTCTGACTTGTGCAACTTAGTCCCCATCTTCACAAATTTGTACTATTTCAGTCCTTTTTTACTCCATTTAGCTTCGTTCTCCGTCTTTTCGGGGTTTTAGCCTATAAAATCAAATAATACATAATTATGCATAGAATATGCTCAATTTCATCTATAGTTATAATTCAATAAGTGTGTAAACACAGACTTATCAGCATGATTGGTCAATGGTCACTATATTTGATGGTGGTTAAAATTTTTAAAATATTAAAGAAACTGTTGTCTTTATGTATTTTTCCCGATTACTATTACTTTTTTTTGTCAAACTTGGTCGACAACAAATTGTGTTGTCGCCTCTTACACGGTGCTTTTTTATTTGATAATTCAATTATTCAAAAGTAATTTGCATCAAGTGGGTTGTAATTCCTTTACATACTACTAAATTAATTGAGTCCTTATCTCACCACATTTTCTTTTAGAAAATTACTTAACACTGACAAGGAAATGTATCATCAACCAACCGTAGACTTTCACAAATCAAAGCCCAATTCTTAACACCCTTAATAATTGAGGAAATTTCACCAACCCCAATTAAAACGTAATTCCTTTCTTACTTTCCTTAATATTTTGTATTCCAGTAATATTGTTTGTAGTAAAATGCTCACATTTTAATATTCAAGAAAATTGTTAATACCTTAAATTACGCAACATATCCTACGAGTCAGAATTAATCGACGTTGCAAATCCTCTCAAACCCGAAAATTTTACCTCAAACTGAACACTCCAAGACAACACTACTCTCGTGCAATTGTTATTGAAATTATCAATTAATAAAAGCAACAGGTCACAATTATTAATTAATCACATGAATTCTCTTGCACAATTATCTTATGTTGAATTATCGCAGTTGATAAATTGTTAAAAAGTAAATAACACCAGAACATTTATAACGAAAAACCCCTCACGGGATTAAAAAAAAACCTCGGGCCCAAGCTAATAAAAATCCACTATACACGAATCAACTTATAGTACGATTCAAACTCGATTAATTCTAGTACTTTCTGGCCTCTTGATTGTAATCACTAAGACTCTCTTGAATTGTGTGCTCGTACACTAACCCCCGACCTTTTGAATTTGTCTATCTCCTGTGGATCTCGAGAACTCCTCGTTCTCTTTCAACGGGAACTCGGGTCACCTTCCTACATTTTCAGAACTCTAACAGATTATGTGGAAGTATGGATTTCTAGTGTTTTGATTATGTAGATTTGACGTTTTCAATTCACTAAGTATTGACGTAGGTATATATAGTATAGAGAATTTTGGTAGTATAGGATAAATAGAACTCTTGAAAATCTCGAACTAGGGTTTTTCGGGAAACGTCGTCGCTCGAGCAAGAGTCTAGCGACTGTACAAGCGACAGGTGCTCTGCTCGAGCAATAGGTTGGGGATAGTATTTTTGTTTTGGACGCTCGAGCAACAGGTTGAAGGCAAGCTAGAATAATTTTGACAACTTATTTCCTTCGTTACATAAACGACCCTAAAAACTCCTAGTTCATCTATTCAACCTACCAAATTGACTCTTTGTCTTTTAAGAACTTTTATAACTATATGTTTGTCTAACAATTGCCAACTATAAAACTTAACAATCCCCTTTTGGCATTTTGTGACAAAAACATGTGTTACAAATAAATGATAATCAAACTAATCTACCAAAAATCAACTAACTCAACCGAAGCTTTCCTTTTCATTGTCAAACATGTTTCCTAAAATAACAACTCAAATAACAAGTGTAAAACCACGTGAAACATCAAAAGAAATAGACGCAATTGAGATAGTTAACAAAAAGCTCATAATTGTGCCAGCTAAATTAAGATACAATATCATTGTAAGTCAATACACCAAAAAACAAATATCGATATCACTAAATATCAAAAACTTAATCTAGCTAAGCACAAAATATCATATACATCCCAAAACAATAACAAAATATATCCAAAAATCAGCATCCTACCTACTCCTCTTTTTTGTCAAAAATGACAATGAGATACCTAACAACTAATCAGCAGCAACTTAATCTCCATCTGTCGCCTCATCAGAATCATCATCATCATCCTAATGTCATCGGATCCATCGTACATCCCTCTAAACATAGGCAATCACACAACAAAGTGTAGCAAACTCTGTTGTGTGACGCTCAGTAGTGGCTCTCAACTGTGTAATCTCAACCATCATACGATGGTAGTGGAATATAAGTAGAGGTAGATAACTATGGAATATCAGTAGTAGAAATAAGAATATTATAGCAGGATGATTGTGGAATATCAGAAGGATCAAAAGAAAGTAGATTACCAAAAAGATGAGCTGGCACAGTTGGATCAACTAGCTCAGCTGGCTCAGTATGAGCTGAAGATAAAGGAACATGGGACCTACTCTGTGAAATGTTGGTATGACCAATAGGCTAGAAAACTCTCCCCATAGTCCCAGCTGAAAAAGCTAGGCCCAAGACTCGTCACAAGCCAATGAATTAAACAGCGTAAGAAAGATCAATCCTAGTGACAGTCATACGAAATGTATGCATAATCTGATGGAGATGAAAGTAGGAAGTTCTATAGAGTCTCCATATAAAAGTGCATAGAGAAAACTAGCCTTATCCACGAGTAAGGAATAGGTATGAAAAACTGGCCACAAATTCGTACACACGATGAGTAACAAAATCTATCGGTCAGTTGGAAGGATAGGGTAGGGATCTAGTTTGGATTGTTGTTGGACCCCCTCACAAGGAACTTTTAAAAAGAGTCAATCTAACAAGAGTGTCAATATGGAAAGACTCAATAGACAGATAAGAGAATAACGGGTGGACAACCCAAGAAATGTGGGTAATCGTTAATATGACATCCGAAGTAATCTTCAAAGTCTTACTATGAAGAAAAACCCTAAAACACTAATATTGTGAATATTAGCATAAAACTCCTGGACAAGGAGACTAGGCGGGAAAGACAACTCAACGAGTAAGGGGTCCCATCCACGTAAAGTAAAGATTGCAGCAAGATTGGAAGTAAGATCAAATAAAATTACCTCACGCTCAACCAAAATCCGGAGCAAAGAAAACTGAATCTGAAAGGTATCCTAAGCAGTAGAAGAGATGAATTTAGATCTACTATAGGAAGTCAAAGCACTAGATGTCTATATGGTAGTCCTTGCTCTCTTAGGCAACATTTATGACAAATTTACAATACAAACTCATCAATAGATGCAACGATGGATACTATATACCTCGATGAATGATTAACTAAAAACACGCATGGATGCACGTGAAATGAGGCCAAATCCATAAATACCTCAAGCTAGACACTCAATGTCATATACACGTAAATCGATGTAAAACTATTTAATGTACGCAAAACGATGTAAAAGCATGCTATTATCACATATAACGATGAAAATTGAGTTAGATAACCTATAGATGTAGGCAACTAACTAAATGATGTGGGGAATAGCTGAAGATCATGCGATGCATGGATGGAGGATCATGGTGCGTTGACACATGGATGCCACGATGCCCTGACGCCTGGTGGACGGAGGGCAAACATGGGGGATATTGCGTCAATGTCAAATTCAATACAAACAGAGCCAAAAGTGCAATGTAAGGACCAAAATAAGTGAAAGTGACATATTCATGAAATATAGTTCCAAAAATCGACGAAGAACGTCAATGTGTCATTTTATTAAACACGTGATGTGTGGTGATAATCTCCTAATGCAAAGAAGCTTCCAAACCAAGAAAAATCTACCACATTCAATACACCATCAATCCAACATCTAAATCACATCCCCAACACCATCCAAAAACCAAGTAAAAATCAAGAAATCGACCAAATCACATGAAGAACTTACGTTTGAAATCCTAAAAGAAATCATGAAAATTTGACAAAACGTTATGCAATTAGATATGTATAATTAACGACACTCATAATCCCATCAAGTGTAAGCACGAATTGCACAATGGATGAAGAAGAAATTTTAAAAAAAAAAAAAACCCCAAAACTTTCAAAATAGGGAAAATTAGGGTTCTATCAATTTACCTTTGATTTCGATTAAATAGGTTGTTAATGGATGATAATCAAGCACAATAATGATGCAAATAACAAGATTGAAATTGACAGCACAAATTGATGATGGCTTAAAAGAATTTGGGAGATAAATGTGTGAAAGGAAGAGTTTTGTAAAATGGAAAATCTTGGTTTATGCATTATAATTCAAAAAATGGAGATGTAGCTCGAGCGAGAGGCTAGCGCTAGGCTAGCAATAGAACCTCTGCTTTTAGAGCTCGAGCGATATCTTAGTGTTAGCAGCGAAAAACCTTTTGACTAAAATATCACCTTATGCTGAAAATTTCAAATTGTAGCAGTCTTTCAGGAATTTTTATTTCTAACTTCATGGCATGCAATCTAACATATACGATAACTTAAAAATGCAATTGATCACAAATATAGGCGTAATCAATGGATAGAAAACATTTCCCATACACTCAGTTCAAGTTTAAATGGAATAAATTGTATACTTGACCCATGTGTGAAAAGTGCCACTAAATCTTTGTTAGCAAGACTCCAAACCTTAAATTTGTGAGAAATGACATGCGAAACATCACTGCAAAATGAGTATTTTTCCTCTATTAATGAAAGTCAAACCTAGTACAACTAGGACATTTTAAATAAAAAAGTCATATTGATTTTTTACTTTATAAATTTTCTTTCTCCTCCTATCACACAAACACACGCACGTGTGTATGTGTGTGTGTCTCTGTATATTTTTTTTTTTTTTAAATTAATTATATTTTATGTGCAATCTCTTCTCCATTAAGTGACCAAGATGACCCCTGTAAACGTAGGGCATCGGATTATGAGAAACCTTCAGGCTTAATTGCTTTAATTAGATAGACTCCAAAGAAGAGTATAAGATAAATATCACTTTTTAACATATTTCAAATTTTTCTCTTAGTCAGCTTTTTCTGTTAAGGGAAATATATTAGAGCTTTAGGTCAAACTAGTTAAAGGTCAATTCACGTTCCAGGTCACCTCACTAATAGATGACTGTATTCCAAATCTCACACATGAGGTCAAGACACACTCACGAGATCATAGTGTATGTCATGCAGATGGCACATGAAGAGACCATAAAACCTAAACAAAGTAATGAAAATTATGTAACTATTTATCTGATGTACACATACTTGGTCACAAGAAGCATGTTCAAGCAATCAAATACGATGCTGCAGTGTCAAAAATTCCATTTTTCAATAAATGAAACAAAAAAAATGAATATACAGTGAATGAGATGTATGCAAGAATGTATAAACTAAATTAATTGTGCATGCATGCATCTAAGTACCTGATCAAAGAGGTACACAGACACCAATAGCTTTCCTATGAAACTCAAACCTTATATCATCTAAGGGCTTAGTAAATAGGTCAGCTAATTGGTGTCTCGGGTAAAGTGATTTCTAATATCAACACGGGTCTCTACATGCTCTCGAATAAAGTGATTTCTAATAGCAATATGTTTGGTCTGATAATGTTGAACAAGATTTTTGGAAATATTAATAGCACTTGTGTTATCACAGAACACAGTCATATTACCCTGCTTAATTCCATAATCACTCAACATGTGTTTCATCCAAAACAGCAGAGTACAACAACTACCTACAACTATATATATGCGTATCGGTTGTGGATAATGAGATAGGATTTTCTTTTTACACATCTAAGCTACAAGATTAGAACCAAAATATAAATAGCCTCTCAATGTGCTCTTTCTATCATCAGCATTAAAATAGTCGAACACATCAAGATTAGAATCTCTAGATTATGAGATTCAGTGATCTATAGTACCATTAACATATCAAATGATACGCCTTAAAACACTCATTAAGATTTCTTAGGATCAACCTGAAATCTTGCAAAAATCCAACATTAAAAATTATGTCAGGTCTACAGGTAGTAAAATAAAGTAAACTACCTATCATACTCCTATATAGTGTATGATTAACACTCTTACATGTAGGATCATGACCTAACTTAACACTCGTACTCATGGGTGTTCTAGTGTGTTTCTTGCTATCTAGCCTAAATTTCTTGATAAGGTCTTTTGCGTACTTTGATTGAGAAATAAACAATCCATCATTAGTTCGTTTTACTTGGAAACCAAGAAAGTAACTTAATTCTCCAACAATACTCATCTCAAATTCTTGCTTCATGCATTCAACGAATTCATGAGCAAGAGAGTCAATGGGAGAACTAAAGATGATGTCATCTACATAAATTTGTGCTATGGTGATGGTTTCTTCAATAATGCTTATGAATTCTACTGCACCACCTCTGGAAAAACCATGTTCCATTAGGTATGTAGTTAGTCTATCATACCAAGTTCTAGGAGCTTGTTTAAAACCATTAAACTTTATTTAGTTTGTAGACATAATATGGAAACTTAGGATTGATGAATCATTTTGGTTGTTCAACATAAGCCTTTTCTTGAAGTATTCCATTCAAAAAGGCACTCCTGACATCCATTTGATATAACTTGAGCCCTAAGGTACAATCAACAGCAAGAAAAATTCTAATGGATTTAAGGCATGCAACAAGAGCAAAGATCTCATCAAAGTCAACACCTTCAAACTGGGTGTATCCCTCGTAAACTAACCTAGCGTTATTCAAAGTTATGGTACCTTGATCGCCAGTCTTATTTTTAGATATCCACTTCGTACCTGTAACAATAAAATTATCAGGCCTAGGTACCAAATACCACACATTGTTTCTCAGAAATGACGAGGAGTGATAGAATAGCAAGCAGGGTCACTTCCACAAGCAAAGCTCTTTCCTATTCAAATAAAGCAAGCGGTTAGGAAAAAAAATAGCCAAGCAAGTCATGCCCCTATCTATCACGGCGTGCTATTCTCTTTTAGCTCATCATGCATAACATTTACCCAGCATTCATCACTAAGGGTCCGTTTGATTGCAAGAATGAAATTTGGGTGGATAGAAAACGAATTTCAGGGAATTGAATTGCCTAGAACTTGTTTTAGTGTAAATTGTCAATTAATTTGCTTGATTGACATAATTTTTTACCTGAAAATGTTAAAATTTTCTATCTTTTGGTCTTCGTTTGGCTTTGTTTTTCATAAAAATTTTCAATTAAAGGGATAAAATTTGTTTCAATTGCCAATATATATATAAAACCGAGAAAACCAAAAACCACAAAACCTATGGAAAAATGAATTCCTCAAAACTATGGTGATGAGAACCACATAGCAACGAACACTACACAACCCCGCAACAAGATTGACGATCTCAAGAAAGCCCAAAAATAACCCGATTTAGAGATTCAACCAAGAATATTGAACCAAGCAACCAATCAAGAACAAAGCTTGAAAGACCTCTTGATTACAAAACTCGTGATCTTCACTCGATGTTGAACGTCACAAAAAGATCTTGATAAGTTCGCAGTGTTCTAAGAAGAACAAGATTGAAAGAAAATATTCTCATTTTAATTAATAATTTGTCAAAAGGTTCTTACAGTAATGATGAAATAAACTATTTATACTAATGCTAGAAAATCTATAAAATTCGTGCATAATATCCCAAACATAGTAAAACATTAATAAAATTATAATTTTAAGGAAACTAGGATTCTCGCCAAAAATAGAAAATTCGTCTTCAGTTTTGTATATGTTTCTAAGCGGTCGCTTAGAATGCCAAGTTTGCTTCCATAAAGTTTCGGTAGGTAGCTGGGCGACGCTTGCCTATTTCTTCTAATCGGTCGCTTAGAAGCCTGGTTTGCCTCATTCTTCGGTTGCTTGTATCGTGTTGATCCAATTGGTTTCCGACCTCGACCCCAACATGAAACTTGTCTCTTTTTGCGTGTAGATAACAACGTCATCTATCGTTACTTGCACAAGTAGTCCTATTGCTTGATTTACCCATTTTTCCCTTGATCACGTCATCAGACCTCCTTCGTAATCAACGGGTCTCGTTCCAGGCTCGGCTTCATCAGACTCGACTCCTAAATCACATCATCCCCTCCCTCTTCAAAGGGATTCGACCTCAAATCTGCACCTACATCGTAAAGAGAGAGATCAAACACATTAAAAGTTGCTGAAACATTATACTCACCTGGAAGATCCCATTTATATGCGTTATCGTTGACTTTCTCGAAAACCTGAAATGGACCATCCCCTCGTGACTGTAACTTTGATTTCCTCTGCTCTAGAAAATGCTCCTTTCTGAAATGTACCCAGACCCAATCTCCAGGGTCAAATATCACGCTCATTCGACTCTTGTTTGCTTGTGACGCGAAGTGTTTGTTTTTTTCTCAATTTGCAATCTTACATTTTCATGAAGTGACTTCACCAACTCGGCCTTTCTTATACTATATAAGCTACCTCGTTCATTCACAGGTAAAGGTATTAAATCCAAAGGTGATAGTGGATTAAAACCATAAACAATTTCAAATGGTGAAAAGGAAGCAGTAGAATACGTGGCCCTATTATATACAAACTTATGAAAGGTAAACACTCCTCCCAACTCTTCAAATTCTTATTAACTACAGTGCGCAAAAGTTGTGTCATGGTCCTATTCACTACCTCAGTTTGACCGTCGGTTTGTGGGTGAAAAGTTGTGGAATACATAAGCTTAGTGCCTAACTTACCCCACAAAACCAGCCAAAAATGACTTAGATACTTAACATCCCGATCTGACACTATAGTCCTATGTAAATGCACAATCTCCTTAAAGAATAATTCTGTTATGTTAGTGGCATCATCGATTTTATGACATGCAATGAAGTGTGCCATCTTACTAAATCTATCTACCACCACAAAAATTGAATCTCGTCCCTTCTTAGTCCTAGGTAAAGTCAAAACAAAATCCATCGAAATATCAACCCAAGGTTCACTAGGTGTACGTAACGGTGTGTATAAATCTTGATGTAAAACTTTAGATCTAGCCTGCTTTAACAAAATCCATCGAAATATCGACTATATATTTTTTTCAACATCACTTTTCATCGTAGGCCAATAAAAATATTCCTCTAACTTATCTAAAGTCTTTTTTACCTCCAAAATGACCCATCAATCCACCACTATATGCTTTCCTAACTAATACTTCAAGCATTGAACAATTAGGAACACACAACCTATTTTCCCGAAACAAATATTCATCCTGCTTAAAGCATTTATCTATAGTACCTTTACTACATGATGAATAAATATCTGAAAAATCTAAATCACTATCATACATGACCTTCATATGTTCAAAACCAAGCAATTTAGAACCAAGATAAGTTAATAGTGCATACCTTCGAGACAATGCATCTGCCACCACATTTTCCTTACCTTGCTTGTACCGGATGACATAAGGGAATGTCTCCACAAACTCCATCCATCTTGCATACCTTTTGTTCAACTTACCTTGACCTCGCAAGTGCTTCAATAATTCATGGTCCGTATGTATCACAAACTCCTTAGGCCACAAGTAGTGTTGTCATGTCTCCAAAGCTCGAACAAGTGAATATAGTTCCTTGTTATATGTGGGATAATTGAGCGATACTCCACTTAGCTTTTCACTGATAAGCTATAGGCCGCTTATCCTGCATTAAGACTGCTCCAATACCTATTCCTGGTGCATCACACTCAATCTTGAAAGATTTATCAAAGTTAGGGAATGCTAAAACTAGTGCCTTACACAACCTATCCTTAATTGTATTGAATGCATGATCTTGTTCATCATCCCAATGAAATTCCACTCTTTTTAACAATTTCGGTTAGTGGTGTGGTGATTGTGCTAAAAAATTTCGCAAAACGCCTATAGAAACTAGTCAAACCATGAAAACTCCTAACTTCAATTATGCTTTTAGGTGTTAGCCATTCTTTAATAGCCTTTATTTTCTCCCCATCCACTTCTACCCCATTAGCACCCACCACAAATCCTAGGAAAACAACATTTTCCATGTGAAATGTATACTTTTTAAAATTACCATAAAGTTGTTCCCTTTTCAAGACTACAAGTACACTCCTAAGATGCTCTACATGCTCATTTAGGTCCTTTCTATAAATCAAGATGTCATCAAAATACACAACAACAAATTTACCTATAAAAACGCTTAAAACATGATTCATCAATCGCATGAAAGTGCTCGGTGCATTAGTGAGTCCAAATGGCATTACTAACCACTCTTATAGGCTATATTTAGTTTTAAATGCGGTTTTCCACTCATCATCTTCCCTCATTCGAATTTGGTGGTATCCGCTTTTAAGATTGATTTTACTAAACATGCAAACATCATATAATTCATCCAACATATCATCTAACCTAGGAATAGGATGACGATACTTATATTGTTGATGGCTCTGCAATCCACGCACATTCTCCAAGTTCCATCTTTCTTTGGCACAAATAGCACTGGGACAGCACATGGGCTCATACTCTCCCGCACATATCCTTTGTTCATCAACTCCTCCACTTGCTTTTGAAACTCATTTGTCTCATCAATGTTACTTCGATAAGCTGGTTGGTTTGGGATAATAGTTCTAGGAACAAAGTCAATCTGGTGTTCAATGCCTCGAATGGGTGGTAACCCACTAGGCATGTCCTTTGGGAAGACATCTTCAAATTCTTGCAATAAAAATATTGCTAAACTGGGGAGGGATGCGTTAGGCTCCTCAAAATTGAGGAAAGACTCTTTATAGACTATCAAAATCACTTACCTTTTATCCTCTATCACTCTTCTCAACTCACTCCCCTTTGCAAAGAAATTCGCTTTCGACTTTTTTCTCCTCTCAGACACCTCCCTTTTTTTTCATCATGTGACTCCACTCTATTTTTCTCTCTACCAGCCACCTCACCATTTCTCTCACTTTTTCCAGCTCTTTCACTCTCTCTTCTCCCGCATGTTTCAATTTAATTTGATCTTCATACACTTTTGCCGGTGTTAATGGCGCAAGGATAATGGACCTCCCATCCTGAATGAAGCTATACCGATTCTTGTACCCATCATGAATAACTTTCCTATCATATTGTCATGGTCTACCCAGTAAAATATGCCCCGCATGAATAGGTACCACATCACACATAATTTCATCCCGATAACTACCAATTGAAAGATTAATCAACACCCTCTTATTCACATTAATATTCTCACAATCATTAATCATTGTAACCTATAGGGTCTTGGATGTCTTAATAGTGTTAATCCCAATTTTTCCACAAATGTTATTCTAGCTACGTTCATACAACTACCTCCATCAATTATTACACTACATACCTTATTGTTGACGTGACATCATGTATGGAATATATTTTCTCGTTGTTGCCCCAAGTCATCTGTCTTGATTTGAGTGTTCAGAGCTCGTCTTGTAATCAGTAATTTTCTTCCAACACCAAACTCCACTTTGTCTATATGTTCACTAACCTCCTCCAATTCTGGCATGCCTTCAAATTGACCTCACCGTCAGTCACCACCGCTCCATTGCGCAAGATCATTGTCCTTTTGTTTAGACATTGAGAAGAGATGTGTACTTTCCACAAGCACTTGAAGCACTGAATGTCCCAATTTCTGGCTGGCTGTGACTCTGCCTTTCATAAGGTCCTGCTAGCACTCTCATCTTTCTCCCTTGGCACTTCAATTTCCCCCTCGAGACAGCTCCATCTCCTTTGTTATCCCACTCGGTTTCAATTTGGATTAGAACCCGAAGTACCCAATGGTTGCCTAGCTGCCTCCTTCCTCTTCAACTATTTTTCAACCTTCATGGCCACATGCAACATATCTTCAATCTCCACATAGTGCTGCAATTCCACAGTATTAGCAATTTCCCTGTTCATCTCATTCAAGAAACGAGACATGGTGGCTTCCCGATCCTCCTACACGTTCGCCCTGATCATCAAAATTTTCATCTCTTTATGATAGTCTTCCACACTCTTCGACCCCTGATACAATCCTTGCAATCTTTGATGCAACTCCCTATAATAGTGACTAGGCACGAATCTTTTTCGCATAATAGTTTTGAATTCATCCTAAGTACTAATCGATTGCTCCCGATTCCTCCGCCTAGACAAAACCACATGATCATCGTTAAGGAAAGTGCTGGAAGACTTAAAGTATAAGCCAAATGAAGCTACCATCATATTTTGTGACAATCAAAGTGCAATAGCAATGGTTAGGAACACTGTGTTCCATGGTAGAACCAAGCATATTAAGATTAAATACCATTCAATCAGGAAGGCACAAGAAAGAAAGAAAATTGAATTGGTACACTGTAAATCTGATGAACAACTTGCTGAAATCCTAACTAAGTCATTAGGGAAAGGAAAATTTGAAACAATAAGAGATCTTCTTGGTGTTTTCAACAAAAATGTCAAGGAGAAATGTTGAATGTAGCATGATCTTTTTACTGTCAATATACTATATCTTTTGTAATCATCATTCCCTGATTTACTAGTACATGTTTGGTAGTATATTTTTGAATTATGGACTATGTGTGTATGGTGAAAAAGCTGACCATTGTGATGTCTTGTAGTTTGTGAAGAATGGAAGATTTTTTGTATTTAAATCACTTTGTAAATATTATATATATCAATGAAGAAAGCTAGCCGAGTGTTTCTCTCTTTTTAATTCTCTGTTTCATTTTTATTCAAATCGGTGAGTTCTATGTAAAACCGATAAGTTGAAATACGGTAAGCCATATTCGATAAGAAGCTATATCCGATAAGCTAAAGTCATATCCGGTATGCTAAAAACAAATCCGGTAAGTTTAAAACGAATCCAGTAAGTTCATTTCTTTTATTCTCTTTCAGCCAATAATCTTTCAATGAGGCACATATGTGTTAACAGGAATGGTTATTCTAACTTGTGAAGTGCCTGACTTTGGATCTCGAATTATTTTTCTGATTGTCCAGATTGATCTACGTGCTCCTCCTTAGTGGTGAGGCGGAGCTAGGAGAGACAATTTTTTATTTTTTATAAACAAAACCGATACACGGAAAAGTAAATTCTAGAGATTAAATTGGCCATGTCCCTATAGGTATTGACATTCCCATCCCTTAACAATAATTTTCGACAACTTAACTCCTAGTATAAATTGCCTGTACCTTTTCCTCTTTCGACCGTTTTCAAAATATATAGTAAAATGGAATTGGAGGTACATATGTTCTCACTAGAACAGCTGCCCTAGTGGTAAGATGTTGACAGTATCACCTTCGATAGCCTTAATGGCCAAAACCTGTTTATGTTGGTACTGATTGGCAAATTCTTTGGTTGCCTTTTTAAGACCACATTCGCTATTGACCTATCTAATTCTTCAAGATCTTTATGGAGGCCACTTGAATTTGGAAGTTTGTTTCAATCCTTCGTATAAACTGATTTTTCTTTTGTATAAATTAAGTTGTAGTGTTTGTTGGTCTAATCAACACTTCTCCCAATGGAGATCTTTTTTCTTGTTATTAAAAACGGTCTAATCAACACTTCTTGTTGTGTAAGGCAGTGGGGTTCTTGGCTTTGTGGTTGACTTAGGTGTTATCTGTGAGATCTTTGTTGGATCGAGGATCAAATCGTGTTACTGATTGTAATCTCTTGTCATTACTGTCTCTTGTCATTACTGTCTCTTGAAAGATTGATTTGCACATAGTGAACGGGCTAGCCTTTGAGCCCCCAGATTACCCCTTATTTGGGTGAACTGGGTCACCAAGTTTTGGTGTTGTGTGTTCTTTATTTCCTGCGATTTATTTACCGTTTGTGATGCGTGATTTTCGGGCTATTTGATTGAGCATTTTCGTTCATTATAGTTGCTGAAAATATTTAGTCACTTAGGTGAAAATCTGTTTTGGGACATTGATTCCCAACAACTGGTATCAGAGCTTTCGGGTTAGGGTTCCTGTGTAATTTTTTTTTTTTTTTTGGTTTCTGAAAAAATCTTTTGTCGATTGAAAATCATCCTTGGTTGAAAAATCAAGTGATCTGCAATTTAGAATAATTAAATTGCAGAGTCAGATATTTTTTCTTGGATCAAATTGAGGTTTCTTGAATCAGTTTTTTGGGTGAAAAATACTGGCTGGAAAATTAGGAGATTCTGCAAACTTCTAATTTACCAGCAATGTCATTAAATTGGTTAAACGCCTACTGATATTTTTATTGAGTGTTTCAGGTTATCCCCTTACTGGCTTCACCTGTGATGGACCTGCTGGTTTCTGTAGCTTCTTGATAAGGAACTGAATACAGAAATATTAAACTATTATTCAAGAATTTTGGTGAGATCGTTTAAATTTAGAATTAAATTTAAAATCTCATATTAGTTTCTTACTATCTAATGCAAGTTGGAATTTGTTGCTGCATGTTGTATTGATATATATGCTGTAATTTGGACTGCATAATTGTTAATTGAATAATTACAAGTTACTGTTGAATATTACACATACCTGTATTGCATAACTTTTAATAGAAGAATTACTTGTTATTGCTGATTATCGCACATACCTGCAACACACACAATTCACGATAATCTGACTTTTTCATTTCATCTGCTTAATATTGAAACTGTTTCTTGACTGATCTTTAAAACCTGATTGTTTTTAAAACTTTTTCTGCTTATTTTTGGGAATCTGAGATTACCAAATGGTCTCGAGTTCTCGCCACCCTTTCACTGAATCCTGCATGGGTTCGGGGTAGAATTGTCACAATTCGATGGAAAGGGTGACTACTCGATATGGAAGCAAAAAATGAGGGCTATTTTAGTCCAACAAAGGGTTGCTAAAGCCCTGGATGATCCTGAAACATTTTCTGTTGAATTAAAAGCGAAAACTACTGAAATTGAAGAAATGAATGAGATGCATATAGTTCTATAATTTTTCATTTGTCTGATCATATAATTAGACAAGTTGATGAAGCTAAGAATGCTAGGGATTTATGGACTGCGCTTGATGCTTTATTCCTAGCTAAGACATTGCCAAATAGGATTTACCTTTTGGAGAAATTGTTTATCTAAGTGATTTTAGTATAATTGTTAAGAGTCTCGCACATAATAATAAGAAATTTGATGATGAGGATTTGGCTGTCATCTTATTGAATTCTTTGCCCGACTCTTACAAGGATGTGACAAATGCAATAAAATACTCGAGGGACAAATTATCACAATCAATTGTAATAGATGCATTAAGGTCAAGAGAGTTAGAGATTAAGAATGATAATAGAGCCTCTAGGGAGGAGAGTATGTTTGTGAGATGGAGAAGTGAAATGAGAGAAAATAACTTTTAGGTAAGAAAAGTAAAAGGGAGATCTAAATCCAAAGTAAAAGGAACATGAAGTGTTATGGCTATGGAGAGCTAGAGCACTTTAAAAGGGATTGCTATGAGTGGAAAATGAAGCAAAATGATCAAAATGATGTGGAATTGAACAATGCTGTTGTTGATTATGAATTGGACAGCTTGAATGTTGTGACAGTATCTTGTGAAGACAGTAGTCAAGGCTGGATTTTAGATTCAGGGTGTGTATTCCATATGTGTCCCGTCAGGTCATGGTTTTATAACTATAGGGAAGTTAAACCTAGTAAGGTTTATATGAGTGATAATAATTCTCAGATTGTAAGTGGTATTGGGGACATAGCCATCAAAATGTATGATCGTATTGTCATGCAATTAAGAAATATTAGATATGTTCCTAATCTTAAAAGGAATCTCATATCTTTGGGAATCCTTGAGGATGAAGGACACGTATTCAAATCTCAAAATAATATGCTTAAAGTCATGAGAGGTTCCTTAGTTATAATGAAAAGACCTAAGAAAAATAGGTTGTACTACCTAATGGGTGATGTTATTGCTTCACAAAAAACTAATCTCCTGAGTCTTACTAATGATAAATCTAAAATATTGCACAAAAGAATGGGGCATATAGGAAATGAATGTTAGAAACATTTAAGTGATCAAAAGTTACTTGATGAAGGTCTTATTAAACCTTTAAACTTTTGTGGGACTTGTTCATTGAGAAAGTCTCACAGAGTGAGTTTTGAGATGGGTTCACATACAAATAGGAGACCTTTGGATTATGTCCATGCAGATTTATAGGGGCATGAAGAGCAGCCCACCTTTGGTGGAAATAAGTATTTTCTGTCCTTAGTAGATGATTACTCTAGAAAAGTATGGGTTTACCCTTTAAAGGCTAAATCTAAGACTTTTCATAAATTCCGGACTTAGCTTAAAATTGTGAAAAATCAATTAAATAAGAAGTTAAAAACTTTGAGGACTGATAGTGGTCTAGAGTTTTGTAATGCAGAATTTGATAACTTTTGTAAGCAAAAAGGAATCATGAGACAAAGGACAGTTAAGTACTCACCACAAAGTGGGGTGGCGGAAAAAATGAGTAAGACCTTAATGGATAAGGTTAGGTGCATGTTAATTAATTCAGGCCTACCAAAGGGGTTTTGGGCTGAGGCATTATGCACGACATCATATTTGATGAATAGATCTTTATATATTTCTGTTGAGCTTAAAACTCCTCAAGAACTATAGACAGGAAAGCCTTCGGATTTAACACATGTTAGAGAGTTTAGGTGTGTAGCATATGTTCACCAAACTGAGGGCAGATTAGTGCCTAGGGATATTAGATGTGTTATGTTAGGCTATCCTAAGGGGGTTAGTGGTTACAGGTTGTGGGTTTTAGGAGAACCTGCTTTTAAGATCATTAATAGCAAGCATATTGTGTGTTAATGAGTCTATAATGCCTTGTTTAAAATCCAAATTTGATGATTCTAATGAGAAATTTCAGAATGAGGTAAAGTTGGCAAAAAATGACTTCACTCATTTTGATGGGAATGAACCTGTGATGTATGAGGTTGGTGCACCTCATGGTGAAACCGAAATGGAATCTAACACCTCGGTATTTGAAGAAAATTCTGTCCTAGATTACCAATTGGCTAGGGATAGTAAAAATAGGAAAACTAAGAATTGGAAAATTAGTAAAATGAAGCATTTGATTGAAAAGCATTTGTGTGATTTGTATTTTCTGCTGCATGATACTCTTAATTATCTCATAGTTAGTCAAATTGAATTGTTGATTTTTACAAAATTTGTCTATTATGAGAGGTAAACATTGGTTAAGGTGAAGTATCATTTTTAAAAGGACAAGATGGCTTAAGGTGAAGTTAATCTTTTGAAAATACGTGTTATTGTGTGTCCATTTGATATGTGATTGAAAATGTTATTCAATTGATAAGTTTTTTTTTTAAAGCTTGATTATCAATTCGATATATTGATATTGAGTATTTTCTTTTACAAGTAAAGGGCAATGATGTAAGGGCCAAGTCCGTTCAATGTGCAAATCTAACATACTAGAGACAGTAGGTGATTTGAGAACCAAGGTGAAGATTGTAAAAAATGTGGTTCTCAAAGTAATAACTAAGTAAGGGCATTTCTATCTTTTGGATGTGGAAGGCCCAAGTGGCAACCCCCAAGTGGCAGATGAAGATTCACTGGAGTTGTGCTTCTTGAGACTTCATCTTGATCATCCATTTTAATCAAAGGTTGGCATTAATTGGTGGAAAAGTCTAGTAATTGGGAGACTACTCATTTTGGACGGTTAGACTTAGACTTTTACTTTGAGAGAAAATAGGTTTCTCTGTTTGGTGGAAAAACTCTTTCTTGCTTCTTCTTTTCTACGAGATTTTTCTTCTCCTATCTACTACATTGTGATCTTTCAACATATCCTAAATCATTTTTAGTAGAACCCTATGTAGTGGTTGTTGCTACAGTATTTTGGTCGACTTTATGAAGCCTAGGTTGTGTTGTTGTGTAAGGCAGTTGGGTTCTTGGCTTTGTAATTGATTTAGGTATTATCTGTGAGATCCTTGTTGGATTGAGGATCAAATCGTGTTACTTATTGTAAACTCTTGGCATTACTGTCTCTTGAAAGATTGATTTGCACATAGTGAACGGGCTAGCTTCTGAGCCCCCTAGATTAGCCCTTATTTGGGTGAACTGGGTCACCAAATTTTGGTATTGTGTGTTCTTTATTTCCTGTGATTTATTAGATTGAGCATTTTCGCTCATTATAGTTGCTGAAATATTTAGTCACTTAGGCGAAAATCTGTTTTGGGACATTGATTCACAACACCATCCCAAGCAAAAACGTTTGGTGTCTTCCTTAATTATGATTTTTTTTTTACTCATAGCTTAACAAATCATCAGAAAAAAATAGTTTGTTAAGTAAAATAAAATAATTATTATTATAATTAAGATGAAGCTTTCTTAAATTTTTTTTTCTTTTTACTTATCGCTTAACAAACTAATTTTTTTCCACTTTTAGATTATTTGAGAATTTAATAAATGATAAATCATCGAAAAAATTAGTTTGTTAAGTAAAAATAAAATAAAATAAAAAATTTAAAGTAAAGGTGAGATTAAAAAAAAAAAAAAACTCTCTCCTGGACCATTGAGAGATAACTCTCCTAGGACCCAGGAGAGTTAAGCTCCACACAACACGGAGCGTTTGCCCAACAATGTGCGGAGCTTCCTTAATTATATTTTTTTTTTTTTTACTTATAGCTTAACAAATCATCGAAAAAAAATTAGTTTGTTAAGTAAAAAATAATAATAATTATTATTATTATTATAATTAAAGTGGAGCTTCCCTAAATTTTTTTTTTTTTCTTTTGTTTTTATTTATAGCTTAACAAACTAATTTTTTTTTTCCATTTTTAGATTATTTGAATATATAATGAATGATAAATCATCATCGAAAAAATTAGTTTGTTAAGTGAAAAAATTATAATTAAGGATAAAAAATTAAATTAAAGGTGAGATTAACAAAAAAAACTCTCCAGAGTTAACTTTCCTATGACCCAGGAGAGAACTCTCTTGGGTCCTGGGAGAATTAAGCTCCGCATAGCACGAAGCAAAGAACATACCGTTTGCTCTGTGCTATGCAGAGCTTCCTTAATTATAAATATTTTTTTATTTATAGTTTAACAAATCATCAAAAAAATTAGTTTGTTAAGTAAAAAAAAAATATTATTAATTATAATTAAGGAGGAGCTTCTTTAATTTTTTTTTTAAAAAAAATTCTTATAGCTTAACAAACTAATTTTTTTTTTCATTTTTAGATTATTTGAGAATGTAATGAATGATAAATCATTGGAAAATTAGTTTGTTAAGTTTTTAAGTAAATCTGAGATTAAAAAAATAAAAATAAAAAACCCCCTACTGGGACCATAGAGAACTGAGACCTAGGAGATAACAATTTTCCTGGGTCCTAAGAGAGTTCTCTCCTAGGACTCAGGAGACAACTCTCCATGGTGGTGGAAATTTAATTTTTTTTTTATTAATTTTTTACCAATTTTAGGCATTTCCTTTTTGTTTTATCGTTTTTCGAGGTGATTATGAACTCGATTTGAGCCAAATATTCGATAAATTACTTCTTTTATTACTAGATTATTTTTGTACAATTATTGGGATTTCACTATTTTTGATAAAATTTCGACAATGAGGATTTTCTTTAGTTATATAGCTCGACTTGTGTGCTGTTTCGTAAATGCAAGAAATAATAGAGAAAATCTATCAAGTTTTTTTGGTGTTTCTCTTGTGAATTATCTATTCAAAGTAGCCTGTAGAATAATTGCTATTCTGCTCTGTGCCACTGATTCACTATGGAAACTGAATAGTATTAAAGGTTGGCAAGTGCTTGCGATGAAAAATTCTAAAACTCCAAAAGACTAGAATCTCAAAAATACGAATTAGATGTGAATTATAACCTCCGTTGACCTATTAGCCCTAATGTGAATTTGTCGAGTTTGACGAAAATGATATTTTTCGTTCAATAGAATTTATAATTAATATATGTAATCAATTTTTATGTTAAAGTTTAAAATTGCTGAAAAAATTTAATACGTCATGTTAATATTCTGCTATATAAAAATTATATAAAAAGGAAATAAGAAATAATATTTAATTTAATTACAATATTTCGTTACATAGCTATTGTATCAGTACCGCATATATCTTTCACACTCGCTAACATTAACTTTAAAAAAACAAGTCCCGTACATTGTAGGGGCGGGGGAGGGGGGTCAGGGGGGAACCTGGACCCCCAATTTTTTGACAATATTTTTTTATTTTATTTTTTTTGGTTTTTTTTTTTAATTTACCATCAACATTAACTTTAAAAAAAACGCTAACATTAATATTTTTTGCTCTAAATTTAATAATTCTCAATCCCTACCTTACCAATCCATTCTCTCGAATAAAGAATGATTGTGCTAAATAAAATATTAGTACTCAAAAAGTACTTTATTTTATACGTTTATTGGTTTTTTTGTTAATAAATGGTATCGGAAAAAAAAAATTTCTAATAAAGTATGATTGTGCTAAATAAAATATTGGTACTCAGGAAGTACTTTTTTTTATACGTTTATTGATTTTTTTGTTAATAAATGGTATTAAATCTGGACCCCCGAACCCCCGTAGCTCCCCCACTCCTTCTCCTCTATATCTTTAAATCTGGATCCCTCAACTTCAATAAGCTGACTCTGCCACTTGTGCATTGTACAGGCAAAAACTAGTTATTAATGTAAAAAGAGTGTAAAGCTCACAAAAGGTTTGGTTTTAATCAACAGCAAAGCTAGATTGTTTTCTTAACCAATAATTTCAAAAGATGCCACCGACATTTATGCTAAACACCAACCCGAACGCGTATAGGTCAAAACCACCTGAGTC